>CM069911.1:61542163-61963959 GCA_036172215.1 Camellia granthamiana | reverse complement strand
AGCCAACAGAATTAGAGCAAAGTCGCAGCGATTTTGGCTCTCTCCATCATTGGCATTATACAAGAAGTCGTTCACAGGACCTTACTTGAAGTGTGTGCACCCCAGCAAAGTGGAAGCATTCCTGTTCGAAATACATGAGGGAGTATGCGGCAGCCATCAAGGAGGACGATCATTGGCATACCGAGCTATTTCACAAGGATACTGGTGGCCGTACATGCAAGCGGATTCGGAGAAGTATGTCAAAAAATGCGAAAAGTGTCAGAAGTTTGCGCATCAAATACACCAACCGGCCAGAGAACTTCTACCTCTCACAAGTCCATGGCCTTTCGCAATGTGGGGCTTAGATATAGCGGGACCGCTCCCAACAGCACCAGGCAACAGGAAGTTCTTCCTTGCGGCAACAGACTACTTCACAAAATGGGTGGAAGCAGAAGCCTTGGCGTCAATCAAGGAAAAAGATATGAAGAAGTTTGTTTGGCAGAACATCATCACTCGCTTCGGCATACCAAAGGCACTGATCTCAGACAACGGCACGCAGTTCGACGGTAAAATTTTCAGAGGCTTTTGTGAGGAGTACAAGATAGAATTCTACAATTCTACACCGGCGTATCCCCAAGCGAATGGACAAGCAGAAGCTTCAAACAAGGTAGTCTTGGATGGACTGAAGAAAAGACTAGAGAAAGCCAAAGGCAAGTGGGCAGAGGAACTCCCTCATGTTTTATGGGCTTACCGCACCACGCCTCGGCGATCAACAGGAGAAACACCATTCTCCTTAGCTTACGGCATGGAAGCAGTCATCCCATTAGAAGTTGGTCTCCCCACAATTCGGAGTGAAAACTTTGATCCAGACTTAAACGCTGAAGCAATAACATTAGAACTTGATCTCGCGGAAGAAAGAAGAGACAGAGCATTGGTTCACATCGCCTCCTACCAACGAGAGTTGTCTAGAAAGTACAATAAAACGGTGCATCCAAGACAGTTCAAGATCGGCGATTGGGTACTTCGCAAAGTGATGGGAAACACCCTGGTTCCAGGAGATGGCAAGTTGGGGCCGAATTGGGAAGGACCTTACAAAGTGGTCGGTTTAGCAGGCAAAGGGGCATACCACTTGGAAGATAAGGATGGCAAAGCAATTCCTAGGCCGTGGAACACTGCCAATCTAAAGTTGTTTTATTTTTAGCTTTTTTTTAAGCAAGTGTAATTTTTTACTTTATCAATAAAACAAGTCGATTCTTTTTCAGTATATTTGTTTTCAGTAGAGAGTAATTTTAGTAAGTCGGTAGCACTGTAAACATAGTTGGCCGGAATAACCAACTATGACCCCTCCTAAGCCCAGGATAAGGATCCAGGCTGCAGGACGTTTGGTCGGAATAACCAAACACTTTATGCTAAGTTGGCTGGAAAAACCAACTTAGAGGTTGGCTGGATTAAACCAACTCTGCGTACTCTTCAGCCGAAGTTAGTTATATCGGCTGAAGCGTGGTTGGCTGGATTAAACCAACTCTTTTTACTCTTTAGCCGAAGTGAGATATATCGGCTGAAGAGTGGTTGGCTGGATTAAACCAACTCTTTTTACTCTTCAGCCGAAGTGAGATATATCGGCTGAAGAATGGTTGGCTGGATTAAACCAACTCCGTGTACTCTTCAGCCGAAGTGAGATATATCGGCTGAAGAGTGGTTGGCTGGATTAAACCAACTCTGCGTACTCTTCAGCCGAAGTTAGTTATATCGGCTGAAGCGTGGTTGGCTGGATTAAACCAACTCTGCGTACTCTTCAGCCGAAGTTAGTTATATCGGCTGAAGAGTGGTTGGCTGGATTAAACCAACTCTTTTTACTCTTCAGCCGAAGTGAGATATATCGGCTGAAGAGTGGTCGGCTGGATTAAACCAACTCTGTGTACTCTTCAGCCGAAGTGAGATATATCGGCTGAAGAGTGGTTGGCTAGCAAGTTAGATAATTAGACCGAGATCATAGTTGATGAAAAATTCATTACGAGTATGAGCATACACACAAAACCGGAATAAAAGTTCGAGGAATTTTCATTAAAAGTGCACACGCAGACCAAGTACAAATCGGGGAGCCACAGCCCGGTTACAAGAGAGTTCAAGACAAAAGAAAGAAAAAAAAAGTACAAGTTCAATCAAACAGATTATCTATCTCGGCATCTAGATCGGCCCCAAGGTCAGCACTTACTCCGGCATTTGCTGTTAGGGTAGTCTCGGTTGGAAGTTCGGGCGCCGCGTTTTCAACAATTACATCTAACCGAGCTGTTTGATCGCCGGCTTGCTCTTGGATGGCCGGAGTCTCAGTTGCTTCTTCTTCATCATCATCTTCCTCATCAGATGAACCAAGAAACCGGTTCTGGATCTCGTCAGCATATTCCTTCAGCGAAGCCGGAATAAAATACTCGGGAGCATTGTAGACCTCGGTTTCGGGTCCACAACCGAGCTTCTCCACAGCACTTCGCCAGCCACACTTGAAGAATAAATCCTTCGCAGCTTCGCATTGCAAAGTGTAGCCGGCTTCGGCTTCTTTGAAGCCTTCCTTGGATGCATTTTCGACCTTTTTCTCCAACTCCGTTATTTCGGCGTCCTTCTTGGTTTCAAGAGCCGCCATCTCCCGCAAGTATTTATCTTTCGTCTCGGTCACGGCAAACTGTTTGTCACTATCAGCCGAGGCAACCAATCCGGTCAGACGCGCTACCTCGGCCTCCAGTTCGGCCGACCTTTGTTTCGACAGTGCCAGCTCGGCCGCCCTGCCTTCGGCGTCCCTTATTGCGTGCCTTGTGGTTTTGCGAAGTTCCATTACTTGCTTATGGGCAATGGTGTTCTTTTGAATGGCCTGCAAAAGGAGAGTTCCTTGTTAGCCGAGCTGTGAGTTTAAAAAATTAAACTGATCAAAGAAAAAAACAGTCCTGCTTACCAAAATCATGGATTTGGTGGATGACCGGATGGCCTTCAGCTCGGTGTTTAGCTGCTTACTGTGGTGCTCCATGTCTTTGGGAAGACAAACACCCCTGGCCAGGTTGAAGGCCAGTAGGTGATCCTTGTCAGCAACTACGGAGTCACCTTCGTCGATATTTCGGTCGTTGAAGACGAAGGGTGGAGCCCATTTGTTGTTCGGCGCGGCTCGGTCAGACGATTCCGGTTGTAGGTTGAGTTCGGGGCTCGGTGGAAGGATGGGATCAACCTCATCAACCAAACGCTGCTCGGTCTCAGTAGTCCGGGCGCGTTTAGCTCGGCGTGAGGAGGATGGCTGTTGTGAGGGAAGAGCTACCACGGCTTCTGTCGTTTGGTCAGTTGGTGGCACTTCGGCCACTGTGGTGGCGGTAAGCATGGCCTTCATCCTGTTCTTCTTCGCCATCTCTTGTTCGGCTGTTAGGGGAACAAGGACAATCTCTGGCAAGGTTGGGTCCGGTTCTGGTGGATCTTCAAGGAGGAAGTCAGTCACCCTTGCTTTGCGGCGACCGGAGTAGCGATAAGTCGGTTCGAAGTCGAGGAGTTTAGCCCAACTTCTCTCTCGAACTCGCAGTGCGGCGCGGAGAACACCTAAGTTGGGGTGGCCGTACTGGGAATGGAGGAAAGCTGAATCTGCAAGAACAGAAAGCGTTAGTTCGGTTATAAAAAGGAAAACCGAAATAGAGAAAATATGAAATGCAACCGGAGTATATATACCGGGCTCTCCCATTTTCCAGTTTATTCTTCGGCCGGGAATCCGGGCCTGGAAGTCTTCAAAATTTCCAGAAAACCCAAAAGAAGTCATCGTCGTTCAAGTCCTTATCCGGTGTATGTTTTATTATCTTTTCTCGGCCTCGGCGTATTCTCAAGTAATAACACCAGCCTTCATTTTTTGACCCTAGTGAGTACTGGTGGAATATTTCGGCTAAGCCTAGGTTTAGTCCGGTTTGACGGTTTAGGGCGTCTATGCCCATTATTATTCGGTATGTGTTGGTGGAGAGTTGGGTTGGGCAAAGTCTGGTCTGCCTAAGGAATTCACAGATTAAAGGCTGGACTGGGAATCTGAGTCCGGTTTCTATAATTGATTGGAGAGTAAAGGGGACGAAGCCAGTCTTGCCCCATGGATCTATGTCTTTTTCGGCCAGGACTAGGTTTACATCGGCTGGGACTTGATAATCCTTTCTGAATTCGTCTAAGGCCCCTGGGGTTTCTACAAGACATCTATATTTACCCATTTTATTGTATAAGTTATAAATAAATTATATCGGTTGGAAGAATGTGTTCAGTAGCTCGGCTGGGCGCAGGGAAGTGCCTGGCAACCTAAGTCTGCAAAGTGAGAAAACAAGTTGTTAAGCACTGATCACAGACCGTGCTACAAAGACAAAGCAAGAGAAGACTGGTATTATTTCGGCTCTACAGGGTGCTAAGGTATTTACCTCGGTTTCTGACAGGTCCATGCTATCTCGGTTCACAGAGTGTTTTGTTATCTCGGTTTCATGAGAGAATTTTCTTACTTCGGTTAGGCCTCAAGGGGCAGCTTATATGAGTTCGGTTTAGGACTCAGAAAGCTGGCTTGGCCCCCAAGGCTTAGCTCGGTCATGTACTAAGGTTACCAGTTCGGTGGGTTTCTATTTCGGTTATTATGAATACAACGGTTACCTACTGAAACTACTGTGGCAAGTGCAAGTGGTAATTCGGTTCCAGTTTACCTAAGTCTTCGTTTGTGCCAAAAACAGTGTCTTATTTCGGTTGCTTCGTGATTTTGGATCAAAATCGGTATTCTACAGGTTTATTGTGTGCATTCATATGTTCTATGGCTAAGTTTTTCAGAAACAACACATATGGAAGCAGAAAGGTGTTTTTCAAAAATAGAAATAAGAAGCTATGGATTGAAGAGTATACAAATGCAAAAAAAACGACACGGATTTGAGATGCTTACCAGATCGAAAGGAAGAAACTGGAGGTGAGAGCAGCAAGCAGTAATGAAGATCACGAACTCAGAAAGCTCAGAGGTTGGAGGATTGGAAGAGAGTGACAGGGAAGTGAATAGTTTGTTGAATGATTCGAAAAATGAAAGGGTTTTTGTGTTTTGATAAGAAGCCCTAAGGCGGGAACTGTTCAAAAATTGCGAAGTACGAGGGCGGCGGGACAGCTGTACAGAGCCAATCAGAGCATGCCACGTGTCAGTGGAAGGACAATCGATTCAGTTTCTGCAAACTGAAGAGACGTTTGACCGGACATGTTTAGCTCGGCTTAAGCTTAGCTCGGCTGGAGAAGCTAAAAAGGTTTCAGCTCGGCCGGAGTAGCTAAATTATTATACCTCGGCTGGATAAGCTAAAACTTTAGTTCGGTTCGTAGACAGGTAATCCCTATCATGCTGTGCAGACGGAATTAAGGGGCAATTGAGAGGGTAATTTATATGCAATTGGGCCGAGCTGGGTGATGGGCCTTAGGGCCGAAATGAAAAGGGCCGAGCAGGAGAGCCATGTAGGTTACTCCGGTTTGGAGAAGTAAATCTGAAGATAGACCGGTCACACAGCCGTGGTGGTTAGCCCGGTCTATAAAGGACTTAGCTCTACTCCGGTTGAGTGGAGTAGCGCGAAGGTTTCGGTCTCGATAGTTACTTCGGTCATAGTATATGAGAAACCGAAGTAAGCTTTGGTTCTAAAGGTAGCTCGGTTTCAACTCCCTTCTGGATAGCTCGGTCTTAGTATGGGAAAGCCGAGATAAGGGAGAGTAAAGTGAAGACCGAGTTGTTACTTCGGTCTTGAGAGTAGTTCGGCCATAAGGACCATCTCACTTGGTTTAAGCAGTGAGGAGGGGGTTGGAGGATAAGCATTATCTTCCAGGAATGAGAGTCCTAGCAGGACTCTACATGGAAGAGTTAGAGTCCTACTAGGACTGTGCCATACGAAACCTATATAAGCTCACCAATATCACCTATGAAGAGGTAATGCAACTTTTGCTCCCTGACCACATTGAGCTTTTGCCTATTTCTTGTTTACTGACTTAGGCATCGGAGAGGTTTCCGGCACACACCCGCCGGCCAGCTCATTTTGTGTTTTCAGGTGTTAAAACGACAACGTGTAGAAGAACATAGGCTTGATCAACAGGATTATACGTGAAGGTGAATCTCTTTCCCGTACAGTAATGAAAGAATATATAAAATGAGAATCCGATTCATTTGAATAAAGAAGAATAAGCATAGTAGAACTTCACATTACTTAAATAACAAAAAGACAAGAAAAGTTAAGTTTGAACAAGGAAGTGATATTGTGTTTCAATGTGTATTTGTCATGTGTTTGTGTAGGTCACGCGCTATGGTCCGTCTACTCTATCTCTGGAGCTATCTGTGGAGCTATCTGTGAGTAACACTGTTGTAAAGATATGTTTAAGTAAAAGTATTTATTTTTTGCGTTACACTATTCTCTATTCTGATATGGTTCTTCTACTTAATGAATGATGATCCTATTTTCTTGAACTGTATTTGTGGCATCCTTAGCACTTGTTTACTATCATTATTACAGAGATCTCTGTCAGTTCCACTTCTTGGAACTCCTGTTTACTCTATTGATGGCCATTATATATGACTGTTCGGTCTTCATGACCGTCTATTCGGTCTTCATGACTGCCTGTATTGTTTTGCTGTTGGATGTATCACGTATAACTACTATGCTTTCCGTATGAAATATGGATCTGCTAAACATATGATTCTGATTTTCTGTTTATTACTAAAATTGGCCGATTTGGATTACAGTAAGGACATCGTTCATAACCTCTTTACACTGTTGTTATTCACTGGGCTTTAGCTCACTGTGTTATATATGCATGTAGGTGATTAGGCGCGTGACCAAGCCTAAAGCTTCTGCCTAGACTTTGTTTTGTCAACCAACCTATCTGTCTCCCGTGAAGGTTCCAGATATGTCAAATGCCGAGGCTATGTGATTAAAGTTTAAGTTTTTGGTTATTCTGTATATAGGGCTAAGTTCCTTTTGTCTTCTTTATATATGTGCTGATGCATGACTGATGTGATAATAGATGTATATAAAAAAGAAAAAGTTTAAATATTGTCTGTCTCATGTAAGTCTGCACAGCTTAATGAACAATGTATGTTTTTATTTTACTTCCGCTAGCCCCTAATATTATGTATTTGTTTAAGAGGCCTTCGGTAATCTTCAGATTACTGGCCGGTCATGATACTAAACCTATAGGGGTGGGTTTGGGTCGTAACAATTATCTTCAAAAGGGTTTGGTATAATTATGTCAACGTGTGAAATTAATTGTATTTTTTCTAAACCTTAAAAGATATGAATGGAATTACTAAAAACAAAAAAAACTAAACATTCTAACATTGATCATAATAGAATTATAGGATTATCAAAGATCTCTCCACTATCACTTTGTTGAAAAATAATGATTTTTCAGCAACTTTAATTTAAAATTAAAGTGGGATCCAATCGTCAGTTGAGCTGGATCTGAGTGGTTTTGTATTCTCTTAAGTGAAAAGATTGCAATACAAAAATAATGAGCCGAAACTATTGAGTTGTGATTGAGAATTATGTCATAAAGTGGGCATCAATAAAGTTGGGTTTAGATTTGGACTTAGTTTTGGTTTGGACTGGTCCCAGACTTATACTTGTACATGTATTGGGTTTGGTCTTAGACTTGGATTTGGACCTAGTCTTGAGCTTTGGGCTAAGCTGTGTTGGGCTTAGTTTGTGCATGTGTTTGAGATTGGGCTTAGATCAGGTTGTGACCCAATACCCGTATCTATTTTGTAACTCATCTAGTTTAATTCTCAAAACTTATGCATTATATACACATTATGATTTATATAATGGTTTTGGAGTTTTAAACCTTTGTAACTCTAACCCTAATAGCTAGAGTTGATGACATTTGATGATCCCATTAATATTAGCCTTCATCGTTAAAGCTCTCCCTTACTAGTATAAATAGAGGCATTTCTCTTCCAACTTAGTCGATTGTTTTAGAGAGGTTTTGTGATGGAAATGAAATGATGTTTTGAAATAAAAAGTTGGAGATGATTTTTTACACTAAATTTTTTTTTCCTATCTTCTTTGGTTAGCCGCTTCTTTGATTCTTGTTAGAGAGAGTGAATTTATTGTTAAATTCACCAAAACTCTTCAGAAGGTGCTTCTGTATTAGCTAGTTTCGGCCGTCGTATCCTGGGAGACAAATGCCGGTGTACCACTAGCATCCATCGGGAGGCGGTAAATCTGTTTTAAGGAAACTGTTTAGTGCATGTTTCAGTTTGTTTCTTTTCTTATCATTTGGTCTTAAATTTTTCAATATTTAGTTTACAAAGATGAATTCTAATCTTTGGCTATCCATGTTAATAATTTGTTATATTAGTACTGTAATCTAATTCATTTTTGTATTTTTAGTTGTGCCGTTTATTCTGTATTTCATCCTTTTAATAAAAAATTATTTTATCATTTCTATTTAATTTATTTTATATATTTCTCATAAATTATTATGAAAAAATACCAAAAATCCCAAAATAGATTCTTGATAAATGGTTTTGGAAGAGCAATTTTATTTTTATTTTAATTTATTTTAATAATTCTTAAAATTAAAATTAAAATTAATTTAATTATCTAGAATTATTAGATCTATACTATATATTAAGCAAAAGGGGGTTTTTAACCCCAAGTCTTGTGGGAGCTCCAATCTCCCAATCTAAATTTCTTGATTTTTTGATTTAAAAAAAAAAAAAAAACCTTAGCATTTATTAACTTCTCCCAACTCCCAAGTCTTACCCTTATAATAACACTTTGGAAAATGAGTGGGAGCACTAATTAGTGCTCCCACTAATTAGGTGGCAGTGGGTCCCACCAGTAATGATGTGATGTTTTGGTCTTTGAGTTGTATTTTTTTTTTTTTTTTTTTACTTTTTTAATACATTAGTGCTATTAGTGGTGGTGTTTTTAGTGGGATGAATCATTGTTGTAACACTTTAATGCATTAAGAACAAGCATAAAAAAAATTCTTTAAAATTCAATATATATGAATTTATTGAAAAGTCTCAACACATATTATTATTATCCCTCATAATAACACTTTAATGCATTAAAAATAAGCATAAAAAAAATTCTTCAAAAGTCCAACACATATGATTATTATCAAAATATTAAACTTTAATATAATATAATAAAAAAAAGACATTTAATTTCTTGAAAAGTCCAACACATATGATTATTATCAAAATATTAAACTTTAATATAATGTAAAAAGGAAAAAAAGAAGACATTTAAAATAAATAAAAAAAAGACATTTAAAAATCGCAATTCACATATATAGATGATTGTAAATATATTAAGAAAAATAGGGTTTCTAAACCTCAAGTCTTGTGAGAGCTCCAATAGCAAAAGGAGGTTTTTAACCCCAAGCCTTATGAGAGCTCCAATCTTTCAATCTAAATTTTTTGATTTTTTGATTAAAAAAAAAAAATCTTAGCATTTATTAACTTCTCACAACCCTCAAGTCTTACCCTCATAATAACACTTTAATGCATTAGGAACAAGCATAAAAAAATTCTTTAAAATCCAACACATATGAATTTCTTGAAAAGTCCCAACACATATGATTATTATCCCTCATAATAATACTTTAATGCATTAAGAACAAGCATAAAAAAAAATTCTTCAAAAATCCAACACATATGATTATTATCAAAATATTAAACTTTAATCTAATATAATAAAAAAAAGAAGACATTTAATTCTTTGAAAAGTCCAACCCATATGATTATTATCAAAATATTAAACTTTAATATAATGTAAAAAAGGGGGAAAAAAAAAAGAAGATATTTAAAATAAATAAAAAAAAGACATTTAAAAATCACAATTCACATATATAGACAATTGTAAATATATTAAGAAAAATAGGATTTCTAAACCCCAAGCCTTGTGGGAGTTCCAATCTCTCAATCTTAATTTTTAAAATTTTTGATTTAAAAAAAAACCTTAGTATTTATTGATTTGGTCAAAATTCTCTGATCAGCATTTATTAACTTTTTCTAATCCACATGCCTGTATTTATTGATTTGGTCAAAATTCCTGATTAGCATTTAAAATTCCTTCATATAAATAATTATAGATACAGCTCGTGCATAGTTATTACAGTAGCCTTTTTAATTTCTCTTGTACATTATAATTAGTGATAAAATTATTAAATTATTTTTATAAAAAATTTTAAAAAATATAATTTATATATTAAAAAAATTTAAAATAAATATAAATATTTATAATTATTCCGTGCATAACACGGTGATAAGGTAGTTACTTTCTAAGCAAAAGGCAACTGCACTTTTTTCTTTTTTCTTTTTTCCTTATGTTGCGTGCTTGGGCTTACTTTTTCTAGCCGAATCTAGTGTGGGTAAAAGTCAAGGATTTGCATTGAAATCCTTTAATCCTAGAAAGGTCTTCCCCCCACTAATTCTTTCAAAAAGTCTTTTTTTCTCTCTCAAGACAAGAAAGCAGAAAAGAAACATTTGAATACTAATTCAAATGTTGATTAAATGATACATGACTACATAAAGGTCAGCAGAGAATGGTGGACTCTTTTGATACTAAAATCGTGTCTCCTCAAAAAACCTTAAATCTAACCCTAATCACCGTGTTACATTTAAAGTTTCTGATCTTTTGCGGTGCAAAAGTCAAAGTGAGTTTTGAATTTATAGCACAAAAAATTATAGCCGACACAAAAAATAAATAAATAAATAAATTACTACATTGTTCTGGAGGACTAGAATAACCATTTCACATAACTTTCCTAATATTTTTGATAAATAAAAAATCACAAAATTCATTAGATGCATCATTTGTGATATTTTAACTACTTAACAAAAGTAGATTAGCCTTATCCCCTTCATAAAGTAAAAGCACCACATAAAATACACTAAATGTGTCATTGTTGATATTTTTCTTAATCCCCCCCCAAAACAATATTTACTTCCCTGTCCCAATTTTCTTGACCCCTCACCGCTCATATTTGTTAAATATTTTTGTATAAATTTATATTAATATCTAATTTTATTTTTGAAATACAATAAGATT
The DNA here is from genome assembly GCA_036172215.1 of Camellia granthamiana. Taxonomy (NCBI): domain Eukaryota; kingdom Viridiplantae; phylum Streptophyta; class Magnoliopsida; order Ericales; family Theaceae; genus Camellia; species Camellia granthamiana. Next base: position 61,952,923 of record CM069911.1, on the reverse strand, counting down.
AAATAACCAAAATATTGCACTTGTTTCACATTTTTTTAATTTTATCATACATCTTGTACCATTTCTATTTTTCATTTGGAGAAAATTTCATTTTTATCCCTATACTTTGCCTTATTGATCAATTACACTCATAGACTTTGAATAATTTTAACTTTACTCTCAAAGTTTTTGAAATCGTATCAATTTATCCCTATTGTCACATTTAAACGGAAAAATTTTTAAAAAAAATTACATTTTGACCTCAAATTTCAAAAGAAAGATGCAAACTCACCCTCTCTTACCCAAAGAACATAAACTTCCACTTTCAAGTTTTTTCCACAACCATGGTCAGAGATAGACTCAGATTTAGGCTCATCATAAAAACACAAAAACACACACACACACACAGAGAGAAAGAGAGAGTCAAAAAACCCTATTCACATTGCACATTTTGTGTTCTAAGACACAAAGTGCAGTGGGAGGAATAAATGTTGTGAAGTTGGGATGAATGAAATAGAAGCCTACAGAGTGAAACACCTTCAGGAGTAGTCGACGATGGTAGTGGTGGTAGTGAAGAAGGACGATGATGAAGAGGCGAATAGACACAAGTAGGAACATCCTTATTGGACATGTTTTTAGGAATCCAAACAAAACGACTATATCTACAAACCCTGCCTCTATAGCTCAAACTAGAATGCCCTCTGTCAAAACTCTTCTTTTTCCACATGAATTTGCCCTCGGTTTCCCCAACAAATTACTCCAACATTCAATCTACAAAGTAGACGGGAGACAAGCTGATCCTAATTATAAGTAATGATGGAACTAGAGGAAACTATAAGGGTTCATGGCCTCCTTATTTCTGTGAAGAATACTGTTTGCTTTAACAAAAATTATATATTTCATTCTTCTTTAATCATGCAGTCTATTTTATTTTGCACAAAAAGACTTCTTCATCCAATACCAAATTACTTCCATAGTGTTTGATTTTTTTTATTTTTTTTAATTTTTGTGTGTGTATATATAACTTACATATCATATTATATATACATGTTTACTAGTATATATGGTGAAAATTTTTAATTCAAATTTTGGCCCGAAATCCTGGTTTGTCGTAAATATCTTTTGACCTGTAAGGATAACAATTACAGCCCTACTTAATACAGTTTATTAGGTTGTCTAAACATTTTTTTCCAGTTGTTATTACTTAGAAATTTATGTAAGATTATTTTATATAGTTTTTACTTACAATTTATGAAAGAGAAATAATTCAAATAAATTTAAAAAAAAATTATTATTGAAAAGATGAGAATGAATGCTTATACTTTACAATTTCTAATTATCAACTTTCTGCTTATAAATAATTACACCAAACAAAAATACTTATTCACTTTATTTATTTATTTATTATTTTTTTAAAGCTTTAATAATTAGATTTTATTGTTAGCTTTAGGCTAGATAGAAATAGAAAAAGCGTGCGCATATATCTATATATATAAGAGGCACTTCGCTGCTCGAAGTTCATCTTTTCTTTTTTATTTTGTTTTTTCATTTTGAATAATTTATTAATGGTGACTTATATGTTGACCGTAAGTTTTTTTTATAATTACACAAATATTTTTGGTCAATTATGTAATAGGTTTTTTTCGTAATTACGCAAACATTCTTGGTCAATTATAAAATAGGTTTTTTTTGGTAATTATGCAAACATTCTTGGTCAATTATTAAATATAATATTTTATTTTTTGACAAATTACAAATATACTCATAAAATTTGTTTAAAATATAAATTGGTCCTATAATACTAGAAATTACAACTATCGTTTGTTATAAATTTTAATCTAACACAATACTCAAGAGAAAAAAAAATCTTCTAATAAATTATCAAAATTGTTTATTGAAAAATATTTCTCATATCATTAAAAATTATTAATTGACTTAATGATTTATTAATTAACAAAAGGGTTAATTGAAAAATATTTTTCTTATTATTAAAAATTGTTAATCTACTTAATGATTTACTTATTAATAAAATTGATCATTTGTTATGAGAGTATGATTTGTGTATTAATAAATTTAGTCATTTGTATATATATGTATTTTCTTCTAGTTCTTTATTAGTTTAGTGACTTATCGTAGTAGTTTTTTTTAGATAGGAGAATTATCTTAATATTCGTTTTATATTTATCTGTTAAGAAAAATTACACACCATAATTTTTTTATTTTATAAATTCGGAAGAAATGTTAAAGACTCAAAAATTCACCCAAAATGATATGTAATAGAATTGGAATCGACATCATTGGGTGTATAACAAATAAAAAAATATACATATCATACATATAATTCTATCATATATCAAATGATTTATTCTATTCAATTTTATATAACAATATTTTGATTTTTAAAAAATTATCAAAATACAAAACTTAAACATACTATAATAATAGCCCGTGCTATGCACGGGCCCGTGTAAACTAGTATATATATAGAGAGTGGCTGGAGGGTACTGTTGGACCCATGGGGGCCCACCACGGGTCCTGTTTCGATAATCGGAACCGTTCAATGTGTAGAAATCTTCGAGTACTAGATGTCTGTAGAAAATCATATTGATCTGATATCGATAGCTATTTCATCGGATTAGATTTATGTCAACTATTTATTTTTTCACACTCTATTTTTCAAATACAAAATTGATTTGATCATGTAGCTTTCGATATCTGATCAATTTAATTTTTTACAAATATATAATACTCGACGATTTTTACACATTGAACGATTCAGATTATCAAAATGAGACCCGTAATGAACTTCTATAAATTTAATAATATTTTTCAATCTGACAAACCGGAAGAAAGTTAAACCCATATATATATATATATATATATGGTTTTTTTCATTTTCATTTTCTTTTTCTCCCCATCTAACAACAATAACTCGAAGCAGGTTCAAACCTAGTGTTATTATGTGTTCAAAACAAACCTAGTGTTAGACAAAGCTGCCGTCAGAATAACTTTAGCAATGAAGTCTCGTAGAAATGAAAAGTTTAGTCCACTTTGACGTTCTATGCATCTTAATCATGGTATATATATATCCTTTTAATTAATACTAATGGTTGGATACATACACTGTACGTGATATGTAATTTTTTTTTTATCAATTTATAATATTATAATTATATGTGTCTCTCAAATTAATATGTGATATATATATAAAGTATAAAGATTTGTATAGATAAATTGATTTGTATCCAAAATATAATTAAACAAGAAATGAATATATACTCGACTGAAAAATTTAAATAATAAATGAGAAATTTTATAGGGGTACTTACCAATTAGTCCTATTAACTAGACTTATTTACCTACAGGTCCTAACTAATAAATTTAACATTATAAGAATAAGAGAGTGATAAATTTATCACTAAAAATTTATTCATAAAAACAAAGAGACTGATAAATTTATCACTATAAATTTATTTATAAAAAAGAAAGACTGATAAATTTATCTTTATCACTTAATAAATTTATCAAATAGGACTTAATGGGTAATAAGTCTCCAAAGTAGGACCTATTGGGTAATAAGTCTCCAAAGCAGGACCTATTGGTAGTTTACCCAATTTTATATACATAAACATTAATTTATAATTAGATTATTGAGATTACAATCTTATCTTAAATAGTAAACAATAAACATATCCTTTAAATATATAGTATTACACAAAATTTTTTTTATCAACTTTCGATTTCAATTTTTTCATAATCAGTTCCTGCAATACAATTGAAAGTATGAAATGAATTGTACAATTACACAATTTTGTTTAATAGTTCATCTTATAATACAAATTCATTGAATCCACTATTACATATTATTAATAAAATTGATCATTTGTTATGCGAGTATGATTTATGTATTAATAAAATTAGTCATTTGTATATATATATTTTCTTTTGTTTCTTTATTAGTTCAGTGACTTATTTTAGTAATTTTTTTTAGATAGGAGAATTATCTTAATATTTATTTTATATTTATCTGTTGTGAAAAGTTACACACCATAATTTTTTTATTTTATAAATTTGGAAAAAATGTTAATCACTCATAAACTCACATAAAATGATATGTAATAGAATTGGAGTTGACATTATTAGACGTATAACAAATCAAAAAATATACATATCATACCATATAATTCTATCGTATATCTAATGATTTATTCTATTCAATTTCATATAACAATATTTTGATTTTTAAAAAATTATCAAAATACAAAACATAAACATACTATAATAATAGCTCGTGTCATGCACGGGCCCATGTAAACTAGTATATATATAGAGATTGGCTGGAGGGTGCTGTTGGACCCATGAGGGTCTACTATGAGTCCTGTTTCGATAATCCAAACCGTTCAATGTGTAGAACTCGTTGAGTACTACATGCCTGTAAAAAATCATATTAATCGGATATCGATAGCTATTTCATCGGATCAGATTTATGTCAACTATTTATTTTCTCACACTCTATTTTTTTAATACAAAATTAATTTGATCACGAAGCTGTCGATATTTGATCAATGTGATTTTTTACAAGTATATAATTCTCAACGAATTTTATATATTGAATAATTTAAATTATTAAAATAAGACTCGTACTGAACATCTATAGACCCAATAATATTCTCCCATTCGAAGGACTGAAGGAAAGTTTAACCTATATATATATGGTTTTTTTCATTTTCATTTTCTTTTTCTCCCTATTTTACAACAATAACTTGAAGCAGGTTCAAACTTTTATTATAGTCAAAGCTGCCGTCAGAGTAACTTTAGCATAAAAGTCTCATAAAAATGAAAAGTTTAGTCCACTTTGACGTTCTATGCATCTTAATCATGATATATATACCTTTTTTAAACTAATGGTTGGATACATGTATTGTACGTGATATGTAATTTTTTTATTAATTTGTAATATTATAATTATATATGTCTTTTAAATTAGTATGTGATATGTATATAAAGTATAAAGATCTTTATAAATAAATTGATCTATATCCAAAATATAATTAAACAAAAAATGAATATATACTTAACTGAAAATTTTAAATAATAAATGAGAAATTTTATATACATAAATATTAATTTATAGTTAGATGGTTGATATTACAATCTTATCTTAAGCAGTAAACGACAAACATATCCTTTAAATATATAGTATTACACAATTTTTTTTCTATCAACTTTCGACTTCAATTTTTCATAATCCGTACTTGCAATACAATTGAAGGTATAAAACGAATTGTACATTTACACAATTTTGTTTAATAGTTCATCTTATAATACAAATTCATTGAACCCATTATTGCATATTATTTATATACTATTAGTGTAAGAATGTATTAATATCAATATATAATATATTTTTATATATCAAGAGTTATTAAATCTCATTTCCTATGCTATGAATATCTTGCAAAATGCAAAAATCAAAAATGCTTGGGAGCTCTAATTAGAGCTACCACTAATGATGCCACAATGTATGTTGTGCCTAGTTTTTTTTTTTCTCACCTCACTAGTGATGGATTTAGAGCTCCTTATTTAGAGTTCTAAATCATTACTGATGAAAAATATAACATTAATCATTAGTATACAGTTGTTGTACAATTGTAGTAAAAAAAATAAATATAAAAAATACAATTATTGTCGTGATGTAAATGTTTTGCAAAGTCTTGGTTTGTTATTGAAAGTGTTTGTTGTGGGCATTTGTTTGTATGATATGTATGTATGTATGTATTGAATATAAGTTGATAGGAGAATAGTACACAATTCCGTAGTTTTTTCCTCACAAATATAACTATATTACTAAAGCGATACATGTTAGCAAATTAAAATATCCGATGGTAATATACCATTACAGACTAACAATATATGAATGTAGTAGCATATATAAATATACATTTATATTTATATATGTAGAAATTGACATATATAAAATATTACAAAAATAATATGTTAAATCTTTTACAACAATATAATACAAGTAACAATGATAAGTTAATTATTCATAATTAAATAGTTGGTCATAATATAGATGTTTAGTGTTACATTTTTGTGTTTATATACCATTTTTTAATTAAATTATTAAATTCATATAAAAATTAAAAGGAATTTGTAAATAATTTATTCAAAATTAGAGATTAGTGAAGAAATTTTTAAAAAAAAGAAGTTTATAGTATTTGGTTTGGTTTGGTTTGGTTTTATTTTTTCAAACTTTTGTTTTGAATTTTTTGGTTTTCATGTTTTATATATATATATATATATATAAAATTTAAATAAAAAGAAAGTGTATGAAAATAACTTACGAATTTGTAAGATACAGCATAAATCTCTATTTTAAAAATGCATGCGCTTTTCTCTGTTTAGATTCAAACGAATACATACAATTTTAAGATTCAACCAAAATTATTTGTACTGATTTGATTAATGATGGACAATTATAAATATTAAGAGGTACTTACCAATTAGTCCTATTCACTAGACTTATTTACCTACAGGTCCTAAATAATAAATTTAACACTATAAAAATAAGAGAGTGATAAATTTATCACTAAAAATTTATTCATAAAAACAAAGAGACTGATAAATTTATCACTATAAATTTATTCATAAAAAAAAAGACTGATAAATTTATCTTTATCACTTAATAAATTTATCAAATAGGACTTAATGGGTATTAAGTCTCCAAAGTAGGACCTATTGGGTAATAAGTCTCCAAAATAGGACCTATTGGTAGTTTACCCTAAATATTATGTATATCAATATAGAAGCAGACACAAAAAGTATAAAAAAAAGTAATTATTTTTTATTCTTCAATATCATCAATGTAAAAAATATGGAGACAATTTTTTTTTTTTTTGATAAGAAGTGAGACAATTTATTGATATTTATATAGGACTCTTGAAAGCAGATATATTATTTTTAAGTGTTTAACTCTAAAAGTAAAGAGATAGTTGGTTTATATAGAACTTTTCATAATTTTTAGAAAATATAATAAGTTCGAGAAGATAAATTTGAAATTTGAAAAAGTAGAAAACATGACAAAATTTTTACATTTTTATAATAGAAGTAGATAAATGGTGAATAGGCTCAACAGAGAAAAAACAAAAGACTCAAAAGAGTCTCTTGAAAATAAATAAATAGGAACACAAGTGGCAAATTTTAAATAAATAAATAAATAAATAAAATTTTGAATGGTTTAATGCACAAGACTTTTGATATTGCAAGGTCTGAACAGAATAGGAAACAAACGACGATAACACTATGTTTGGAAATTTAGGAGAGAAAAGAAAAGAAATGATTACTTAAGTAATAAGAAAAAAATAAAAGAAAAGAAAAGATTGTGATTTCTCTCCTTTTTGTTTGGATAAGGAAGAAATAAAATAAAAGAAATGATTGTGATTTCTCTCATTTTTGTTTGGTTAGATTTCATTAAGAGAAAAGAAAAGAAATTATTTTATGGTATATTACCAAAATAACCTTTTTATATTTTCAATCATTTTATTTATTTTATTTTTATAGGGACAAAATTGGTATTATGAAAATAGTAGTTTCTTTTCTCTCCCAATCTCTCCACTTTTGGGAAGATTGAAAATGAGGCTTATATGATAAATGAGTTTCTCTCCATTTCTCTCAATTTCTTCCCATTTCTCTCTACTTAGGTTATCCAAACAAATAAGGGAAATACATATCACTCAATTTCTTTTCTTTTCTCTCCAAATCACTCAATCCAAACATAGCGTAAGTCTTATAGTCAAGGATGGATCTAGGAGGGGGAGAGTGCGGTCGCACTCCAAAAAATTGCAAAAATTATTATATTATACTAGTAATTAGTAAAATAATTTTAAAAAATGAAAATTTACATATGAAAAATTTATTTGGAAATACTTTTTAAATACTTGTAATCCAATTAGTGCATAATATATTCTTATATTTCAATAAATCCTATTATTTGGACATTTGATCCATCAAATTCTAATTTTCATATTAAGGTATTTTACGATTAGTTTTATCATTATAAATATTCTTTGAACCCTTAGCAATTTGAATATTAGGATTTATTAATAGAAAAATGTTACAACCTCAAAAGTTCTATCAAAAGTTCTACTAAATGTCTCACATGGATGTGGGATCCACACCCATGTGAGACATTTGGTAAAAATTTTGATAGAATTGTTGGGATCTCTAACATTACTCTTCATAAATAAGTAAGTAAAAAGAGATAAAGAAGAATTTATGAATAAATATAGAACGTAAGTAAAACATAAATAAGTAAAGGGAGATTTATGAACAAATACCTTACGTATGTATGGTTTTGGCGGCCAAAATGTTATTGCTCACAGTTGAATCATATCTCACAATGTCCACTTAAACTTAATTATTGGAAGCCATTAACAACGTACTTGATTATGTTTTTTAAAAAATTCTATTTTTATGTTGACTTAATTCACCCTGAATAGACCTAATTGTCGGTAGGCATATGTAGATTTTGAAAGGGCGGCTAGCTTAATTTTTTGTAGACGGAGCATGTTATTTTTGACTATAATGAAGCACAAAAGATGTCACACTACACTTCGCAAGAATATGAAGCAAACAAGAAGGTTAGTCAAAAGCAAATACAGACATACATACATGTATGACAAATGGTCACCACCTCAAAATCTATCACCCAACAAAAAATTTAAAATTTAAAAATTAAAAATTAAATTACCTTTTTTTTTTTTATAAAAATTTTCACTCAAATTTTACTTTGATCCATTTTTAATTGTAACAATTTTAGATTTTAACCCAATTTTCAGTGTAGTCTTCCTATCACACTATGGTTTAAAATTTAAATAAAAGTTAAAACATGAATGTTGGAACTGAAATTTGAATGGTGAAAATTTTAAACACATGTGAACACTTTCTGTTTACTTTTGAACGGTGAGTTGATAGTAGGATTATATTCAAACAATAATTGAAATTTCATAATTAGAAAATAAAGAATTGATGTAAAATTTGAATGAAAACAGAAAATGAACAATATAAACAGATAGTTGAAGAAATCCTCAATGCCCATCTCTTATGCTGTGTTTGGTTGAGGGATTTAGAGAGGGATTTGGAACGAGAAAGGGAAAAGGTGTGTGAAACTATATGAAATGTAGATATATTTTTTTTACATTTCACCTGTCTTTTCCATTTCTATTTTCAAATCCCTCAACCAAACACAGTATTAATAATTAACGAACACAACAAAAAGATAAATTAAAAAGAAACAAAAATGTTAAGGGTACATACATAGAACACAAAAAGTAGTGTATAACTAAGATTTTTTTTTTTTTTTCTACCTAAAAAAAAAAAACGAGGATTTATTTTAATTGTGACCCCTCATCACATTTAGTATGAATCCTAGTTACATTCTAAAACAAAAATATTAAATGATAGAATTAAAATAACAAAAAATACACAAAAGTTTAAATAAAACTTATTTTACATGGGACCTTTTTTGTATTTTCTTTGTGTGCTTATAGCATTTCTGAAATAATGAGAAAGAGAGAGATTCTTTTCGCATAAAAGGTTTGCTTTATAAAGAATGTTGCCCTTTTTTGGGTTTCACATAGCAGAGTTGTATTAAGGGGGTGGATAGTCATTTCTGTGATCTTTAAAGAAAAGCAAAGAAACACACATCTAGAGAGAGACAGAGAGAGAGAGAGATGAGGGTTCCATGCTGTGAGGAGATGGGGATGAAGAAGGGACCATGGACCCCTGAAGAAGATCAGATATTGATTTCTTACATCCAAAGTTATGGCCACGGCAATTGGAGGGCACTCCCTAAACAAGCTGGTAATAACTTTTTTAATTACACAAAAACCCCTCCTCCTCCTCCTCCTACTTCTTAATTTGATACAACTTGTAGTAATTGCTAGCTCTGGTTTGGTTGGCACACACCATGGAAATGGAATTCAACTTCTTGAGAAATTTATAACACACCCCTCAAAAAAAAGTAAACTAGATGACTCAGTTATGATTTTTATTTTTACTTTTTTTAATATTGTTTTTATAACTTATTATAGTGTTGATAAGGATTAATTATAATCTATTGTGATTGTTATTTTTAACTATGATTGTAAGGTTTTTGGCTATGCTTTATTTCTTTGGTTATGATTGAGAGTAATTTAATTGTAACACAATTAAGCAATGTTAAAACTATAAAATGTTATAACTTGTATATGATGTATGTTGTAGAATCGCTTTTCAATTTGCTTTTTGAAGCAATCTTTTGCAAATTAATGTTCAGATAAATTTTGAAGGTTCTTGGAAATATTCTTAATCCAAAATCAAAATAGATTCTTTGAAAATGTAATATATATATATATATATTTATTACAGGTCTACTTAGATGTGGTAAGAGTTGCAGACTTCGATGGACTAATTACTTGAGGCCTGATATTAAGCGAGGAAACTTCACTAGGGAAGAAGAAGAAACCATTATCAAGCTACACCAAATCATTGGAAATCGGTATGTACTCATTGAATCATTAAATTTATATTTGGATCATGAATTTGAATAATAATTTTAGAAAGATAAAAGATAAGGGGAAAGGGATGGAGAAAAAAAAAAAAAAAATTCTAATATTTCATTTACATTATCGAGACTTTTTTTTTTTTTTCCTCTTTTAAATTTTTTGTTCAAATCTAGGATGTGTGGGTAAGGCGCACGTCTCCGGTTCGATTCCCTTTGCAGCAGTTTGAAATGGGTACACGGCTTTTCACCGGTTACTTGCCCCTTAGGATTAGTCCTGACTTTCTTTAAAATCAGAAGATTGGGGATACTTGAGTTATCTGAAAAAAAAAAGAAAAAAAAGAAAAGAAAAGGAGTCTAATTGAGAGTAATCATTATCTAGCCTAACCTATATTTTGAATATTTTTACGTTGTTGTATTTTTATCATTGTTTCTTATAAGGATCCTTATTAAAAAATGTGTATCATGTCCTATTCATGAAGATTTGTGATCTTATTCGATTATGATATTTCTTTGTTTTTTTATTAGCGAAATAAAATTATTGATGTGAAAAGATGAGTTATAGAATAAACAACCGAGGAGACAACACCTATCTAATTTATATCTGAGAAAATTTCATTTTATTTTCCAAATTACATCTTGATAATTAGTTTAACCTCTGTACTTTTTATAATTTTAATTTTATATCTAAACTATTTAATTTTTTATCAATTTAACTCCTGCTATCAGTTATTGTCTATAATTAGGCGGCATTTGTTACTATTTTCATTTGAGATTTCATTTTATTCCTCAAATTATTTCCAAAATATCAATTAGACTCCTAAATAATATGAAGTTTGGGGTTTAATTGATATTTTTACGATAAATTTTTTTTTTTGGGGGGGGGGGGAGAATAAAATTTTAAAATTTCAGTGTTGAAATTATAAGAAATGTATAAATTAAATTAATCATCATCTAGATATAAATTGGAAGGTAAAATTATATCTACACATAGATTACAAACACTTTACTAAAAGATAAGCGAAGAAAACAAACAGTAAAAAAAAAGAGAAAAGAATAAGAGAATATGGGATGTTGGGGGATTTGAAAAGAGAAAGAGAAAATGTATGTGAAAGTAGGTGAAATGTAAGTATATTTTATTTATATTTTACCTAACTTTTTCCTTTCCCTTTCCAAATCCTTCCTCAAATCCCCCAACCAAACACAGCGTAAATATAACAGTGACTAACTAATAAAAAATCTCACAATCCAGTAATAGAATTGTAAGATTGGATTAATGGATTCTATTTACAATTTTGAATTGGTTAGTGACACCAACCTGAAATGGTGTGATTCTCAAACTCAATATTTATATTGGTTAACAAAAGGATATTTATGGTGTCATATGGTCTCCCACTTTTTTCAAATTCAATAGAATAAGCTGATGAATACAAATTAGTGTGTATTTAAAAAAATATTTACAAATTCTAAGTCAGTGTGTATTTAAAAACATATATTTACAAATTAGTTTCTATTTATTTTGACGTAAAATATTTTTGTCAAAAATATTTTATTCACTTTTAGTTATTTAGTTAAACAGAAAGTAAGTAAAATATTTTTTAAGAAATATATTTTTACATCATTTTTTCAAAAATGATTTACCTTTAAAAATTTCATAAGTCAAATTTCACAAAGTTGACTCTCACACTACTTTTTCAACACATTTAACATTTTCAAATAAATATTTTAACTCATTAAAAAGTCAAAAATAACATTTTATTAAATCAAAATTTCTTTTTTAGGTAATAAAATATTTTTATTTCAAGTATCAACCAAATGTTGAAAAAAAAACAAAAGCATTTTTTCAGTCAAAAATCAATTTATAAGAAAATTATTTTTTTTTAAAAATATTTTACATCGAAACAAACGGAGCCTTAATGATAAATTTTATAAATATTAAAGTATTAAGTGATAAATTTTTTCATTAATTAGTAATTATTTTTAAAAAAAGCACTGAGGAGTAGTTTCCCCATAGAAGTTCATCAAGAATACATCCATGAAAATATGTGTCAACTTAATTCAATTAATAACGTTGCTTTAAAAAATTATTTTAAAATTAATAGATAAAATAGTTCATTTATTCTTGTTAAAATAATTGATGGGCTAGCGTCCAATTTGAAAAAGCCTGTTCCCTTTTGAAGGAAACATTACGCCTTAGATTTCCATCCAGTTTTTAAACAAATGTTATTAATTAGATTAAATTAATATAGAGTAAAAATTAATACAATTAAAATTATATGGATCAAATTGACTTGAAAAACAAATTACATAGACTAAGAATATAATTGGGCTAATTAAACTAGCACCCCTGCACTTTTATTAAAATTTCACTTTAGTTCCTTCATTTCAATTGTAATAGTTAACTTTCTACATTTTAAATTAAGTTCTGGTCCCACCCTTCCATTCATTTACCATTAACAAAATTGGCAAAACTTGTTTGACACAACATGTGTAACGTTTTTGTTGTCTCATTAACAGATTTACGCTTTTATTAAAATCTTGTTTTAGTCCTTAAACTATCACCAAAATCTCACTTTAGTTCCACACTTTCAATTTTCATTAGTTTTGTCAATGGATGGCTGTAAGGGTGAGGTTGGAACTTGATTTAAAGCGTAGGGTAGGAATATAAGAAAAACCAAAAAGATCGACTAAACCGGTTAAACCGAATCAAATCTGTTATATTTAATTGATTTTTTAATATGAATTGGTTTGTGTGATTTTTAAAATTAATTTTTTTCGATTTTCGGTTCGATAGCAGTTTAGGCACCTTGTGCACTAAATTAAACCGAAACCAACCGAAAGTTTCCCATATTAAACATCATATATATTAAATATATAATGAAATTGGTTGAGTATGAACTTCAGTTGATTCAATTAATTGTTTATTTTTTTCTTAAATATTTCATATTTGACAATAGACATTGGCAATGTGATAAGTTTTTTAGTTTATTACTTATATGTGCTTGAGTCAAGTTTTGCTGCTATTACACCTATATAGCTATAGTAGATGTTTATGTCATTTTTTATTTTTATTTTTATTTTTTATTTTAGTTTTACTTGATAGATTTGTAATTTAGCCTTACGGGATAATGGTTTTAAACTTTGGTGTCAAGACTTTGATTTTCAGATTATGGCCTTGTTTGTCATCCCTTAAAAAGTCAAAAAGTCACTATCATATTTAAATCACATCATCTTTTTACCACATCACTTCAAACCCAACCTATACACAATCCATATTTCATAAAAAGTCAAAACGTGCACTTTTTTAGAACATCCGAAACAACCCCACTAATTCTACTTCAGTAAAAGCTTTAAGACTTTAGTATTTATTAACTCTTTTATTTGTATTTTTGTGAATGGTTGGATTGGATATGGAAGTAATGTATAAATTGCTAATTCAATATTTTTATATAAATTATTTACTATACAACAAATTTAACAAGTAACTCAAATTTGAAAGGCCGTAAATCGAAAACCGCACCGAGCTAAACCGTTTGAATTGGTTGCAGTTTAATAAAATTAGGTCTGTATCAGCTCTCAATATAATAAGAACCGACATTATTAGTTCGGTATAAAATTTCACCTACACACCGACCATTCCGAACCGATTATTGACTGTTACAACTGAAAGTAAACAGACCGAATTAAGATTTTAATGAAAATACATGATACTATAATTTACCCAATATAATTTATCCTCAAATTTTTGCTCTTTTTTTCAACCTATACTGTAGTCATATGCTTGAATGAGAAATTGACAATTTGAATGTATCCCAGATGGTCAACCATTGCATCAAGATTGCCAGGTCGAACCGACAACGAGATCAAAAATTTCTGGCATACTCACTTGAAGAAGAGGCTTAAACAAAGTCATCATATGGTAATTCAAAGCTTGACATATGCACCAATTTCTACACAATTTTCCGAGAAAATTTCAAGTTCAGAGTCAGACTCCCCTGTGGAGAAAGTTACAGGACCTCCCAATGAAGAAGAGCACATGATTGATGCCAACGCCAATGATGACATGGCTTTTTGGCACAATCTCTTCATGAAAGCAGGAGAGTCATCACATAATAATCTTGAAAAATAAGACAAATTATAGTGTACCTTTTCTCTCCTTTTTTTTTTTTTTTTTGGTTATTGTGGAGCTAATGTGGAGTAGTTTTGATACATTGATGGCAATGAAAAGTTTTACCCAATACAAAGAAATAAATAAATTACACTACCACCACGAACTTACAATTAGTTGAACAATGACACCAACTCTTTTGAGATATCAATTTAATAGGGGCATTTTTTCATAAATTTCTTTTGATCTACTTATATTCCATTTAGTTCATATTATTTTTCTTATATTCTAATAAATCCTGTAGATGACATAATTATCAAAATACCCTAATAATATTCACATTTACAATGCGAATGTTTCGTGAATGTTAACATTTCAATGTGAATGTTCACACTATCAGTGTGAACATTCATACGTCAATGTGAATATTCACATTGTAAAACATGAATGTTCACATCACCAAATTGTTAACTATTCAAAAAATATTTGTAAGGGTAGAAATGTTCATAAAATACCTTAAATATGATAATTATGAGTTGGTAGATCAAATATTCAAATAATAGGACTTATTGAAATATAAGAATATCTTATGAACTAATTGAGATACAAACACTTGAAAAATGATTTTTTAATAAATCTCCCAATTTAATAATACTATAATAATCACATTTATGTGTTAAAAGTTATTTATTAGTTAGAAAATGATATAAATGTTTATTTTCTAAACTCATTTTAAAGATCAGTAATGTGTAAAAAAATGTGATTGACCTGATAATTAAAAAAAATAAATAAAATAAGAAACACCACTAAATTTGAAAATAAATCTAATTTTTCGGATTAAAGTAACACTACTCATATTATTATTTCATGTGACACAATTATATTTGTTTAACACGTCTCACCTGTTACATTGGTAATCAAAGGAAAGTGCATCATATTTTACAATGTTCAAACAAGATGTCACCATATATTTCGATTTTCAAACCAAATCTTACATGAAATATTATTTATTGTCTTGTTACATCATTCAAACCGCAGTCGACCTCTTAGTAGAGTTAGTTTGATCTCGCATACATAAAACTCATACCAAAGCTTAAAACTTATTTCATAATGGCTTAACTAGAACGCCTTTCTTGAGAGCCACCATTGGGTGTGTATGGTCAACTCTTCTTTGTTATACTTCAATCTCCTTGCTTCGTCTCTAGAAATTTGGAAGGCATTGGCCAAAACATCGACAAGCACTGCACGAATAACCGACGTCCTTCTAATCCGATCTGTGCAACTTTGGACTGCAATTTTGGATCCCTTACTAGTATTATTTTATGATCCGATCCGTTTATTTTTTAAGTACTTGTGCTGTGTGTAGATTATTCTGAATACAGATAATTTGTAATGCATTGCCTATAGTGTGCACACTATAGTGTTTTAAAACAACTTCAGTTTGGAGCAAAACTTCAAATATAAATAAATAAATTGAACATGCCCATTTTCTCTAGAACGACATTGTTTTGGGACACTAGAAGTGTAAATAATTTTGTGCGAAAATAATTTTTTAATATTTATTACCATTAAACTAGTTTCTATTTTATAAGAAAAATAAAAACCAGAGAGGTGAATGGAATTAGCACAATATATATATATATATATTTCCAATTTCCATGCGTCCATTGTTTGCAGCTAGTAAACATTCCCTTCTCCCCGTGTATCACTATAACAAAACAAAACGAGTGGGCCTATAAATTCAAATATGGACTAATATTAAAAATCTACATCATCAATCTAATATTCTAAAGTCAGATTCTAGATTTTTTATTTTTTATTTTTTATTTTTTCTGATTCTCTGGACTTCTCTAAAAAAAAAAAAGAAGTCAATATTGCCCTTTAATGTCGACATTGTTTTGCTGTCGTGAGTGAATCAGTTTTGCGGCAACACGAGGCCTCATATTTCCATCAACAGCACTACCACCATGCATATATGGACAACATGGCAGAGTTGCCACGTATCAACCAAATAACATAATTCTATTTATACAAAAACTGATCACGAAATCAGACACAAAATGTATAAAATCAATCAACTTTTTTCTCAAAATAAATAAATAAACCTCATTAACAAAGTTTGTAAAATTTTATCTATTCAAATATATTTTTATATTTAATATTATAATCAGTTTTTTTTATTCATAACAAAACTAATAAACAGTTTAAATGACATGCAGAAGTGGACAAACTCTCTCACATGTGGCATACTCTAGTCCTGCTTTTCCCTCCTATAAATTCCAACAAGTCTCAGCCAAGAAAACGCAATTTCCTCACAACCTTTCTTGATCATCTCTTTTTGATCATCCATGGCTAACTCTTCTTTGCTCAGTGTTACCCTTTGCCTTCTTGTTCTGTGCAATACTAGCTTAGCTGCTAGGCAAACAAGACAATCTATACGGCAAACAAGACCCATTCGCCAAAACCTCAATCCTCTCTAACCCATTCGCCAAATCCAGCACGAGGCCCGTATCACTGAAATTTGGGACCAGTACAATGAGTACATACAGTGCGCCGGTGTGGCCGCCACTCGCCATCAGATTGAGTCAAGAGGCCTCCTCTTGCCCTCTTTCAACAATGCTCCCATGATAGTCTATGTCCTCCAATCCAACGTTAAATTTCCTTTTCCCAATCCCAAATAGACATATAGATTGTTTTGATACCATTGTCAAGCATTAATTTTTGGATTGTTGTTTGTTATACATGAACAGGTCAAGGCATACTCGGAACTGCATTCCCGGGTTGTCCAGAAACTTACCAATCATTCAGACGAACTGAAGAAGGAAGACAATCAGAGAGGTCGTCCAGGGACCAGCACCAGAAGATCCATCGCATAAGGCAAGGAGATATCATTGCCCTACCAGCCGGAGTGGCTCCTTTGGCATACAACGATGACAATGACCAACTTCTTGTGGTTGTCGTACATGACACTAACGAAAATGACAACCAGCTTGATCAGAATCTGAGAGTAAGAAACCATCATTCATCACCATAACAGTCTTTTTCTCTTGAGAAAAGTTAGGGATCATGGAAATTTTTTCATGAAAATGATCATGAAAGATTTATGATCCTTATATTACCTTATTTAGTGTATAGTGTTTCATTCTAAGTGTAATTCAAAGGTCACAAAACTTTCATGATTATTTTCATGAAAGTTTTTTCATGATACCTAGCATTGCTGTTTTCTCTTATATATGGCAAGAGAAAAGTTAGGGATCATGAAAATTTTTTCATGAAAATGATCATGAAAAATTTATGATCCTTGGATTACCTTGATTAGTGTGTGGTGCTTTATTCTAAGTGTAATCCAATGATCATAAAACTTTCATGATTATTTTCATGAAAGATTTTTTATAATACCTAGTATTGCTGATATGGCAATTCAACAAATATACGACTAAAGAGCTCACAATCATCACTTTCTTGTATTTGTATGTACTGGAGATTCTACCTTGCAGGCAACTTGCAAGACCAACAACAACAGGGAAGCCTGCGTGGGCAAGAACAGAAAGGTCAAAGTATTTTGCAAGCTTTTGATACTGTTCATAGTTCTAAATCGCGGTATCGGGTAACGTAACGGTATCGGTCGCGGAGTATCGGTATCGGTAGTATCGACCGGTACGTATCGGGAATCGGGTGTCGCGACCGTGAAATTTCAAAAATCATTAGCAATCCCCCTAAAACTCAATTTTATGCATTTTTTTGACTCTTTTAGCCTTAATTTATCACATTTTAATCAAAATTTTGATATGTAGGAGCACTTTTGACTCATTTTTAACTAAATGATATGTATTTATTTTAGTCTCAAGCTTTTATTTGGCATATATGTTAAACTTTTAATAAAAAAATTGATGTGGAAATATTTTTTTTTACTTATTTTCAACAATGAAATACTTCCAATGTACAACAAATTAAAATATTAAATCTCTTCACTTAATAATTAATTTAAACCTCTTTAAAAAAAATCTGACAAATGAACCTCTTTAAAAAAAATTTGACATAAAAAAATCTGAAATAAAAAAACTTGACCGATTAAAAAATCTGAAATAAAAAATCTAACAGATTAAACCTCTTTAAATAAAAATAAAAAATCTGAAATATTAAATCTCTTTTTTTTAAAAAAAAAATGAACAATCCCAAACATTTCCACTAACCTTATTTGTGGATCCAAATTTATTGAACAACCTGTTAGATTTTGTAGATCCAAATTTATTGAACAATGAACAATCCAAATTTATCGAAAATCTTGATTTCAATATTTATTTATTTATTTTTTCCCTTGCTCAACTAAAAATATATTTATTAATATTTAAACAATCATAAATACATATATATATATATTAATATCTCCCATTCCACACCATAATATAACCACATAACCACAAAATGTGAGGCTTAAATAAAAATTAAAAAACAAAATAGACATCATCAACAAATATAGCAATTATAAAACAGAGAAAAAATATATATATATATATATAAATGAACTACACACTAGTACACAGCACAATGTCTCAAAACAAAACAGAGCATTGTAACAAACCTTTGAAGAAGCTCGCGAGCGGTGCGGCGGTGCCCCGGGGAGATGGATTTGGGTTCGATTCGGTGCGGCGGTGCCACTAGGAGATGGATTTGGGTTCGATTCGATGGTTCTCCCTACAATACTTTGCAAGATCGGTGGATGGTTTGGGTTTAATTGAGGATTTGGGTTTGGTTTGGTACAAAATCGATGGATGGGTTTGGTGTGGTCCGTCGATTGCAGGTTGTTGTTGGGTTTGGTGTGGTCCGATTGAGGGTTTGGGTTTGGGTTTGTTGATGGTTTTTATTTGCAGGTTGTTGTCTCCTCAAGGTTGAAGTGAACTCTACCACATAGCCAAAGGAGGAAGCTTAGGTTGAAGTGAACCGGCGTATCGGAACAATATCGTTCTTGTATTGGATTCAGGCCGATACGTAGCGGGAATCGGCCGCTACGCCTGCGAATTTCGTTCTCACCGGTATACCGGTCAGTATCCGAAGCGGCACTCCAAATTTCCGGTACGAACCGGCCGGTACGTACCGTACCGGCCGATATTTAGAACCTTGATACTGATATTTTGGCCGAGGGTCTCAATGTGAACATGGAGACTGCAAGGAGGATACAAAGCGAGGACGATTACAGAGGATTCATCGTGAGGGTTGAACCGGAATTTCAAGTGGCTAGGCCACGAAGGTTGCACGAGGAAGAGGAGGAAGAAGAAAGAGAATATAGGAGCAATGGCTTAGAGGAGACCATTTGCACAATGAGGATTAGGGAAAATATTGCTGACCCAGAAAGGGCAGATGTGTACACAGCTCAAGGTGGACGTATTAGCACCCTCAACAGCCACAACCTTCCCATTCTAAGAAGAATAATGCTTGGGACTCCCTTTTGGGGTCACCCCCTCACCCCCCCTTTGCCACGTGGCGGGGGGTGATTGGAGGAGCAGGAAAAAAAAGAAAAAGAAAAAGAAAAAGTAACCAATAAGAGAGAGAGGGGGTCAAAGGGGGTGGGGGGAAAAGGGGGATGAATCATTGTTGTTCTAAGAAACCTCCAACTGAGTGCTGAGAGGGGAGTTCTCTATAGGGTAAGTGACAAAGTTATGCATTACTTGTTTTGAATTTTGAAAAAAAGCTTTAGTCCCTTTTGATTAATTAAAAGAAACATTAAAAAGGGTAACCATGTCAACCTTCTGCAGAATGGAATGTTTGCACCACACTGGAACATGAACGCACACAGCATAATGTATGTGACAAGAGGAAGTGGTCGCATTCAAATCGTTGGAAACTCCAACAGGCCAGCCTTTGATGGACAAGTACGTCAGGGTCAGTCGTTGATTATTCCACAAAACTTCGCAATTGTAAAACAAGCTGGAGATGAGGGCTTGGAATGGATTTCAGTCAAGACAAATGACAGAGCAATGATTAGCCCTCTCTCTGGAAGGACATCGGTTATTCGCGCAATGCCTGTGGACGTTTTGGCCTATGCCTATCAAATTTCTAGAGATGAAGCAAGGAGGTTGAAGTACAACAGAGAGGAGTTGACTATCCACACCCAACGGACTGGTTCCCAAGAAAGGCGTTCTACTTAAGCCGTTCTGTAACAAGCTTTAAGTTTTGCTACGACTTTAACTAAAGTCTACCAAGGACCGACTATGGTTTGACTGATGTAATATGACCAAATAAATAATGCTTCGTGTAAATTTTGGTTTGGAAATCGGACTATATGGTGACATCTTGTTTGAACATGTTGGAATATGATAGGTTTACTATGGGTGTCCTATCCTATGTCACTCTGTGAGAGATCATAGTTCCATTATATAAGTGGACTGACTCCCTTAGATTAGTATGGGGCCTTTTAAAACTGTGAGGGGTTAGCTGCTAATTTTCACCTAATTCCAAAACGGACAATATCAAATTTTCTGATTCACCCAACTCAACTCTGGGATAATGGTAGGGATACCAAATTTTCTATCAAATAAAAATTGCAGACCCACACCTATATGAAACATTGGTCATTTATTTGATAAAAAATTTAAGACCTTGTTTGCACCACATTTTATTACTTATTAGTTATGGCCAAGTTCAATTATGGTTTGTCGATTGAAATTACAAACTATTTTCAACGAATAACCTTGACCACATTTGTTTTTATTGTTTCTGTCGACAAGTATCCTAACATGGCGTGACAAGTATGCTAGTAACGTGGCATGAAAGAGATGGTGATGTGGCTTGAAAAGATTAAATAAAGCCAATGAAGATATTGGTTGAAATCATTTAGAAACCATATGCTAAAATCGGGGAGATCAATATCGAAGCACAAAATCTGCAAGTAGTTCCTATGAATATGAGATATGGTTGAGTAGAACAAAGATCCAAGAAGATCATGGATTGATAGCTATGACATGAGGTGGCCAAGCAATTATAAAAGGAAGACTTGAAGAATGAAAAAAAGATCTCTCAATCATCAAACACTCGCAAAGAGTTTATCTAGGAGTAGTTTAACGTAGCATTTTTAGGAGTAGAATAGTGATAGCTTTCTTCACCTCCCTGCCCCCCCTCCACTTCTCTTTTCTTCTTCTGTCAATTGCTACATTTCTTCAACCTTTTGTTCTTGTTTAAGTTCTTGTAACTAGTGACAAGTGACAATTCATTCGAATTAATACGTATTCTATTATGTTCCATTTTCTTCTTCATTCAATCACTTCTAGGGAAGTCTTTAATCTGTTTAAGACAAAGAACTCAACCACAAAGCCTGATTTTTTATTTGTATTTATTGAAATCTGTTTAGGCCTATTGATCAATTGTTGTCAATTGGGCTTGAACTAAGTTTTTACTGACATAAATTGACACGCCCAGTGGGACCATTTTAACTTGGAGTGATGATGGTGAAGAAGCAGACTTATCCTTATGGAATCATGCCTTCAAATCATGCTTTCAACAGGTATGTTTACATTTTGTGAACTCATGGATGCAAACTGCCAATGGAGTGGCAGTCCTTTGGATACAGATTATCAGTGGAATTCCTCATATTCTGAAAATTGTTAGTGTTATGGTGGTGGTTCTACTGCTTTATTGCAAACATAATGGCATGACAAATGATATGAAAAAAATGATTTGGCATTATGATGATGAAATTTATTGGTGCGGGAGTGAAATCTTGGCCCTAAAAGAAAAAATTAATTCTCTTTATAGGCAAAGATTTCAAATAATTTCGTCATTTCCGTATATTTTACAGAAAGAGATTTAAATTACTGTGATGAAAAAATTCATTGACTTAAATGCCAAATTTTTCTAATTGATGAAGAAATTCAATATTGGAAAAAAAAATTTGAAGGTATAGTAGCCAATAAAAAATTAAGATACGGAAGTAATATGACTCATACGGTTAATACACATATTTTTGAAGATCCAATCATTCATGAAGAGCCAAGGTATTTGGCTCAAAAGATTAGCACACCAAGTCATGAAAATAATATGACTTTGGAGAATTTTTATATGCCATTAATGGCTAAAATTAAAAAACAATCCCTTCTCTCAAAAAATATTGAGAATTCTGATGGTAAAGGTTCACTTGCGGGGCATAATGTTTTGCCAAATGTGACAAAAAGTGATAAGCCATTAATGACTAAAAAAGAAGAACAATCTCTTCTCTTGAAAGACGTTAAAAATTCATCACAAAATAATGGTGAAGATTCAATTGGGGGCATAATTTTAAGCCAAAGACGGTTGAAAATTATGAATGTGGAGGGCATGATTTTAAACCAAACATGGCTGAAAATTATGAACGACTCACATTTGTTGAATTTGAATTTTTTGACATTGTTAAATTTGTCAAAAGTTTTGATTTTCTAAAACCATTTGATATTATGGTTTCTGCTACCCAACGACCACCATGGGTTTGTGGTTCACATCAAAAGTTAATTTTGATGAACTGGTTAACAAAATTAATATCTTATGTAAGTTTGATTGGGAAAAAAAATGGCTATATAATAGCTAATACTTGCCCAAACCAATAATGGCCAACGGCCAATTGGTTATGCTTTGCATGAAGACCAATTTAATGGCTAATTGTTTAGTGTTGAGACATGCCAGTTTAATAGTTGATGGCCAATTAGTTATACTTTGTATCAACAGAGGGCCAATTAATTATTTTAACCACATTTTATTTTTCTGTCGATTGTGGCCTATTAATTATGACGAAGTTCGATTATAATCTGTCGATAGAAATCATAAATTATTTTCAGAGAATAATCTTGACCACATTTGTTTTTATTTCTGTCGACAGACATGCTAACATGGTTTGAAAAACAACAATAGTTAAAAAATGTTATATGTAATGAATTTTCTTTAATTAGCCAAAATGTGGCTAACAGAGACTTGTTTTATTTTAAAAATAAGGGATGTGGCTCTTTGTTATATCAATCGACAGAGCCAAAGATGAAATGTTCACAAATCGACAGCGATAGATTAAAAATTACTATGGACATAATATAACTCTTCAAGAATTCGCACTGTTTGCACCATAAAATATTTTTTGTCAATTGATTATAAATCATTTAATTGGATTTCTTCAATCCATTTAAATGAGGGGGTTATTGTTTGCACTATATTTTATTTTTCTGTCGATTGTGGCCTATTAGGTATAGCCAAGTTCGATTATGGTTTGTCAATTGAAATTATAAACTATTTTAAAAAAAAAACCTTGACCACATTTGTTTTTATTATTTCTGTCGACAGGTATGCTAGTACGGCGTGACAAGTATGCTAGTAACGTGGCATGGATGAGATGATGATGTGACTTGAAAAGATTAAATAACCAATAAAGATATTTGTTAAAATCAATTAGAAAGCGTATGCTAAAATCGAGGGGATCAATATCAAGTCAAAGTACAAAATCTGCAAGTAATTCCTATGAAGATATGGGATTGGATGAATGGAGCAAAAATCAAGGAAGATCATAGATTGATAGCTACAACATGAGGTGGCCAAGCAAGTATAAAAGGAAGACTTGAAGAATGAAAAAAAGATCTCTCAATCATCAAACACTAGCAAAGAGTTTATCTAGGAGTAATTTAACGTAAGATTTTTAGGAGTAGAATAGTGATAGCTTTCTCCAACCCCCCCCCCCCCACTTCTTTTCTCTTCTTTTGTCGATTGCTGTATTTTTTCAATCTTTTATTCTTATTTAAGTCTTTGTAACTAGTGACCAGTGACAATTCATTCGAATTAATACATATTTTGTTCTGTTCCATTTTTTTCTTCATTCCCTCTGGGGAAATCTTTAATCTATTTAAGACAAAGAACCCAACTACAAAATTTAATTTTTTATTTGTATTTATTAAAATATATTTAGACAAGTCGATCAATCATTGTCGAGTGTTGGTATACATGCACTAAGCAATATTGCATGGAAAAACACGCAATGCACCCATTATGAAGGCACGCAGAGTCACCAACTGCTCTCAAAAAAAAAAAAAAAAAGCATGAGAAGCTTAAAATAAAGTACGATATTTTCCCCCTTTCTACGAGTTTTTGTGTTTGTTTACATTTACATAGGAATAATTCATTTCTTCCAATCCAAATCATGTGTCACCTTTTTATTTTTATCAGCAAAAATAAATATAATATAATATTAATATACACTAGTTGAGTACAAAAAGCGTACAATCAATATAGGAAGGTTTACATCTATTGCATCAAATATAGAAAGACATTCCATTAAATTAGAAATAGAAAAATGCTTCCAGCTAAAAACAGAGCACTAAACCAGGCGGCCATGGAAAGGCAGCAAAAAAAAGAAAAGAAAAAAAGAAGAAGAAGAAGTTGGTAAGTAACCATCAACAAAACAAAACCTTGATGCAAAATCGAAATTGAAATCACCAACTGTTACAAAAACCTGAATGAAGCATGAGATGAACAAAAATAATACGATTGCGAATTGGGCATTCATTATTAGTCAAATAATGCCAAAAACATTGTAACTCTAATACACATTTTACATATTCGGTTACACGTTTATAAATTTATATATATTTTTATATACTTTTACCATATGTATCAATATTAACCACTGTCCATTAGACGGTCGTTAGCATTTCTCAAAATAATAATAGCCAAGATGATATTAGATAATTTCTTATGTAGTATAATGTCGTAACCAAAAATGGATCGAATACACATCAATTCTCAAGCCTCATTGTTATCCGTTACATTTAAATGGGTATGGGGTTGAATCATTTTTTTTTTTTTAATTTGTTCTTTCAATGCAAAGGGCGAAGGCAAAACAAAAAGAAATATTCTTTGTCTAAAAAAGAAACGTGCGATTTTTCATTTCCAAGACCTATTTTCACATTCTTATCCCAAAATAAGGAAATGAGTTTCCAAATGAATAATGTGGTAACCATTTAACTACTTTCCAACTGAGTTTTCCAGAGGTTATTAGCATTGTCCAATGCATAACAACCAAAGATTCTTTATTCATCATCAAAAATCACCCCCTAAAATCTTCAACTCAGTGCTGTTTAGCTCTAACAGTTAATATCTCCATCCAAACATCTCACAATATCATCAGTTGAATACTCTACAAGGTTCTTGAAAACTTCTCCCTAGAAATACACACTGAATTTTACCAAATCAATGACTTCACCGAAAATAGGAGAAATTTTATTAAAGACTAAATTATTTCTATACCTTCCAAATAATCCACATTGTTGTATAAAAGATTGCCTACCGTTAAGCTTTGTCAACTCCTTTAAAGGAATTATACCCATCTAGCACCATAAGTTTTTACAGTTTCCACGTGTCCCACTTGGCACCATATGCTTTTTCCAGTTTCCATGTCCACAGTTTTAGCAGCTAGCAAACATTTACTTACCAGGTGTCACTATTGCAACAAAAAGTCTACAGTTTATTTGCCCTACTCTGTCCACATTGTTTTGCTGTGGTGAATCAGCAACATGACAAAAAACAAGCAAAGTGGACAATATGAGAGTTGCCACGTATCAACAAACAGTTAAAAGCCATGCAAAAGTGGACAAACTCTCTCATATGTGGCATACCGTAACCCTACTTTTCCCTCCTATAAATTACCACAAATCTCAGCCAAGAAGAAACAACTTTCTCACCACCCTACTTGATCATCTCTTTTCATCCATGGCTAACTCTGCTTTTCTCACTGTTAGCTTTTGCCTTCTTGTTCTGTTCAATAGCTGCCTAGCTGCTAGGCCAAGTAGACAGCTGCAGCAGCAACAGCAACAGTACCAGCAAGCGAGTGCCGCATCCAAAACCTCAATCCTCTTGAACCCAATCGGCAAATCCAGCATGAGGCTGGTATCACTGAAATTTGGGACCAGAACAATGACCAGATGCAGTGCGCCGGTGTGGCCGCCACTCGCCATCAGATAGAGTCAAGAGGCCTCCTCTTGCCGTCTTTCAACAATGCTCCCATGCTAGTCTATGTTCTCCAAGGTTAAATTTGCATTCCCGAATAGATATATTGATTGTTTTGATACCATTGTCAAGCATTAACTTATGGGTTGTTGTTTGTTGCACGTGAACATGTCAAGGTATACTCGGAGCTGCATTCCCGGGTTGTCCAGAAACCTACCAATCATTCCAACAAACTGAGAGGTCGTCCAGGGACCAGCACCAGAAGATCCATCGCATAAGGCGAGGAGATATCGTTGCCCTACCAGCCGGAGTGGCTCATTGGGCATACAACGATGACAACGACCAACTTGTTCTGGTTGTCATACACGACACTAAAAACAATGACAACCAGCTTGATCAGAATCTCAGAGTAAGAAACCATCATTCATGACCCTATAGTCTTTTCTCTTATGACAATTCAACAAAATATACAACCCAAGAGCTCACAATAACTTGGTTGTATTTGAATGTACCAGAGATTCTTCCTTGCAGGCAACTCACGAGACCTACAACAAGGAAGCTTGCGCGAGCAAGAACAGATGGGCCAAAGTATTCTGCAAGCTTTTGATACCGATATTTTGGCTGAGGCTTTCAATGTGAACATGGAGACTGCGAGGCGGGTACAAAATGAGGATGATAAAAGAGGATTCATTGTTAGGGTCGAAAGGGAGCTTCAAGTAGCTAGGCCACGAAGGTCACAGGAGGAAGAGGAAGAAGAAAGAGAATATAGGAGCAATGGCTTGGAGGAGACCATTTGCACAATGAGGATTACAGAGAATATTGCCGAACCAGAGAGGGCAGATGTGTACACAGCTCAAGGTGGACGTATCAGCACCCTCAATAGCCACAACCTTCCCATTCTTAGAAACATCCAATTGAGTGCTGAGAGGGGAGTTCTCTACAAGGTAAGTGACATACTATAATTGCCCCAAATTTTCTTCACATTTTGAAAATGGCTTTAGTCCCTTTTGATTAATTAAAATAACCATTAAAATGGTTAACCATCTCACCTTGTGTAGAATGGAATTTTTGCACCCCACTGGAACATAAATGCACACAGCATAATGTATGTGACTAGAGGAAGTGGTCGCATTCAAATCGTTGGAAACTCCAACAGGCCAGCATTTGATGGACAAGTACGTCAGGGGCAGCTGTTGATTATTCCACAAAACTTCGCGGTTTTAAAACAAGCTGGGGACGAAGGCTTGGAATGGATTTCAGTGAAGACAAATGATAGAGCAATGATTAGCCCTCTCTCTGGAAGGACATCGGTTATTCGCGCAATTCCTGTGGAAGTTTTGGCCAACGCCTATCAAATTTCTAAGGACGAAGCAATGAGGTTGAAGTATAACAGAGAAGAGTTGACTGTCCACACCCGGAGGTCTCACTCCCAGCAAAGGCCTTCTACTTGGGCCATTGTGTAATCTATCTTTAAGTGTTGTTAGATGCTTATGTTAAAAGGCTGGCCACGGTTTGTACGATATAATAAGTGAAAATATTAAGTGATTCGTGATTAGATTAAGATTAAAAATATTTCAAATCTCAATAATCAAAATACACAATCTAAATCAACAAGCACTTACGAAAGTGATTTAGATTGTTTGTTTTTCAGAATAAACAATAAATCGACACAAATGATTTTTACGTGGAAAAATTACAATTGAAGAACCTTCAATTGTAATAAAAAACCACGGGCGAAACGCCACTAATTAATCCACTACTGAAGAAAGAAAGATTACAAAGATAATACACAAATTACCCAACTCAGTCAATTTGCCTTCGAATCTTTTGTAACTCTTTCACCAAGCCTTCGTCTCGGAACTGATCCACCTGAAGTTGAATCCACAACTTCACTTGTCGAATTAACGACTACGTACAGAATCAAACGCTTTTTGAAACTCTACGTTTGAATCTTCGGAATCCACCGAAGAGAACTCTCTTGAATTATAAAGTAACAACCTCCTTGATGTATGTATCTTAGATCATGAGTGAAGAACTCTCTCAAAACATCAAGGAAAAAACTCTCAAAAAACTCAGAAGAAAACTTCAAACAAAACCCTAGGACTCTTAAATAAGATCTAGAAAAAGTTAAATCCTAAAAACATCATAAACAGATATAAATAGGCAACTGAGTCCGCGATCTTCGCTCGAGCGCCCAACACCTCGCTCGAGTGGCTTCAGTAAAATATGCGTGTGACAAAACAGTGGTCCGCTCGAGCGCTTGAGATACCGCTTGAGCGCGAAATCACACACTCCAGTACTTTTACAGACCTAACAAAATACTAAGAGATCCAAAACTCCGCTCGAGCGCCAATGATCCCGCTCGAGCAAGAAAGACAAAAATACAGGAAAAATTACAACTTTAACAACTCAAAGTTTTGTACCCGGATTTGACAATAAAGGGACCTAACAATCTCCCCCTTTGTCAATTCCTAGACAAAAACCTTTCTAAACATTTTTCCTTAAACAAACGCACTAGACAAGATTAATAACAAAGGAAAAAAAAAAACTCTGAAAAACTCGATCATCAAACAATCCTGCCATGAACAATCCATCCATCCAACTTCATCCAATATTCACCTGTGTAATAACAACCAACACACCAAAACAAACAAAACTGTGGAATAGCATAAGAAGATAGATAAATATAAAATGATATCCACAATAATAGCAAAGCAACTGGAATGTATCATGCTATCCATATATCCAAAATACCTAAACATCAACAAAATATCCAAAATATCAAAATGACAAAAAGATGTACCACCAATGACCAAAAATGTCCAATGTCCAATGTTTTTGTACAAAAACTCTCCCCCTTTTTGGCCGGGAAGCAACAAGAAAACACAAAGATCATGCATCAGGGGGAGGCTGGGCCTGCTGAAGCTGAAGTAAGGAAATGATATGCTCCAGCTGAGTGGTAGTCTTGAATGCAGTCTGCTCCAACTGACCAAGGCGGCCATCAAAAGCAACAAAGCGTGCATCCAGAAAGTCTAACCGCCGGGTCATAGCCTCCTCGAAATGCTGAAGCTGATCATGAAGAGCTCGAGGTGGAACAGCATCCGCCTCACCACCTGCAGCAGCAGCATCAAACTCAGCCTCCTCAGCTAGTCCAGCGGCTGCACCTGCAGAAGCACCGGCCCGAGAAAACTCCCCCTTAACATGAGCTCGACTTTGAGACACGGTCTTTTTAGTGAAAGGTCGGGAGGGGAAAGCAAACTCATCATCTTCTAACACTTGGACCTCAAGCTCGGACAAAAGACGGTTGATCATACAACCATAAGGAAGTCCTAACTGTTTATTTCCAGAAACACCTATCATCTTTTTAATAATCAGGGTGGCGAGATCAAAGGACATGTGACGGGCGATACAGAACAAAATAAATCCTTGGTCTTGATTAATTTCGGATGAGTGAGTTGTCACAAGGATGTTGGCACAGACAATAAGATTAAGCAATCTAAACTCCGGAAGGAGTTCAAACTGTTTAATCAATGCACCGGTAGGCCAAGGACGGGAAGCACCACATAACACCTCAGTCACATTATTAAAATCACAGGTTGGACGGCCTGGAACTGGAAAAGGATAGAACTCAGGAAAGACTCTCTCAATCTTAAGAAGCTTGCGAATGAGATCAGGTGTGACAGAAATAGATTGAGATCTAACCCAGGTAGTGAAAGAAGACTCAATGTCACTAACTTGCTCAATGTTGCAGTAAAATTCTCGAACCCAGTCGAGATTTTGACGACCAGAAAAGGATAACACCAAGTCACCACCGAGGGGTTCAAACAATGGACGGATGTGAATGGTCTCGAAAGTGTTAGACTGGACATTCCGTTCTAGGTGAACAATGCGACCCTCAAAAGATTTACGGAACAATTTGGCCTGTTTGGCATTCTGAAACCTAACAGGATTAAAGGCAGGATGAGACACTGTAGCCTTTCGGTGCTTAGGGGCAGACATGATGAGGTGAGACACAACTACAACCCAAAAACCCAACAAATCCAAAAACCAAACCAAACAAAAACCAAAGCAAACCATTAGTAACAGGTGACAATGAGAATAACAAAACTTAAAACAAATATGAAAATATCAGAAGAGTTAAATCAACAACCACAATTCATAATAGTTAGGACAGAGTTCAAGACAAGAAGTGATAAAGACAAGCTCAAAGCATGAGATAGCAAAATCAAGTCTAAGTATAGCAGTATGAAGAAATGCACATGCACAGTGAAGTATATAGAGTGCAGACTGAGGGCATAAGAGCAATGTTGAACATCAAGCATGAGAGCAAAGAGATGATAAACAAAGGCTACTGAGGATCAAAATCCTTGTAAAGCAGAACCAATACCCCCCAAATCAACACTATTGGATACCCAAGTGAGCACATTCGAACTCAAACCCAACAAAAATCATGAAGACATGAGACCATACAAAAATGAACAAACATAAACCCTAGGTCTAATGGACATCACAAGCTCCATAAACACAAACATGAAATGCATCATGAGAAAGACAGTACGACTCAGTGAAAGTGTGTGAGAGAAAGGGGAAAACAAAACAAAACACAAAACACCCAAAAACCCGAAATACAACCCCCATTGTAGCCAAAATTACAGAAAAAAACAGAGAAGAAGAGAGGGAAAAACTTACCAAAGGTGAAATCGGCAAGGAAGAGGAAGAAGGAAGGCAAAAACGAGCCAACTAGACTGCGAACCAAACCCTAGAGAGGAGACACTGAAGAAGAGGGAAAAAAATGACCTGAAGAGTCGAGAACGGGAGTTTTATATAAAAGAAATCCGCTCGAGCGCGATACAAGGCAAACTGAAATCCGCTCGAGCGCGACTAAGGAAGCTCGAGCGCAAAAATACCTCTCCCAGAACTGTAAAACTAAGAACAAAATGCTGCAAGTCTAAAAAATACGCTTGAGCGTAGAAAAATCCGCTCGAGCGAAAAACCCTTTTTTTTATTTTATTTATTTTTTTATATATATACTAAAACAAAAACAACTAGGATGACCTCTAACAAGCAGGGTGTCCAAGTGAATGACTATACCACTAGGATAAAAGAATCCATTAATCATGAGTCCTAAAAATTTGTGAAAAAAATTTGAAGCACTAGATCATGAACAAAACAGATAGAATTAAATCAAAGTCATAAGCATCATAAGAATGCATAACTCAATAACACACATGAGAGCTCACATATAAAATGTGTGTGTGTGCAATCCTTGAGAGCCACAAAGCTAGAGTTAATCCTCGTAGTGATCGGATGGTTGAACCTCCGACAAGAGTAACTGACCATTACAGAGAAAGTCAAACCACTAGGAATCACGGGGCATTTGTTGAGTAAGCGCGAAGGCTTCCCCTCAATCAATGATCCTTTTTTTTTTTTAAAAAACTTTTTCTTTCTTGTAGGTACTCACTGGTGGCATACACGCTCAAGAGTATGGAGACCAAACTAGAGAGGAATGAAATAAAAAAGGATGGCCTGGTTGGTGCCGCTGAGGTAGCCTTTTTCCTAATGCCGGGATGTCAATGAACTGAGAGAGAAACCATGGAAGTGAAAAAGATGGTAGATGGTTAAGAGACTCAACATCACACATAATATACTAGTATAGGTCAATTCCTCTGAAAAAGTACAAGAAACACTGTTAGTGGTCCATAGAGAACTTTGATCACTTGTGTGGAAACCCCTGCAACAGTTTATCTCAAGGATGTGTACAGAATGAGATCATGAAGTAAATGAGTATGGGCATTCAAAATGAGCTATGAACAAAGAAGAATGAGATTTTGTAAGCAACATGAGCAGTGTTCATATAAAATTTTTTGATGCAAAGATATCAGAACTCAATAACAATGAGATTAATACATCCAAGAACAGTAAGCCAACCACTCACACTCACCTCACATGAAAAAATAGGAAACAACCTAGTTACTGAGCATTACACCTAAGGTCTTTCTAAGAAACTCAAATCGAAGAAGATCAAGGGGTTTTGTAAAAATATCAGCTTTTTGATTAGTAGGTACATGTTCCAAAACAACAAGGCCTTCATCTACTAACTCTCGAATAAAATGATGACGAATGTCAATATGTTTGGTGCGAGAGTGTTGGACAGGATTTTTTGAAATGTTTGTGGCACTTGTGTTATCACAATAAAGAGTGAGAGTGTTCTGTTCTATTCCATAATCATGAAGCATTTGTTTCATCCATAGCATTTGTGCACAACAACTCCTTGCAGCAATGTACTCAGCCTCAACAGTTGAAAGAGAGATGGCATTTTGCTTTTTACTATGCCAAGAAACTAGATTATTCCCAAGGTAAAAACACCCCCCGGATGTACTTTTCCTATCATCAGCACACCCTGCCCAGTCGGCATCAGAAAAACCAGTAATTTCAGCTGTAGTATCAGTGGTAAACCAAACCCCATACCCCAAGGTCCCATTAACATATTTGATGATGCGTTTGACCGCAAGAAGGTGAGACTCTTTAGGACTGGCTTGGTAACGGGCACAAACACCGACACTGAAAGAAATATCAGGACGACTGGCTGTCAGATACAAAAGACTCCCTATCATACTCCTATAAAGGGTAGGATCAACATCAATACCAGAAGAATCTTTGGAGAGGTGAAGGCTGGTGCTCATGGGAGTGCGTGCATGTTTGGCAAACTCAAGACCAAACTTTAACACAAGATTTTTAGCATACTTCGATTGAGAAACAAACATACCCGAAGGAGACTGTTTAATTTGAAGACCCAAGAAATAAGACAACTCTCCTATCATGCTCATCTCAAACTCATGTGTCATGCAATCCGAAAAATATTTCACAAGATGATCAGCAGTGGAACCAAACACAATATCATCAACATATATCTGAGCAACAAGAATATAAGACTTAGTATGTTTCACAAATAAAGTCTTATCAACACTACCCTTTTGAAAATCATTATCAAGAAGAAATGTAGTAAGTTTATCATACCAAGCCCGATGAGCTTGTTTTAACCCATACAAAGCCTTGTCTAACTTGTAGACATGATTAGGACATTTAGGGTCCTCAAACCCTTTTGGTTGCTCAACATATGCCTCTTCTTTCAAGTACCCATTCAGAAAGGCACTTTTCACATCCATTTGAAACAATTTAAAGAAAACATGCAACACCAAGTAAAATACGAATAGATTCGAGACGTGCAACTGGAGCAAACGTCTCATCATAGTCAACACCCTCTACTTGCGTGTAACCTTGAGCAACCAACCTAGCTTTATTCCTAACAACAGTACCATTCTCATTAGATTTATTTTTAAAGATCCACTTGGTACCTATCACATTCATGTCTCTAGGTCTGGAAACTAGAGTCCAAACTTTGTTACGTTCAAATTGACCTAATTCTTTATGCATAGCATTGACCCAACTATCATCTAGCAAGGCCTCTTTAAAATTCTTAGGTTCAATTAATGAAACATAACACATATGTGATACCTCATCCCGAATCTGTCTTCGGGTTTTCATTCGATTCAAGACACTTCCAATCACCTGTTGAGCTGGATGATTTAGTTTCACCCTTGCTGATGGTTTAAGCTCAGGACTTGCGGTGATAGAAGCAACAGGAGTGATGTCCCTTTGAGCACTCTTTGGACTTGAACTTACCTGTGAGGATGGTGCTGTAACAATTTCTTGTGATTGGACCGCAGCTTCTCCTTGATTTTGTGGTTCAGTATCCAAGATTGGAGACTCACCATTGTCATCCTCATTTGTTGCTGGAGTAGGTGCACTTGTGTCATCTATAACCACATTGATAGATTCCATTAAAGATAAAGTTCGCAGGTTATAGACACGAAAAGCCCTACTGTTGGTTGAATACCCTAGAAAAATACCTTCATCACTTCGGGAGTCAAATTTGCCCAAGGGCTCTTTATCTTTGAAGATGTAACACTTACTCCCAAAAGTTTTGAAGTATTTTACATTAGGTTTCAAACCCTTCCACAATTCATATGGAGTTTGTAAAGTGCCGGGCCTTAAATACACGCGATTTATGACATAAACAGCAGTATTTAGGGCTCGGCCCAAAACTTTGGAGGAAGACTCTTACTAAGGAGCATGACCCTAGCCATTTCTTGAACAACTCTGTTCTTCCTCTCAACCACTCCATTTTGTTGTGGAGTAATAGGTGCAGAAAATTCATGCTTAATTCCATGCATATCACAAAAATCCGAGAACGAACTATTTTCAAATTCACGACCATGATCAGTTCAGATTCTTATGATACGCCCAATGGAAACACCCTATTCATTTTGGATTTTAAGGACTAAAGCCTGGAAAGCATCAAATGTATTAGATTTTTCCCTTCAAAAATTTATCCATGAAAACCGAGTAAAATCATCAACAGTTAGAAAAATGTATCTTTTACCTCCAATGCTTTCAGTGCGAGTAGGACCCATTAAATCCATGTGGACCAATTCAAGAGGACGTTTGGTTGTAAAGCTATTCACTTTTTTATGAGGGGCACGGGTTTGCTTTCCAAGTTGACATGGTCCACACACATGGCTCAAATTCTTACCCAATTTAGGTACTCCTCTCACAAGCTCTTTGTTGGCTATCTTAGTTAGGTCTTTGAAATTCATGTGACCTAATCTTTGATGCCACAAATCAATGTTACTTATGATGGCAGAGTGACAAGTGAGATCATTAGTAGTAACAATCTCGTAGCAGTTATCAGATGTGCGAACCCCATGTAAGACAGTATTTCCCTTTTTATCCAAAATTTCACATTTATTTTTAGAAAACAATACTTCATGATGGGAATCACACATTTGACTAATGCTCAAAAGATTTGCTTTAAGATCATCAACAAGTAGAGCATTATCCAGTTTAGAAAGACCAGCAACACTTATAGAGCCCTTACCAATGACTCTAGAAATGCCGCCATCCCCAAAGGTAACAATTCCTTCTTTATATTTTTCAAGAGAGGTGAAGTAGGATTTGTTACCGGACATGTGACGAGAGCAGCCACTATCAAGATACCACATGTGTGAGTCACGTGCTTTTAGGGCAGTGTGAACAACTAAACAAGTCAAATCATCTTTCCTCACCCAAATCTTTTTGGTCTTGGTCAATGTCTTGGCGTTGAGAACACCCTCATGAATCTTGGTATTCCGCCTAGACATGTAAGGTTGTCTCCTAACCCAAAAAGTATTCAAATTTCTACCCTTTTGAGACACCTTATCAAACAATTCATAGCAATAAGGACGAATGTGGCCATACCTACCACAATGATGACAAATAAAAACAGGTTTTACCTCACTTTTTTTGATCTTACCCACTTTCGGTAGATGAAGAGAGGAATCATCCTAGTTCACCTTCAACTTTCCCTTTGCTTGAGTCTTCAGGTTATGTGAGGTAGAGGCCTGTCCCTTGTGAGCTGTTGCACCATAGCCTAGCCCACTTTTGTCACAACCCATTTGTTGAGACCCGAGGATGTCTTCTAGAGATTTGGAACCTTTGTTCCACATAGAGATTGTTGCTCTAGCAATACGAAGTTCTTCATCTTTCTGACAAACTATCTCTTCCAATGCAGCTTGTGACATCTCAAGGCTTTCAAGCTTTTCTTCATATGTGGAATACACTTTCAGAAGTTCATTCCTTTCAGTTTCACAGGATAGAAGTTTTCTACATAAGTCTTGCCTGTCACTTGAGATCTTGATGACATTCTGTTTTGCTGCTACAAGTTCTCCTTTTAGCCTGACATTTTCACTCTCACATGTTTTGAGCTTAAGAGAGAGTTTGTCGTTGATTTTGGACAAATTTAGAGATTCCTCGTACAGCTTTTCGTAAGCTTGTTGTAGTTCATCGCCATTGATCTCATCATTGTCTTCAGATATTTCATCATCCTCTTTTTGCTCTTCATTCTCCCTGACCTCATCCAATCTAGCAACCAAGGCAGGGAAGTTGCTGGATGGTGGTGAAGGTGAATCTCCTCTTTCATGAAATTGGCTCAGAATTTCCCATGCATCTTTAGCCTTTATATAGTGAACAACTCGTTGCTGTTCTTCATAGGAAATTGCTCCACGAATAGTAATCAGGGCTCTCTGATTGCCCGGATTGTTTGCACTTTCTGTATCTTCTTCAATGGCTTGCCAACTTTCTGGTTCAAAAGCTCCCAGAAAAGCCCTCATTCTGATTTTCCAATACAGGTAGTTGGTCCTATCAAAGGTGGGAGCATGATGCAGGTTCTGACCACGAGCTAATTCCGATGACTTTGGAAGAGGTTGAGTAAAACTGGACCAAAATGCCATGAAAGCACTATCCCCGTCTTCGTCGGATTCAGGTTCTTCGGGTTCTTGCTCCGACCCACTTTCATCATCCCAAGTCACAGTGTAAACTTTCTTTCGATTCTTTTTCGACGGACATTCAAGGGCAATATGGCCAAACCCTTGACATTCATAGCACTTGACCCCTTGCCCCTTTACAATCTTCTTTTCAGTTTTTGGAGCAAATTTTGGTGGAAAATTTTTGGGTTTTTCATTACTTTTGTCTTTTGAAATAGGGTCTCTGAAATTAGGCTTCTTTTTCTTCAAAATTTTTTAAAACTATTTAGTAAACATAGCCGTCATCTCAGACTCTAAATCAAATTCAGTCTCCGGAGTTTTTGCAGTCTCATGAGCACTAGTGAAAGCCACACTATCTTTTTGTTTTTTCTTTGAAATCTGGTGGGCTTCATAAGTCTGCAAGTTTCCAACCAATTGATCAAGCTTAAGGGTATCAACATTCTGAGCCTTCTCAATGGCTGTCACTTTTGATTGGAACCTCTCGGGTAAAGACCTCAAAATTTTTCCAACCACTTTAGCTTCTGGGATTTTTTCACCGAGTGTGAAATAGGAATTAATGATATCACTAAGTTTTGCATAGAAATCATCAAACGTCTTATCATCCCGCATAAAAAGGGTTTCAATGGCGGAGGTGAGACGTTGAAGTTTTGACCTTTTGACAGATGTAGTACCTTCGTGAATCGTTTCAAGAATGTCCCAAGCCTCTTTTGCCACCTCACACGTGCAGATTCGACGAAACTCTTCAGGTGTGACGGAGCAAAACAAGGAATTGAGAGCCTTACTGTTCCAACTCAAGTTTTGGTAATCAGTTGTGTCCCATTTATCAAGGGGTTTAGGAATATCAACACCATCAATGGTGACAATAGGTTCACTCCACCCATAGATTACGTAGTGCCAAACTTTCTCATCGATGGATTTTAAAAACGCTCTCATACAAGCTTTCCAATAAGAATAGTTTGTACCATTGAGTAAAGGAGGTCTATGAGTCGAGTTACCTTCACGAATAGAATCCATAATACTAATCACACAAAATCACACTCCTATAGTTTTGATAAAAAAACAAAGAGTGACCTGATCTGATACCAATTGAAAATCCTAAGTGATTCGTGATTAGATCAAGATTAAAAATATTCCAAATCCCAATAATCCAAAACACACAATCTAAATCAACAATCACTTACGAAAGTGATTTAGATTGTTTGTTTTTCGGAATAAACAATAAATCGACACAAACGATTTTTACATGGAAAAACCACAATTGAAGAACCTTCAATTGTAATAAAAAACCACGGGCGAAACGCCACTAATCAATCCACTACTGAAGAAAGAAAGATTACAAAGATAATACACAAATTACCCAACTCAGTCAATTTGCCTTCGAATCTTCTGTAACTCTTTCACCAAGCCTTCGTCTCGGAACTGATCCACCTGAAGTTGAATCCACAACTTCACTTGTCGAATTAACGACTACGTACAGAATCAAACGCCTTTTGAAACTCTACGTTTGAATCTTCGGAATCCACCGAAGAGAACTCTCTTGAATTATAAAGTAACAACCTCGATGTATGTATCTTAGATCATGAGTGAAGAACTCTCTTAAAACATCAAGGAAAAAACTCTCAAAAAACTCAGAAGAAAACTTTAAACAAAACCCTAGGACTCTTGAATAAGATCTAGGAAAAGTTAAATCCTAAAAACATCCTAAACAGATATAAATAGGCAATTGAGTCCGCGATCTCCGCTCGAGCGCCCAACAGCCCGCTCGAGCGGCTTCAGTAAAATATGCGTGTGACAAAACAGTGGTCCGCTCGAGCGCTTGAGATACCGCTCGAGCGCGAAATCACACACTCCAGTACTTTTACAGACTTGACAAAATACTAAGAGATCCAAAACTTCGCTCGAGCGCCAATGATCCCACTCGAGCGGGAAAGACAAAAATACAGGAAAAATTACAACTTTAACAACTCAAAGTTTTGTACCCGGATTTGACAATAAAGGGATCTAACAATAAGACCAAATAAATAATACTTTCTAATAAATAATGCTTTCTATAAAATCTGGTTTTCCAAATTAGAATCTATAGTGACAAATTTTTATTATTTTTTAATAGTATTATGACATCTTGTTTTAGCATGAAAAAAAAATGATGCAATTGACTGAAACTTTGACAAATATTACTTCCAAATTACATTTTCAGCATCCGTTTGATTCTGATAAGATTTTGATAATTTATCGTAAAACTTTTCCAACGGTAAACTCTGGGAAAGGTTCTACGAGCAAATATAGAAGAAACTAGGTAGTTTTGATCAATGCTTGTCAACTTTTTAGGGAACAAAATAAGAAAGTTTAAGTATGATAGAAAGGGGGCAACTATCCTTGTGAAGAGCTCGAGCTTCCAAGGAGGGGGCTTCTACTTGGGCCATTGTCTGAAAAAGCTGTTAGTTAGTTAAGATGGCATGAATAGGTTGGCATGAGGTAACAAGACTAACAAGGCCAGATAAATAATGCTTTGCCAAACGTTTAATTTGTCAAATCCAAGTATATAGTGAAACCTTATTTCAGTAAGTTAAAATGTGATGCACTTTCATAGAGCTTAAAGAAAAATCTTTGAAATATCTTCTAATCTAGTGTCAAAAAATCTAGAAAAATATTTTTAGAAATTTCAAATATGTTCTATTTTACACATAATGCCCCATCACAAGTACTCACATTACAAGTTTTAAAACTAGGAATTGTTACACTATTTTAGGTAAAACTCAACCTCAAAAGCTAACTATTGAGATGAGTGTACCCTCATGCTCATACAATGCACATTGCTTTTGTATCCAGGTGATGTGGGACTTCACTCTCTAACTCGGTAGCCCCTTCAGATGCAAGCTAGGGACACGTACCCAACCCACCATGGGTATTCGTCACCATTGTACTCAAAAGTTTAAGCTGTTAGCCTAGGAAATGGAATGGACTCAATAATGTATGTCAAGTTTTCCAACACCCCGTCTCTCATGCAACATCATCTCCATTTATATGGACTATACATAGAGAAAAAATGTAACGCCCTCAGAATAAACCTATAAATCATACATTCATGATATCCATAAACTTAAGGGAATAAAGCATATTTCCATTCATCAGAGTATTGATTACAAAAGTATTACATGTTGACAACAAAAGTAAATGCCTTACGGGCTTACAACTTTCGAAGTCAACACTTGGTTACCAAAAGGAGACTACTAACTCAAATACACATTAAGCCCTTGGATTGAATTTACATGTAATACCAAAAAGAGAACAACAAAAAGATCTATCAGCCTCAAGCCTCCCAAGCTACGTCCTTAGAGGTGGCATATTACCTGAATTTGAAAATGATGTCCTATATAGGGTGAGCCAATGCCCAGTAGAGATATGTTAAACCAGATATGAGCAATAACTAAAACATTAGCATTTGATAAATGACTAACACTTATAAACCAACTTACAACACAATCCAGTTCCATGACAAATATGTACATGTTTCATTCCACTTTCCTTTACTTAACCAATTCAATTCATAAACATGGCTTAGAACCTGGCCAAACAATTAAATGAGACTACATCCCATATTAAAACACTTCCTTTATTCACAATTCAAATGAGACTACAACTCATGTCAAAAACGCTTCCAATACTTCAATTATCTACGTTATGCAAACGTAATTAGAATTTCGGGACTTTCACCCTGGACACTCCGGCCAATTTAATTATCAATGGAGTCCATCCCTTATCTCCTCCCAAACAAGTTTGAGAGTCCATCCCCTATCTCCTCTCAAATCATGGAGTACATCCCCTATCTCCTCCCAAACAACATACATATACAATGTATTTAACAAATATCATATACAATGATCAATCAATACACATATTCGATGTATTATTCCAACCGTCATATTCAATGACATATTCCACATGATTAGTTTCAGTTTTCCCTAATCCACATACAGTGTCTACAACAATCAAGACTATCCTCCACCGATAACCCAAAGCAGTTATCTCTAAACAGATAATAAATTTATCAAATAGATAAAATCTCAACATTTTCATGGGTAAGTAATTATTTAATCCAATTACACCATTCAATCTCATAATCTCCCAATTTCATGGTTTCCAACTCAATTTCATATTCTCATACTTTCTCAAATTAATTAAACAAATTAATTAATCATAATAAAATTAGGGCTTTTCCCCATTTTCTCAAATATTGCCCCTAAGGCCAAATCTCATCATTTAAACACCATAACTTCATTCTAGGGGCCACTCATACACTTGGAACCCCAAAGATCGAAAACCCCTCTTTTGTAATTTCAATTTCAAACCCTAGTTTCCTTCAAAAACCCCAAACACCACCATTTATACAAAAATACGTAACATCTATGTCAAAACCCATAGAAAATAGTAGGTTATCCCTACCTCAAATGAAGAGCCCAAATGGAGAAGATGATGAAACTCGAAGTGCTCCAAACCCAAAGATTTTCAGATTGAAATGTAGCCCACACCAAGCTCTACATTTTTAACAAAGGAACTAAGGTAGAAGATCACTCAAACTAGATGATTTCTTAGAGAGAAGTTATGTTGTAGTGAGAGAAGCTCTCAAACTAGGTTTTTGGAAAGTTAGAGAGAGAGAGAGTGTGTGAAAAGTGATTTAAAATATCATAGTCGGGATCTGATATATGTATAGTTCGCTCGAGCAGAGAATAGGATGCTCGAGCATAAGACACAAAAACTTCACCCGCTTGAGCGCAAAAACACCCACTCGAGCACCAAGGCACAACAACAAAACACCACCCGCTTGAGCGTAGAATAGCCGCTCGAGCTCACACCCGCTCGAGCGTGAAAAACACTTCTGCAGTACTTTTGCAGATGCACAAAATGCTGAAAGGGTGCAAACTCCGTTCGAGCACAAAAGAACCCGCTCGAGCGGATCACCAAAAATCTGGGCAACAAGATTGGGGACTAAAGCTCAACCAACCTGTTACAAACACGCCCAAGACATTCCTAAACTCATATTCAAAGAATTGAAGGACAGAAATAAAACATATGCAACAACAGACATCCACGGAACCGAGTCCGGAATACAAAACCAATGGAGGGAAAACCCGGATCGCTATAAAAAATAATGCAAACAAAAGAACAAAGAATGCGAATAGATAGACTTAACCCAATATCTCTCACAACTTGAGCTTTGATACCATGTTACATGGTCTCAAGTAGGGCGGCAAATGAGCCGAGTCGAGCCGAATCGAGTTTTTGAATGTTCAAGCTCATTTATTAAGAATTAGTCGAGTTCGAGCTCGAGTTGAGCTCTAATCGAGCTTTAAAAATCGAGCTCAAGCTCGGCTTGTCAAATATTTGCTCGCTCGATTACATAAACGAGCCGAATTCGAACTCGAGCTTGAAAAAAATTAAATTTAAATTAATTTACTTATTAAGATAAAGTATATATATATACAAAATTATGAGTACAATATAGAATAATACTTATATTAATAATAAATTTCATCAATCAAATATGTAAATTTACACAAATACCAAACATAAATAAAAAATAAAATAGATTATTGAAAATTTATCTAATATATTATTAAAAATAAATATTAATTCATTTATTTTTATGTTTACGAGACTTTTCAAGCTGAGCTTAGGGCTATTCGAGCTTGGCTCTATTAATAAACGAGCTTAAAAATCAAGCTCAAGCTCATTTAGCTAGTAAACAAATCGAGCTCAAACGAGTTTTAAATGAGTCGAGCTTGAACTTTTCATGAACAACTCGATTCGTTTGTAACCCTAACCTCAAGAAAACTCAACCCAAACTAACTACGCTTATAATGCACATTACTTTTGTACCTAGGCAACGTGAGATTTCGCTTCACATAAATAATGTATATTTAGCTAGTAATTGCTAAAGGTTTTCAGCTTCATCATTATAGTAGGCTGCTCCTATAAGCAAAAATAATCAAACACACCAAAGTGATATAGGGAATAACTAATAGGACAAACACAAATAAAGTTGGAATCAACATTTTATGATGGTTCTCGGATGATGAAAAAAATACTAAGAATGATTTGGATTTGCAAATGAAAAGGTTCAACCCAAGAGAATTGGACATCCCTAAAACATGGATACCTAAGATGCATGGACACGAATAAGGATACGAATACGGATATGAGTATAGACATAAGACACAATGATTTTGAAACAAATAGGATACAGACACAACGAAAATATGGAAAAAATTATTTTTTATTAGCCAACATGTATGAATATAAATTTAGGGCTCATAGATATAAGAGGCATCAGTGTATATACACGTGTATTTTTATTTTATTTTTCACTTTCTCCCTCTTTGTTTCTATAAATTTTATTTTGATCCAAAATCAACTTTCTAAAATTATTTATAAAAATAAAAACACAACGGTGTTATGAAGCATGTCCAAACACATGACACGTGTTTGTGAGTGTCCCTAATGTGTCATACAATAAAATAATAATTAAAATTTAACACATCACATAAACATACACGTTTGTGGCGTGTAGGTGTCCAATACATGTTAGACACAAACACAACAGTCATTTTGAAGTTTTTGTGCTTCCTAGATGGATAGATAGGCATCTGGCCAATAAAATCGCATTATTATTATTATTTATTTATTTATTTTGATAAATAACCAAACTTTATTAGAAAAGCATCAAGATGATGCAAAGAAATACAAAGCTGAAAGCCACCAAGGCGCACGGACTTAACAAATTAAATCCTTCACAAAATCTACAAAAACTAAAACTTCAGGATTAACCGAACATGTCATCCAACTATATAAAACCATAAGGAGGCGTCTTTCTAACCAAGGAATCAGATGACAATGAGAGGCAAGCATCCACGCCTTCCGACGCCATCGCCCAACACGACCCCCATCCCAACTCTACAAAACTGCCTTAACGGAATTCGACTATACGCAAACCAAGCCAGAGGTTGTAACCACAAGCATCCAAAAATGAGAAACGACCGGACAATGAACCAACAAATGATCCACCGACTCCGCATCACCGTAGCACAAGCAACACCAATTGACCAAAATGTGGCCACGACGAATCAAATTATGCAAAGTCAAAATACGTCCCCACATGGCCGTCCACAGAAAAAAGGCCATCTTGGACGGCGTACCTGACACCCAAACACATCGCCAAGGGAAAACAATAGACTCCTCATGAACAAGCACATTATAAAATGAAGAAACAGAAAACTTTCCTTTAGCCCTAGGACAATCCCACACCAAAGCATCCAGCCCCAACCCCCTAACACGCAACTCATATAAAAAACCCAACAACGCCAACAGCTAGTCTTGCTCCCAATCCTGGACATTGTGACGCAAGTGCGCATTCCAAACAGTCGAGTCCTCTCGTCTAGACCGCATAACATCCACCGTCACCTTTGTATTAGCGGCAATTCAAAAAATCAAAGGGAACCACACTTCCTAAGACAAGTCACCACACCACCTATCCCGCCAAAACAGAATTCTATCCCCCACTCCAACCTTCAATTTAACGCTCCTCCAAAACTCCTACCAACCCAACCAAATCCCTTTCC
Organism: Camellia granthamiana; assembly: GCA_036172215.1. NCBI lineage: Eukaryota > Viridiplantae > Streptophyta > Magnoliopsida > Ericales > Theaceae > Camellia > Camellia granthamiana. The sequence continues at coordinate 61,908,370 of CM069911.1, read as the reverse complement.
ATATTCCATGGCCATGTGATTGAACCACCCGCCCAGAACACCACCCTCCTCTCGCCTCACCTCACCTCACCAAACCAAACCAAAATTTTCCACCACCACCCTTCTCCAAAGACGGTCTCTCTTTGCCACAAAACGCCACAGCCATTTTCCTAACAAAGCCACATTAAACGTGACCAACCTCCGAATCCCCAGACCCTCATTGACCCTGGGACGACAGATCTAATCCCAAGCCACCAGATGATGAGAACCCTCCTCTCCATTGCCCCAATAGAAATCCCTCTGCAACTTCTCAATCCGCTTTGCCACTGACACCGGAATGACATGAAGTGACATAAAATAAGTTGGAATGTTGGATAAGACCCTTTTAATCAATGTGAGTCTACCACCTTTTGATAAATACTGCCGCTTCTACCCAGCCAATCACCACAAAGCCCACCTCACTCTCCACACAACCCAGACCTCTAGCAACATCTATTAGACCCCGCCTGTGCTTGCCCACTGGATTAACAATGTTTTGGGCCTTGTTTGGGCCCAAATGTGTGGCCTTGAATTCCCCTTTAAAGCCCATGCCCTTTCCTACCTAGACTTGAGGCCGATACCAAGAAACCCTAGATACATCCTCTCCCAAATTTTTGCAAATATTCCTTCACCCCCCAAGATCTTCGGGGATCCACGATTTGGTCAGCGTGAGTCACACTTTACCCTTCCCAATCGAAGATCTGCCTCTACCACAGATGGCGGCGCAACTGACTCCATCGTCGGCTTGTCCTCCACCCACATCGGTACCGAAAAATACCACGATCCCCATCGGATAGAAACTCGCGATGGTGTGTGCTCAGAAAACTAACACAGTCGAACAATGGCCAAATTCGTCAGTGACTCATCAACCGCCACGTTGTGAGAACCCAAATATATATAAAAAAAAATAATAATTTAAGTAAATAATTAAATAGTAATAATAATAATTTTACAATTTCAAATATTTTGATGGTAAATCCTAAAGTGCAAATTAAATATTTGGGGGATCTTTAATTAATTTTTAAACTATAAATAAATTTTTATGGAAGTCCACAATTTTTAAGACTATTGATAATAATCTTAATGATAGTAACAACAATAATAATAATAATAATAATAAACTAGTTAGTAAGGGGTCATTTTGAAAATTTATTATAGGTGGATAAAACCCTAATGGTGAGATATCAATCCTTTTCTTAACTACCCTAGTAGCAGCAGTGAGATATAGAGAAACGGGAGAGGGAAAGAGACGGCTTGTTTTAGTTTTGTGGTGTTTATTGGCAAGGTAATCTTCCTCACTATCTTCCTTTTTGTTCTTATTTTCTTTATTTAATTCCTTGTGCCGTTGTGAGGGTTGTGTGGCTGGTCGGTTTTGGGATTATTTTACATAGATATACCTACGTACATACTTATACTAATGTAACAATAGAGTTAATTGGGTAGTCAAATATATTACATGTGTATCTCGGTTGGTTTCTGCGTAAGAGTGGTGCATCTGTGGCAAAGAAATTGTTGGGCATGCAGGTGTGTGTTTTATTATTTCTTTATATTTAATTGGTGGTTTGGTTATGCTGTGAAGGAATTAAAGAGAGAGGTATTAGTATTTAATAATGGATTTTCTTGTGTAAATGGGTTGCTGGGAAGTTTTGGGTTGCAATGGTGGATGGAAATTCTTGATCCTAAAAACATAAACTTTAAATTTTGAGGAATCATATCAAATGGAGGAATTTTGAACTGAAATTTTTACGGTAGATTAATTACATATTGAATTGCATATCTGAACTTTTTCATAATTTTTTGGAGTCAAAATCCATATAATCTGATGCGTTCAAATCTGTCCAGAAAACAGCTTTTAAACAGTAAATTCGGGAGTGTTGTTCTCTTTGGGTATAAATCCAAAAATTATCAAATTAGCGTCATTAGAACCGTTTATGAGTCTAATTTCTTACATGTTTGGCCTTGTATTGATTGCTCGTGTATATTAAGAGAACCGTCAATTTCTTTAAAGTGCTGCAGAAAACAACCTGTTTGGATATAATAAATTGTAGATAATTATTTTGATAAGCAAATCAAGTGAAACCAATTGGGTTTGAAATTTAGGATATATTAGTTGATATCTGGAGGGTTTTGGAATTTTTCGAATAGTGTGGAGTGGGTTTTGTAATTTTCAAAGTTAGCGAATAGATTGGGAAGGTTTGTTTAAAATTCTGTTTTATCTTAAAGTTGCTTTTAATTAAGTTTCGATTTGAACCCATGTCTTGGGTGATTTTAGACCTTGAAGAACATGAATTTAGGTAATATTTAAGAGTAACGGTGAGTTGGGTTGAGCCGTATTAGTGCGCTATAAGTTTGAGGTTACTTAGTTCCTATTCTTTAGTATTTTTAAATTAGTAGTGACTTGTAGTTTTCATATTTGGTTCAGGACACTAGTTGGACTTTCATACTCTATTCGAGGATTACATTATTTCGTTCCAGGTGAGTAGTTTCATGCTACATATTTTTATAAATGTACCCCTACCTTGAACTGTTGGAAAATTAAATTGTTGTTTCAGGACTAAACTGTTTTGATAAATTATTATATTATCAATGGAATCAAATTATTTCTAAAACATGTGTGAACTTGGCATACTGTAAACTATTTGTTTTGGTTTCATGTTTATAATGATGAACTACCATGTTTTGCGAAACTGATGTGTATTGATTATTGGGACTATATGTGTATTTAGTCGAGGGAAATTATTCCACTGTGTGTGGTGACTCTGGCCGCTAGGGAACAGATCCGGGTTAGGCCGCGATGACTCTAGTGCTCAACGATTGTAAGGAAAAGACCTTAAAAAAAAGCTAGGTGACCTTCAATCGGATCGTCTTTGAGAAAAGGCCCAAGTTGCCACCCTGAGGATGACTCTTAGTTCGGTATTGGATCCAATGGGGCTTATAGTCTTGAGAACTGTGTGGCATATTACTTGTTATTTTCTTGGTACCCAGAAAATTATTGGTGTTCATGTTGTAATCTGTTTTAAGTGGAAAATGTCATTTATTATGTTCTTGAGAGACATGAATATTTTAACTGTTGAACTGTGGAACCTTCTTTTTGAAACAGATTGTCTTTACCAAACTATATGCCAATCTAGTTTCTATGATATATATCTTATTTTGGAATTACATGTTTTCAAAACTGTATTTACTATCCATGTTGCTACTCACTGAGTTATCAGCTGACTTAGTTTTTTATCACTTCCAGATATTAGAAGGACTTAGAGTGGACTTATGGCATAGATGAGACTCAATTGCATGTACCTCTACGACATTCATTTATTTTGTTTTAGACTGTTATGTCAAGTTTGTGCATATTTATATTTGTTTTTATTGAGGTTCATTTAGGATTATTTTGATATATGGGTTGTTTATATCCCATAAGTTTGAATGGTATTGATTACGGTTGCTTTTGCTGTTTACACTTGTGGCGTGACACTGGATTGAGTTTTGGTTATTTATTAATGGACTATTTTATAGTTATTCAATGTGTATGGATTCGTGTTTAGGCTTACGTGTGCCTTGGGTTGAGTCCCTGTGAGCCACGGCCGGTCATGCCCGGATTTGGGATGTGACACACATAGCCACCACACTGCTCGCCGATTTGACGATAAATCTCCTCCCCACAAAGATGCAGAGGCAAACCCACCAGTCAGAGCCACACCCTCTTCACTGATGATGACGTCTGGCCCGAGGCACAAAGAGCCAAAGATGACCACCATTCTAAATCTAGATCGCGACCACCAATGGTCCAACGCCGCTGTAACAGCATCTCCACCTCACTTCTTGTTGGCAGAATGAACAAGAAAGCCTGAGCGCCGAGAGGTTGCACGTCCACCTTCCCCAAAAGCTGCCACCAGCAACTAACCCATTCAAAGATATCCGCGTAGCTGGTCCCTTTTCCACCCACCTCCCAAAGTTGACCCACTAGTGACTTGTCCAACCGACGGAACCAATCTACCTCCACTTTCGAGTGAACTACCTTTACCCCTCCAGACACACCGCGAATAGTTTGAACAACTGGTGCGTCCTTTCCCTGTATACCACCAGAGTGCTTCACCCAGCTATCCCTTAACCCAAAACCTTCAATAACTAGAGCCACATCCCCCCACCCACCCCATAGTTCTAAATCGCGGTATCGGGTAACGTAACGGTATCGGTCGCGGAGTATCGGTATCGGTAGTATCGACCGGTACGTATCGGGAATCGGGTGTCGCGACCGTGAAATTTCAAAAATCATTAGCAATCCCTCTAAAACTCAATTTTATGCATTTTTTTGACTCTTTTAGCCTTAATTTATCACATTTTAATCAAAATTTTGATATGTAGGAGCACTTTTGACTCATTTTTAACTAAATGATATGTATTTATTTTAGTCTCAAACTTTTATTTGGCATATATGTTAAACTTTTAATAAAAAAATTGATGTGGAAATATTTTTTTTTACTTATTTTCAACAATGAAATACTTCCAATGTACAACAAATTAAAATATTAAATCTCTTCACTTAATAATTAATTTAAACCTCTTTAAAAAAAATCTGACAAATGAACCTCTTTAAAAAAAATTTGACATAAAAAAATCTGAAATAAAAAAACTTGACCGATTAAAAAATCTGAAATAAAAAATCTAACAGATTAAACCTCTTTAAATAAAAATAAAAAATCTGAAATATTAAATCTCTTTTTTAAAAAAAAAAAATGAACAATCCCAAACATTTCCACTAACCTTATTTGTGGATCCAAATTTATTGAACAACCTGTTAGATTTTGTGGATCCAAATTTATTGAACAATGAACAATCCAAATTTATCGAAAATCTTGATTTCAATATTTATTTATTTATTTTTTCCCTTGCTCAACTAAAAATATATTTATTAATATTTAAACAATCATAAATATATATATATATATATATATTAATATCTCCCATTCCACACCATAATATAACCACATAACCACAAAATGTGAGGCTTAAATAAAAATTAAAAAACAAAATAGACATCATCAACAAATATAGCAATTATAAAACAGAGAAAATATATATATATATATATATATAAATGAACTACACACTAGTACACAGCACAATGTCTCAAAACAAAACAGAGCATTGTAACAAACCTTTGAAGAAGCTCGCGAGCGGTGCGGCGGTGCCCCGGGGAGATGGATTTGGGTTCGATTCGGTGCGGCGGTGCCACTAGGAGATGGATTTGGGTTCGATTCGATGGTTCTCCCTACAATACTTTGCAAGATCGGTGGATGGTTTGGGTTTAATTGAGGATTTGGGTTTGGTTTGGTACAAAATCGATGGATGGGTTTGGTGTGGTCCGTCGATTGCAGGTTGTTGTTGGGTTTGGTGTGGTCCGATTGAGGGTTTGGGTTTGGGTTTGTTGATGGTTTTTATTTGCAGGTTGTTGTCTCCTCAAGGTTGAAGTGAACTCTACCACATAGCCAAAGGAGGAAGCTTAGGTTGAAGTGAACCGGCGTATCGGAACAATATCGTTCTTGTATTGGATTCAGGCCGATACGTAGCGGGAATCGGCCGCTACGCCTGCGAATTTCGTTCTCACCGGTATACCGGTCAGTATCCGAAGCGGCACTCCAAATTTCCGGTACGAACCGGCCGGTACGTACCGTACCGGCCGATATTTAGAACCTTGACCCACCCCCAAACTCTAACATCGGAAAAAAGATTTGTTCCCTCTGATTCCCTACCGTCACCATTATTTGAATTGAAGAAGTACCTCCCTTTTCCCCTCGAACCCAAACTGCTATGCTTCGATTACCCCCGCAAAGTCGACCTATAAACTTGAGAATTTCTGGTGCCAATGAGGCCACCCGCTATTTAGCCACAATCTATCGTGCTTCATGACCAATCAGCACTACCGCTCTTCTGAGCCCTTGACCCCTCTCCACAATTTTGATGCTACGACGCCCAATCGAATCGACCAACGACTCTGCTAGTTCAAATGTCCGACCACCGAGGAAAAGGATTCACTGCGTAGTCCATCTTCTTTTGTCACGGGTAACATTTAGACTTTTCTATAAAACCGCATAATTGGCCAAGATGATGAAAGGAAGAACTAATATTGTAGGATTACAGACTAATAATGCCCAAAATAGAACAGGAAAAATAACAAGACTAAGGTGAAGATACTACTGTAAGATCTCAAAAATCTTAATATCATTTTTTACACTGCCAATTAATCTCTATATATATGATATGCTTTCGAAGCCTTCAGTTTATACTGGCTTCGTAAATGATCATTCTATAAACTCAAACAAAAGGAATATGGATATCTTTGTTTAACACATACATAGTTTTTAAGTATATACACACATACACAATTTAACATTCACTCACAAAACAAACATAAATTTTATGCTCTATCCAGAAAATCTTTTAGATTTCAGTCATCAATTGTAGCATTACATAATTATTAACAATCAAATAGATTTCATTAATCAACATTTTCATGTTTTCATCTCTCATCAAGTTAAAATCCCCAACATATATATAAGACAAAATTTGCTTTACTGGTTTAGCCTTGGAGCACTTTACCCTCTTATAGTTTAGAAATAGGCAGAAAACCTCCACCTAATTTTGGACTAAATTGCAACTCTAACCCATAATACCCCTCTGGTATGTTGCCTGATTTATCTCTCTTTTATTAGTCTCATAATTTCTAACTTAAACAACATAATTTCCATCAAAAATTAATTTAATTAAATCACAAATTATCATTAAATTCCTAATTATTTATTCAGTTCCTAACTTTTTAATCTAATTCAATATATTTTTTTTTATACAATCACATATATATCTTCATATTCATATACATATACATATACATCATTATATATTTATATATGACATATTGGAATCTAAATGATCTTCATACCAATAGACACATTGGAATGAATCATCAAGCATTTCAGGGTAACAAATATCATATCAAACATCTTGAATATGGGTAACAAGCATTTCTGGGTAACCAACATCATGAATCAAACATCATGAATAATCAAGCATTAAATCATAAAAAGTTAATCAAGCCATGAATGAACAAATTTAAGGAACGATATAGCCTCGGGAGGGGGGGGGGGAGGAAAAAAATTGAGTGGGGTGGCGACGATGATAGGAGAGGGGCGCAGAGGCAGCAGCGATTGTCTGAGAGAAAAGAGTAGGTGGCAGCAATAGTTGAGAAGAGGAGAGGAGAGGAGGCGGCGACGATTGATGGAAAGAAGAGAGCAATATCGAAGATGGTCAAGGAGAGGGAAGGAAGCGGCAGTGATGATGGTCTAGAAGACGACAGTAACGGCGAGTTTGGTGATTGAAGGTTAGGGTTTTTGGGTTTGGTAATTGAAGATGAAATCTGGCTTTGGTGATTGAAGATGACAGAAGGGTAGAAATGTCTTTTTTTTTATTTTATTAAATTTATCTTAATTTGAAATGGAAAATAGACCCACTCTCGAACATGACGAGTGTATAAGGGAAATTTGGCCATAAACCCTTCTTAGCTTCATTTTCTTGTCAAAAGGACAAAAAAAAATTTAGTATTTTTAAAACCCTCTTATAATTATAAAATTCTGTATAAATGACAAAATTTATTATTTGAATATTTTATTTGACCATTATACCTTCTCTTTCTTCCATTTCTTTTATAACTCTCTCTCTCCCAACTCTCCCTCTCTTTCTTCCATTTCTTTTACAACTCTCTCTCTCTCTCTCTCTCTCTCTCTCTCTCTATCTCTCCCTCTTTTCACCAACTCGATGGTTGTTCATCGTCTATCAGCGTCGTTTATCCTCACTGTCGGTCGACAACCACCATTTTTGCCGTTAAACCGCCATCTTATCAGATTTGATACCTACGAACTCATATTTGAAATCAATAACTTTAAATCAGAGATTAAAAAAAACTTAGATTTGATAGAAAAATAAGAAATCAAGATATTGCAATGAAAAATTAAGAGTTTTTTTGTTTGTTTGTTCATAGATCTAAAAGTAAAATTTGACTCTAGTTCGTTCATTTAATATGTACTCTATTTTCGTAATAGTAAAATTTTACTCTAGTTAACAATATACTGATCTGCTTAATGACAATAAAATTTTACTTTGAATCATAGTAAATTTTATTCTGATTCAGAGTAAAATTTTACTCTCTTTTTTTTTTTTTTTAAATTACAGAGTAAAATTTTACTCTGAATTAGAGTAAAATTTATTATAATTCAAAGTAAAATTTTACACTGAAACAAGTTGCGATGATGGCTTTACAAGAGATTTTTGTGTCATGAACCAGAGTAAAATTTTACTGCTGAAATAACAGAGCATCATGAGAAGAAGAAAGAGAGATAGAGAGACAGAGTTCGAAAACAGAGATCAAGAGAAAAAGAAGAAGAAGAAGAGAGAGAGAGAGAGAGAGAGAGAGAGAGAGAGAGAGCATAAATAGTAAGTGACACACACACACACACACACACAGAGCACGAACCATCAAAACCAAAGAAAGAGAGAGAGTGAAGGATCTCAAATTTGAGGTTTGCGAACCATCGCAAATTGTCATTTTCCGGTGACAACAATTGTGAATGATCTCAGATATGAAGTTGTAGATCCAACAAATGATGGTGGTGATAAAGATGGTAGAGAAAGAGTTCCATAGTGAGCGGCGGTGGTGCCAATAGAGAGCAACGATGGCACCGATGAAGAGAATAGTGATAAGTGTAAGACAGAGAAGAGAGATTGAGATGAGAGAGAGTGATTACAAGTTGATATACGCGCGTGCGCACACACACACACGCACACACACATATATATAAAGGTATTATAGTCAAAGAAATAAGTTTTAAAATACTAGGGGTTTTGAAAGGATGTATATAATTCTTATCCTTTTGAAAGACAAGTTAGACATTGAGGGGTCTATCACCAAATCTGCCAAAGTATAACTGTTGTAGTTTAATCCAAAATCACATGGGATTTTCTATTTACTTCTAAATTATAAGGGGTAAAATGATCTGAGCCTAAATCATATGGAGATAAAATGAATTTTGCCTATATCTATAGAGAGAGGTTTATGTATATATAGGATTAATTACATTTTTAGTCCCTAAATTGTTATGTTACATTAATCACAAGAGAGTGTTTGGTCTGGCTTAAAAAGACCAACTTATTGATTTTAACTTTGAAAAAGTTAATTTAGATTGTTTGTTTTAGCTTTTGAAAAATAACTTATGATTCTAACAGCCTTTTTGATGTAGAAATAAGCTCCGAATCTGAAGCTGCTAGGAGGCAGCTTCGCAGGTACAGCTTATGCAGAGGGGAAGGAGTATTACTTAAATATCCTTCATCTTTTCAATTATTTACTTTTCTGCCACTACAGAAAAATCAAAGAAGAACTTGCCTATTCTCGCGTCTTTCCCAGTAGCAGCACCCTCAGCTTCATCCTCACCGTCTAGCCGCTGGTGTGAGAATTTGCCCATCTCCTTCGCCTCTGTGTTCCAAGCCCACATCACACTTAACCCAAATATATATATATATATAATAAAAAATAAAACACACATAACAATTCATATATAAAAAAAAATTGATGATTGTGTACATATCTATATACACACAGAGAGGGGGAGAGAGAGACGTAAAGATAAAGGAAAGGAAAAAAAAAACAAGTACTTTATGGTGGTGTTTGGGAAGTTTGTGTGTAGAGTTTTTTTTTGATTTTTTTCACTAAAAGACAAATTTTTTGTAAAATCAAAAAGACTAAATCCAAACAAAATATCACATCCAACTCCATAATCATTTCACTGTTTCTCTCACAAATATCACATCCAACCACAAAAAAACTTAACTATCTTTCCAAACACTAAAATTTTTTTCTCCAATAATATTCTACAACTAAAAAAACCTATATAAAAATCCACTTCCCAAACACCCACTATGTATATATATATATATATATGAGAAAAGAGAAAGAAAATTGAATGAATCAAGAGAGCTTCAAATCCAAGTAGATATTCTTACTCAACCCCCCTCCCGAAAAAAAAAAAAAAAAAAAAAAAAAAAAAAAAAAAAAGTAATTAATTACAAAAAGTAAAGATAAATTCACCTTACAATTGTAGACACTTAAATTTTCACATGTCTTGATCACCGTGTGATTAATCAAGGAAAATAAATTTTCTTTGATTGGTCAAAATTTTCAAATGGGTATAGGTCTTACTAAAATTATGGATCTTAACCCATTTTGAATTATAGGTCACACCAAAAGAAATTATTTTAACAATTGGGTCAACCCAAAAGTGTGGGGCCCATGAAGATATTTTTATTAAAATTTAGTGGAATAATTCAAATTTAAATTTAAATGCAAATCATGTCCATAAATCAAGAAGTAAATTACTTGTTTCTTGGAAATTGGAGTCAATTTTGGAGTTTTCAAAATTAATCCTCCCCTCCTAAGCCTATAAATAGAGGCTCTCATTAGAGGGAAAGGAACACAGATTTTTTGGTTAATAGTCTTGCAAGCTCCTAAGAAATCTCGAGACTCTGCCAAATTCTTTTCTTAAAATTTTATCTAAAATTCCTCAAACTCAAAAGAAAGGATTATCAAGCACTCCAAACTTGTGCCAATCCTTTCAAGTTACAAATACACATTTGGTCTCTCTTTTTAAGGAGATCATTTCAAGACTCGTTCGAGATCAAGCCGTTCAAGCCCTCGATCAAGCCTTTCTTTTCCGAGTTTCTTCATTGGAAGACTTAAAGAAATTCATCAACTTGTCTAGTTCAACAACAAGCTTCTACAGCCGTTGGATTGTGACCCATTTCGGAGATCAAATTAGAGGATTTGTTCTTTTGTAATAGAGTAAACCATAGAGAATTGTACCCATTTATTATAATCAAATAAAATTAATTATTTGTGCATTTATTTCGTGTCTTAATTGTAGCTACGAAATTTGTGTTTAGAAATTTTGGCATGCCCAGTGGGACCTCTCTGCCTCTCATCTCTTTCTCCTAAAGCATCTTCTCGGAGTCTTGTTTGATCAAGCATAATGGCTTCAAAGAAAGTTCAAATTGCTCCAGTCAATAAGAACGCCAACAAGAATGCCGCTGTCACGATTAGTAACAACAGCACTTCTAGGAGTCCGATCACTCGTAGCAAGACCAAGGCAACCATTGCTCTCGCCACTCACGGGGTCATACCGACCGCCAATGCAACAAAGCAAGCGTAATAGAAGTTTCACAAATCTATCACGGCATCCATGTCAGGGGCTATGCAAAAGGAAGTGAGGGTATCACGGAGGTCCACTTCTATCTCAAAAGATTCTCTGCCAGAAGGTTTCTCCCCACACCCAACACCCATAGCTTCTGATGCAAACTCAAGTACAGGCTCACACTCAGGATTATCTCCTAGTAGTCCTCAACATTCAATTTCATCAAATCGCTCAGATTTGTCTTGCTTGGTGGCTATACAAGTCATAACCACTGGCAGCACTTTAGTGGAAGAACAATTGACAACCATGGCTCGTGCCATTGACAAGCTCACTAAAACTGTGAAAGAGAAAGATCTTTAGATTGCCACCTTAATGAACAAGTTAGAAATATGAAATGCTGACGAGGCAAGTCAAGACAATTCTCATCCACCTGGCTTTACACCACAAGGCACATTTGTTGAGAAGGTAAACCCTACATCTAAGTCCAAGCAAGTTGTTGGTGAGGAAACTTGCCATACATCTGTTGCGAGGCAAGCGATTGGCACAAGTGGTTAACCAGCATCCATTGTTTCTTTGTCTTTTCAACAACTCCAAGACATGATTGCAAATACCATCTGAGCATAATACAGTGGGCCCTTGCAAAGCGCTTTCATGTACTCCAAGCCTTACACAAAGAGGATAGACATTCTTAGAATGCCTAGTGGATACCAACCTCCCAAGTTCCAACAGTTCGACGAAAAAGGTAATCCTAAACAACATGTTGCTCACTTTGTTAAAACTTGCAACAATGCCAGGACAGATGGATATCTACTTGTCAAACAGTTTGTTCGGTCACTCAAAGGAAATGCCTTTGATTGGTACACTGATTTGGAGGCCAAGTCAATCGACAGTTGGGAGCAAATAGAATGTGAATTCCTTAATCGTTTCTATAGCACCAGTTGTATGGTAAGCATGATGGAATTAACCAGTTCCAAGCAATGGAAGGACGAGCCTGTGGTAGAACACATCAACCGTTGGCGTGCCCTAAGTCTAGATTGCAAAAACCGACTCTTTAAGATTTCAGCTGTGGAGATGTGCATGTAAGGCATGCATTGGGGACTCCTTTACATCCTTCAAGGGATAAAACCACGAACATTTGAAGAGTTCGCTACACGTTCGCATGACATGGAAATTAGCATACCTAACCATGGTGGGAAAGACCTTCCCATTCTTGAATAAAGAAAAGATAACAAAGAAGTGAAAAAAGGAGGCAAGCCTTCAAAGGTACCACCAAAGAAGCAATGGCGGTAACCACAGCTCCAATCAAGATTTCAACGAAGGACAAGAAGAAAGAAGAAAGGAAGGAAACACACCCATCTCTGAAGGAACTACAAGAAAAGAAGTATCCCTTTCTTAACTCTGATGTACTAGGGATGTTAGAAGATTTACTTGAAAAGAAAGTCATTTAACCCCCTGAGTGCAAACGTCCTGAAGAAATAGGTCGTGTGAAGGATCCGAAGTACTGCCACTATCATCAGATAGTTAGTCATTCTATTGAAAAATGCTTCGTGTTAAAGGAATTGCTCGTGGACTTGGCCAGGAAGAACAAAATCCTTTTGGACCTTGATGAATCGGCAGAATCCAACCATGCGACAGCTATTATAGGACCTCCAGATTCTCCATCTTCAAAATCCAAGACAGAAATGTCACAATCTACAATTGCAACAGTGAAAGCAATTCCAAAAGTCATCCAGTTTGGTTCACTTGAACCTGTCATTATTCAAGTTCCAAATCAAGACATGCATGTCCATGACAGTTTTGAAGAAGTCTTAACTATTGGAGAAGATGAAAGTTGGACTCTTGTGACATGAAGGAAGTCACGAAGAAGCCAGTCTAAGACTCAACATTTTTCACTTAAAAAAGTAGAAGAAAAGAAGAACTCCCATCGACATTCCAAGAAGGAGGTAATGGACAAAAGGAAGAATGAAAAGAAGATGCAACAAGAAGACAAACTTCCTGAAGAAAACTCACGTACCCCAATCATCCTGCGAGACTTTTTCCCCATTAGTTATTTTGAAGATGACTTGGTCGAGGAGGTCTATATGGTTTCAACCATTGAAGCAGATGTTGAACAAGTTCACACCATTAAGGTGATGCCAGATAAGGAGGAAATTGATGTCCCGACAACCTTGAAAGAACTACCCCCACGCTTTAGTTTGCATGAAGCATCTCAACTCGGTCTGTACAACTTGCACTTGTTCAAGTGTTAGAAGATCCTGGAAAATATGAGTTTGTTGTTAATGAGCTAGACTATCCCAAGGTGAACTCTATCATTTCTATTCCTTGTTGCATAACAATCACCTTCACTGATGAAGACCTTCAACTAGGTTCAAAGCCACACAATCGTCTATTGTTTGTTTCTGGCTTTATTAGTGAACAAAAAGTTAACCGCATTCTTGTTGATGGAGGCTCAGCGGTAAACATCATGCCAAAGTTCACCATGAAGAAACTCAGAATTCCAATTGAAGAGTTAGCTCGAAGCCATCTGGTTATTCAAGGTTTTAACCAAGGGGGGCAACGCGCAATTAGTATGATTCATTTGAACCTCACCATTGGAGAACTCACAGCCAGCACTTTGTTTCATGTCATCGATGCAAGAACGTCTTATAATTTGTTGCTTGGGCGACCTTGGGTCCATGGAAATGGCGTAGTTGCGTCAACTCTCCATCAATGTTTTAAATTTGACCAAGGTGGAATAAAGACGGTGCTACTAGATGACAAGCCATTTACAGAAACGGAGGCGCACTTCACTAATGCAAAATTTATCTGGATTCCCATGGGATACCTGAAGGTATTCCAGCTGAAATCCCTTCTGCAAGAAAAGAGAAAATGAATGAAGAAAAGCAAGTTGTGTTGAACTTCTTAAGGGAAGACGTATCAAGTGAAAAAAAAAAGCACCTGAGTTCGCATCACCACAAAAACAGCTTTCATCCTCAAAAGGCCATGCAATGACAAAAGTCTTCAAGTATGTGTCAAAGTCTCAATGGACAGAAGGGCAGTCGCCGTTTGAAGAAGTCACAACATCCACAAAAGTTAAAGGAGACTTTGTTCATCCCACAATAAAAGAAGATCTGCAGATACTACGAGCAGCTGCAACAATACCAATTCCACAGGTGGGATTGTCAAGCCTAATCAAACCTGCACTAAAGGGATTTGTTAGGTTTGCGCAAAATTCTATCGAACACGGCTACTTACCTGAAAGATGAATGGAAGGGTTTGATCCACAAGCTTACAAGCTTCTAGCCAAGTCAGGTTATGACTTTGCTGATCCCTCATCACTGGGAGAGTTAAGTCCTAAACTTACATGTGAGATAGTTCATGGTCTCAATAAAACTCAGAGAAAGTTAAGGCAACAAGGGTACAGGGTGAGCTCTTCAAAGACTGGACTCGAATTCATGCCAACTGAACCCATTCGTATATTTGCCAAGAGAAAAGGAAAGAATGAAGACGTACAACATATCACTGTGGAAGAAGTGAAGGAAGACAAAGGTCGAAGCCTAACTCCTTGAGTCTCAGTGTTTGACCGTATTGAAGCTCTTACACCTCGAACCTCGATTTTTAATAGGATAAGCACTGTTCATAAGACAGATGAAGGTACAACTTCTCAACCTTCAATTTTTAACAGATCAGGCACTACTAAGGAAGGGGATGAAAAACAAACTTCCTGGCCATGAAAGTTCGTTTTTGCTTGACTTGGTGATATGAATACATCACCTAGAAAAGGCAAGAACAAGAGAAGCACATCAATAGTTGAGTTGAATTCTACAAAAGAGGACGATGAGACTCGAAGTTTGATTCTTTCTCTCATGAAACACATGACGTCACTTGAAGTTAGTGTTGAAGGTCCGCTTAAGGTCAAAAGGCACATTATCATACTAACTGGAGAAATTAAGACTCAAGCGGAAAGTAAAAGAGAAGAAGAAGAAATTGAACATGTTGCTTCTCACCATGTAACAGTTGAAGAAGATTCTAGCTTAGATTCAGAGGATGATGATCTCTAAGAAGCTCCTCCAGAACTTAAAGATGGGGGGCAATCAACTGTTGACAAATTGAAGGAACTCAACTTGGGAACTCCTGATGACCCTCGACCAATCTTTGTGGGAACACTCTTAACGCCTGAAGAAGAAAAGAAATTTTTTGAACTACTTTTCAAATATAAAGATGTCTTCGCATGGACGTACAAGGAGATGCCAAGTTTAAGTCCAAAAGTTGTTGTCTATCACCTTGGGATCAAACATGGTATACGACCAGTAAAGCAGGCTCATTGATGCATCAGACCTGAGCGCATCCTCAAAGTGGAAGAAAAAGTCAACAAGTTGATCGAAGTTGGATTCATACGTGAAGTAAAATATCCAACATGGATATCAAGTATGGTCCCAGTAGTCAAGAAGAATAGATAAATTAGAATATGTGTCGACTTTCGAAATTTGAATGAAGCATGTCCCAAGGATGACTTTCTGCTTCCTATTATGGAATAATGATAAATATCTTTCATGGATGGGTGTTCAGGATATAACCAAATACGGATGGCACCTGAGGATGAAGAGTTAACTGCATTTCGTACCACAAAAGGCATTTATTTTTATAAAGTGATGCCTTTTGGACTCAAGAATGCCGGTGCCACCTATCAACGTGCCATGCAAAAGATATTCGATGACATGCTCCATAAATTTGTTGAGTGCTATGTTGACGATTTGGTGGTCAAAACTAAGAAAAGGGAAAATCACCTAGAGGACCTTCGTGCAGTCTTTAACCGGCTGAGAAAGTATGACTTGAAGATGAATCCACTCAAATGCGCATTTGGAATCACGTTTGGAAAATTCCTCGGCTTTATTGTTCGACATAGCGGCATTGAGGTTGATCAGTCCAAAATTGATGCTATACAAAAGATGTCACCACCAAAAAACCTGAAAGAACTTAGAAGCCTCCAAGGTCACTTGGCATATATCCGCAGATTCATTGCAAACTTGGCAGGCCGTTGTCAACCTTTCAGTCAACTGATGAAAAATGAGGCTCCATTTGTTTAGGATCAGGCATGTCAAAATGCTTTCGATGGTATTAAGAGATACCTGCTTCATCCACTAGTATTAGGAGCTCCTATTTGGGGGAAACCATTGATACTTTACATTGCGGCTCAAGAAAAGTCTCTTGGAGCGATGCTGGCCCAAAATAACAAAGAAAATAAAGAGCGAGCACTCTATTACTTGAGTCGCAGATTTACTGAAAATGAACTCAAGTATTCACTCATTGAGAAAATGTGTTTGGCGCTTGTTTTTGCCTCTCAAAAAGTGAGATATTATTTCCAAGCCTATACAGTACATCTCATTGCAAAAGTCGACCCAATAAAGTACGTTATGTCTAAGCCCATCCTCTTAGGACGCTTAGCAAGGTGGTCACTCATCTTTAATGAATTTGAGATAATTTACGTGCCAAGAAAAGCGATGATCCTTGTAGACTTCTTGGCCGACCATTCCATCCCTACTAATTGGGAAATTTCTAAGAAATTCCCTGATGAAGATGTATTATTCATAGAAGTTTTACAGCCTTGGATGATGTTCTTTGATGGGGCTGTCAGGAAGGAAGAGGCAGGAGCAGGTGTCATTTTTGTTTCACCACAGAAGCACATTTTTCCTTACTCATTTATTCTTGGCGAAAATTGCTCAAACAATGTTGCTGAGTACCAGGTCTTGATCATTGGTTTACAAATAGCAACAGAGCTAAAAATTGTTAACCTAGATGTCTATGGGGATTCTAAGTCAATAATTAATTAATCCGAGGGGATTATGAAGTCAAGAAAGACAACTTAGTCCCATATTTCCAGTATGCAACTCATCTCATTGAAAAATTTGAGACTTGAACATGTTACAAGGAAAGAAAATCGCATGGCTAATGTACTTGCCAATCTAGCAACTACACTGGCATTGTTAGAAGGTGAACAAGTTAGTGTCCCTGTATGTCAGCGATGGGTATTGCCACAATTGTTGGAATGTCACCTTGTAGAAACAAACGCAATTTCAGTACTAGCTATCGAAGTCGATGATTGAAGAATGCCAATTATAGACTACCTTGAACACGGGAAGCTCCCTGATTATTCTCGCCATAGAACTGAAATAAGAAGTTGAGCTCCTCGATTCATCTACTACAAGGAAACTTTATTCCGACGATCATTTGAAGGAATTTTTCTTCGTTGCCTGAGGGATGAAGAAGCTTAACAAGCCATAGAAGAAGCCCATTCCGGGATATGTGGAACGCATTAGTCTGGTCCTAAACTTCACTTTTGAGTAAAAAGGATGGGTTACTATTTGCCAAGATGGTTAAAGATTGCTTGGACCACTCAAGAAAGTGTCAACCTTGCCAGTTTCATGCAAACTTTATCCATCAACCACCAGAACCTTTACACTCAACAATTGCTTCTTGGCCATTTGATGCATGGGGTCTAGATGTAGTTGGCCCATTGACCAAGTCTTCTGCAGGCCACTTATACATCTTGGCTGCCACAGATTACTTCTCCAAGTAGGCTGAAGTCGTCTCACTTAAAGAAGTCAAGAAAGAAACTGTTGTTGACTTCATCAAATCCCACATTATTTATCAGTATGGTGTACCTCGCTACATCATCACTAATAACAGAAAGCCTTTCTACAACAATCTCATGGACAAATTTTGTGAAAGATTTGGATTTAAGCAACGCAATTCCTCAATGTACAATGCACCTGCCAACGAACTAGAAGAGGTGTTTAACAAACTTTGGGCAACCTATTGAAAAAGGTAGTTGCTAAATCAAAGCGGGCTTGGCATGAAAGAATTGGAGAAGAACTCTGGGCATACCGTACGAAACATCGTACCCTAACACAAGCCACCCCATATTCCCTTGTGTATGGTGTTGAAGCGGTTTTGCCTTTGGAACAACAGATTCCTTCATTAAGGATATCTATACAGGAAGGTCTCACTGATGATGAGAATGCAAAACTACGTCTTGCTAAGTTAGAAGCATTGGATGAGAAGAGATTGGAAGCACAACAAAAACTTGAGTGTTACCAAGCTCGACTCTCCAAAGCTTTTAATAAGAAGGTTAGACCCTGCTCTTTTCAAGTTGGAGAATTGGTATTGGCTGTTCGACGACCTATCATTACCACCCACCGAATTGGCAACAAGTTCTTGTCCAAGTGGGATGGTCCATACGTGGTGACTGAAGTCTACACTAATGGAGCATACAAGATTGTTGATGAAGAAGGTATTAGAGTTGGCCCAATCAATGGCAAGTTCCTAAAGCGCTACTATCCATGAGAATGTAACGCTCCTAATCGCATGAGCATAAACTGCACGATCGTTTTGGTCCATATGAAATAAAGTTGTTAAAAAAAAAAAAAATTGTACTACTCTTGGCCCGCATGAGAATAACTGTGAACGACTAAATAAATCAATAAACCAAATGTGTTGTATAATAAGAGTATTTTGCTTCGAACTATAATATTTATTTCATAAATAAATTGTTTGCTAAAGCAATTATTTTATAATGAAGTATTTGGTTTTGAGCTACATTTGATGAAAATAAAAAAATATATAACAAAAATGAAATAAAATAATAATAAATAAATAAATCATGGCAACCATGATAAACTTTGGATCTCGCCTTGTTCAACCTTCAAAAGCTGCTCCAACTTGTTGGTGACTTCAATATCCTCGCTTCTTATCACCTCAACTGCTTCTATTGTAGCTTGTTCATCCCTTAAAGTGGAAACAATGGCTCGCCTTTGAACTACTTCAGCTTCAACAACACTAAGTGTAGTCTCTAGTTGTTGTGATTGTTCATCTAAATATTCCAACGCCTTTAACAATTCTTCATTCTTTGCTGCAAGGCTAACCAAATCAAACTTCAGCAAGTGAACCTACTTAACTCCTTCATTCTCATGAGCTAGAGCATGATTGACACGTTGAATGACCTCTGCTAGACCCTAATCTTGTAGCTCTGAAGCCATCTCCTGAGCAAACGCTGATTTCATAGAGATGTACGTAGTAGCATTTTGTACATACTTCCTGATCTGGCTTTGCAATGGAGAATAGTCTACCTGAAGCTTTGAGAGCTCATCATAAAGCTCTTGGAGCTTTGGGGCCAATGCTGGAACTTTTTGATTAGGAGTTTTGCTCAATAAACCTTTAATATGGTTATCAAGTATTGAAGCTACTGAGTGACAAGCATTAAGGATCATGCTTCTTGTATCAATAGTAGAAGCCACAGAAGGTGAAACTTGACTCAGTGTAGGAGCAACAGGTAAGGAAGAAGTTTGGACAATTGAAGTTGGGTCCACTGAGAGACAACTCTTACGACCAATCACTAAATCAAAGGCTGATGGTCCATGAACTGATGCTTTATTATTTGAAAACTCATTAAGAAACCTCATATCCTCATTGCTAGATGCCAAATCAAAGTCATCATTTGGCAACTGTCAAAACAAATTAAAGAGGAGTAAAAAAATAAAATAAAATAGATTCTGTCATTACCGGTACAACATCGGTAGCAAATAGTTGAGAAGTGCTAGGAACACCGATAAAAAATGACTCCACGTCATTAAAAGTAGTGGTGTTCCTTCCAACGATACCAGTACCCGATTTTCTTCCTATGTGACGCCAATTACGATCACTGTGACTATGGTCCCCTCTACTACTCCACCAAGAGTCCCATCAACACTCCCTCAAACCATTTCGTTGGTCAAGGAATTAGAATTTTGCTTAGCAATCGCATTTTTCTTCCCTTTAACCATCTCTTGATTTGGTGAAGCAATGCGTTTGCTCATTGGGATAGAATTTTCTTTGTTGGAGAAATAGCCTACATAAAGCTGGGACCACCACTCCAACTAAGCCTTGGTAGTGGAACGAGATGGAAAATCACAATGCGCTGGTAACCTCAATATAGAATGAGTGCCATCACGAACACAAGAATCCCAATGCTGAATAATGTTTCGTAACCTACCATCTCGAAGATCAACCTTAAGTTTACCAGGGATGGCTTGAATAAAACCAAATTGCCTGCTAAACCTATAAGGACTGTATGGCTTAATGACCATAGTGGACGAACTTTGCAAAGTCAAATAGCTCGAGCAGATACTAATGAAGTACTTTAAATCTGAGTGAGAAAGATGACCATCATCAATCAATTCCTTGGGATTGCCTTTGCTATACGCCAAATGGTGCAAGGTCATATCTTTGCAGGATTTAAATAAGTCATAGGCTTTTGACTCCTTAAAATGTTTGGCCATCCTTTCACCAGCATATCTTGTCATTCAGGGTTTCAGAGCAGAATCAATACTAAAGTGTGTGTTGAAATACTCTGCTAACCAAGCATAAACACAATGGACAGGGAAGATGGCATTGCACTTTCTAGGATCAGAAGAAAAAGCAATTCTATTAAGCCCTTTGTAGATACTAGCAAGTACAAGAATGGTAAGGCTGAATGAACGACCACGAGCCATCATGCTAGCAACCTTAAACACCCCAGGTCTAATCAAGTCACTATCCCCACGGGGTAGAACCAATTGACATGAAGTCTCACGAGCCCATTGCGCCAAATGAAAAGAACCATCAAGCAACTCGAACTTCAAGCCCCAAGCACCAAGGAAAGGAGGATGAATTGGAAGAGTTGTCCCCTCCTCAATAGCATCACTAGAGTCCTCAAGAATGGTCAAATATCCTTTCTTGAAAGTCTTGAAGTACACCATCACCGAGTGACAAAGGCAAACAATTATTTTTTTTTAAAAAAATGCACGTGTTGTGGGGAGACATATATATGATCATGGCATGAGTCAAAATAATCACCTATAGCCGAATAGGTGGTGGTGGAAGTGTCTACTTCGCTAGCCCAACATCAAGGCAACTAGCTCGATAGGTGCATTCTCCCACATAAGTCAAACTAATCCCCTATGGTCGAATGGGTGGTGGTGGAAGTGTTTACTTCGCTAGCCTAACATCAAGGCGACTAGCTCGAGAGGCACATTCCCCCACATAAGTCAAACTAATTGCCTATTGCCGAATGGGTGGTGATGGAAGTGTCTATTCGCTAGCCCAACATCAAGGTGACTAGCTCGATAGGCGCATTCCCCCACATCAATCAAACTAATCACCTATGGCCGAATGAGTGGTGGTGGAAGTGTCTACTTCGCTAGCCCAACATCAAGGCAACTAGCTCGATAGGTGCATTCCCCCACATTGGGTGGTGGTGGAAGTGTCTACTTCGCTAGCCTAACATCAAGGCAACTAGCTCGATAGGCGCATTTCCCCACATAAGTCAAACTAATCCCCTATGGTCGAATGGGTGGTGATGGAAGTGTCTACTTCGCTAGCCCAACATCAAGGCGACTAGCTTGATAGGCGCATTCCCCTACATAAGTCAAACTAATCACCTATAGTTGAATAGGTGGTGGTGGAACTGTCTACTTTGCTAGCCCAACATCAAGGCGACTAGCTCGATAGGCGCATTCCCCCATATAAGTCAAACTAATTGCTTATGGCCGAATGGGTGGTGGTAGAAGTGTCTACTTCGCTAGCCCAACATCAAGGCGACTAGCTCGATAGGCTCATTCTCCCACATCAGTCAAACTAATCACCTATGGCCAAATGGTTGGTGGTGGAAGTGTTTACTTCGCTAGCCCAACATCATGGCAACTAGCTTGATAGGCGCATTCCCCCACATAAGTCAAACTAATCCCCTATGGCCGAATGGGTAGTGATGGAAGTGCCTACTTCGCTAGCCCAACATCAAGGTGACTAGCTTGATAGGTGCATTCTCCCATATAAGTCAAACTAATCACCTATGGTCGAATAGGTGATGGTGGAAGTGTCTACTTCACTAGCCTAACAATTAGGCGGCTAGTTCGATAGGCGCATTCCCCCTCATAAGTCAAACTAATCGCCCATGGTCAAATGGGTGGTGATGGAATTGTCTACTTTACTAGCCCAATATCCAAGCGGTTAGCTCGATAGATGCATCCCCCACATAAGTCAAAATAATCAATTATGGTGAAAGGGTAGTGAGATATATTACTCAATTATTCTTACAAACTCATTATTCTTATGGGCAATGATAAATTGCAATTTGCAAAGAAGGTTTTTTTTTTTTAAAAAAAAAAAAAAAAAACCGTCCAGTGTCCTGATGCAAATAATTGAACTACATATATGTCATGACCCGAACTCGCCACTATGAATTAAGGTCATAACCGGCCAGTAATCAAGGGATTACCTACAACCTCAAACCAGATTAGATATATTTTAATAGAGTTAAGGGGCCAAAACGGAAGCAAACTTAAAACTTTTGTCCATAGAGCTGTGCTTACATGGCACATCATAACATTTCACATATATTCATTAATAACCCACATCAAAGGAAGTTAACATATAAGCTTTGCACCCCAGGATCATTCAAGTCATAGTCAACCAAACCAAAAGCTTATATACAAAGGTGATCCAAAGTTTTCGCCAACATAGCAAAAATATAATAAAAGAACAAAAGGGCGAAAACAAGTCTCGTGCGTGAGACGTATGGGCTAACTTCTCAAAACTTTGACTGTTTCTCACATACTTCACTGGGGCTGGATTTGGACATCTCTTGGCTCAACTACAGACACATGAATGAGAGCGAGCGAAAGCCTAGTGAATAATATCAAATAAAGAAGATACATGAACGAAATTTGAAATAGATACATCGGACGGCCTTGAGCCCAATTCATGTTTCTATCTAGTGTATCAAACGACTACAAATCCAGACGTATCAAATGGCCTCGGGCCCAATTCATTCGTATCAAACGGCCTTTGGCCCATTCATTCATATCAAACGGCCTTTGGCCCAATCATTCATGTCCGACGGCCTTTGGCTCAATCATCCATGTCAAACGGCCTTTGGCCCAATCATTCATATCCAACGGCCTTTGGTCCAATCATTCATATTCAACGGCCTTTGCCCCAATCATTCATGTTCGACGGCCTTTGGCCCAATCATTCATGTCAAACGGCTTTTGGCCCAATCATTCACATCCAACGGCCTTTGGCCCAATTGTATAGCATAACAAATATTGTCCGCCTTTCAGATTAACAAGTTTATGAAACTCAAATAGGAGTAAATAATTGGACAAATAGCATACTTCAAAATGTCTTTATTAAGATATTACTCACAGTGTTCTGCTAGTGGATTCGTCCTTATGCTCGACCCTACATGATACATAACACATATCGGGTCACAAACGATTCAATCCATTCTTAACTCATACATTCCCCTTAGGCCTCTTTCTTATCTTCTTAGTCCATTTACAATGCTCAATGTATGCCTAAGAGTGCTTAGGAGTGAAAGAGAATGGAAACAAAACATAGAATCATCTTTACAAAATTTCTGAAACAGGGATCCCCGCTCGAGCGTGGTTTCTGCCGCACGAGCGGACCCCTTTGGTCTGCAAAAGTACTGGTTGCCTCATTTTTATGCTCGAGCGTGACTTTGGACGCTTGAGCTAGAAGTCAAACTACGTGGCTGGCGCTCGAGCGTGACTTTCCTCGCTCAAGCAGACATCAATGTCTGCAAAAGTTCTAGAAACTAACATTTCACGTTCGAGCGGCGCTTTACCTGCTCGAGCAGACATGCAAAATTTTGGAATTTCCAGAATTATTCTTGAAACTCAAACTTAGTATTCGAAGGCCCAAAACTCTTGTTTTGGACACCAAAACATGGAAACACATCACATAACATGAGAATATAAGAATATGAGACCAAATTGTTCAAATTCATGATTTAATTTTCAAATTAATCATCATTTCTCTTGTATGGTCAAAACTCATGTATTCAAACTTCATACAAGCCTTATATCTCCATCAATCAAGCATGCATGTTAATTTTTAACTCCAATTCCATTTCAAATGGCACCAAGGGTGCTTGTAATCATAAAACTCAACAAAACCATGCTTGCATGTATGCTTCAATGCTCAATTTTTCATAATTAACATGTTACATGCTAGCTCATGCAAATTCATGGCAATTCATGGCAATTCTATGCATGCATGTGCATATAGACTTCAATCTCATCATGATCAATTCAATCCATGTTCTTGATTACCATTTAATCGTGAATTCACAAAATCACAAATCAAACTCATGAATTCACTCACCTAGGAGCCCCAATTCTTCCAAAATATAGTTAATTCTTGAGTTAAACTCCAAGATCTTCAAGCTTCTTGAGCAATTCTCCAACTTTAGCTCCCTCTCTCTCTAACCGGCACACACACTCTCTCTCTCTCTCTCTGGAGTGTAATCTCAGCAAAAATGAGTTCAAAAAGAGAGGAATTGAGTGTATATAAGCCTATTTATAGGCTTGGCTAATTAAATTGATTAAGGCTAGGTAATTGAGCTTAATTAATCGTTCTGAATCTAATTATTTTGACCCAAATAAATTTTTAATTAAATTTCATCATAGGCTCTAAAAATTACGTCAATCACAATAGTGTAGTCAATTTCGGTTTCTGTGGCCGATAAGGCCTTCAATTTTCAGTTCATAACAGTAAGTTGAATAGATTTTCCTACGGTGAAGATAGAAAATCAAAACCACATATAATTATATAAATGGCACTCAAAATCATATTAAACACATAATCACAATCATAATTAAGATCAATTAGCATAATACGAAATAGGGTTATCGCAGTCTTCCCTCCTTTAGGAAGTTTGGTCCCCCAAACTTATTTTACCTTCGTCGGGAAACAAATGTGGATAGCGTAGTCGCATTTCGTCCTCTTTTTCCCATGTAGCGTCCGTCCCACAGTGTTCTTTCCATTCTACTTTCACCATCAGAATGGACTTGCTTCTCAACTGTTTCACTTGCCGGTCAATGATTTGTTCCGGCCATTCTGTGCACTCCATATTTTCATCAAGAGCTATCCGATGAAGAGCTATCACATGAAGCGGATCTCGAAGATAACCCCTTAACATTGATACGTGGAATACATTGTGCATTTGTTCAAATCCCGGTGGCAAAGCGACTCGGTAAGCAACAGGACCAAGCCTTTCTAGAATTTGGAACGGCCCAATGTAACGGGGCGATAATTTACCTTTCTTTCCAAATCTTACTTGGCCCTTCATCGGCATCACACGAATAAACACATGATCACCGACCTCATATTCAAGAGGTCTTCTTCGAACATCTGCATAATTCTTTTTCCGACTCTGAGCTGTCTTGAGCCTTTGTTGAATAATTTTGATCTTCTTAGAAGTGTCTTGCACAATTTCAGGCCCAAGTAAGCCTTATCTCCGACCTCTATCCAACAAATCGGTGATCTACACCTTCTACCATACAAAGCCTCGTATGGTGCCATACCGATGCTGGAGTGGAAGCTGTTATTGTATGCAAACTTTGCTAGTGGCAAGTAATCTTCCCAACTCCCTTGAAAATCCAAGGCACACATTCTTAGCATATCTTCCAAGGTCTGTATTGTTCGTTCTGATTGCCCGTCTGTTTATGGGTGGAATGCAGTACTAAACCTCAATTCTGTTCCCATAGCTTTTTGCAAACTTTTCCACAATCTAGACACAAATTTCGGATCTCTACCCGAGACAATAGATACCGGAATTCCGTGTAAACGAACAATCTTATCAACATATATAGTAGCCAGTCTATAAGCATCAAATGTAGTTTTAACGGGCAGAAAATGTACAGATTTAGTCCGTCTATCAACTATAACCCAAATAGAGTCCATATCTCGGGAAGTGCGAGGTAGACCAACAACAAAGTCCATAGTCACATGCTCTCATTTCTATTCGAGAATAGGGAGAGGTTGAAGTAGGTCGCCCGGTTTCTGATGTTCAGCTTTAACTTGCTGACATTGAAGGCACTTGGACACATACTCTGCAATCTCTTTCTTCATTTTGGGCCACCAATAGCTCTGTTTCAAGTCCCGATACATTTTGTTATTACCCGGATGCATAGCAAATACTGATTTATGGGCTTCATCTAGAATTCTCTTCTTTAACTCGGGAATGTTTAGAGCACACAATCTATCTTGGAATTTCAGCACCTCATTTACGACACTATATTCCGGTCTCGGATTCATTTCAAATTCATCCACTATCTTTTTAAGGAATTCATCCTCCGTCTGCTTCTATTTAATCTCATCAATGATTGTTGGTTCAGCTGAAATGGCGACTATCAATCTGCCCTGTTCACACAATATCACTTCAATCCCGGAGTTCTCAAAATCCTGCAAGATCTCTTTCTGTTCAGTGAGTAAACAAGCCAAGCTCCCTATCAATTTTCTGCTCAAGGCATCAACAATTGTATTGGCTTTCCCAGGGTGATACTAAATCTCAAGGTCATAGTCTTTTATCAATTCGAGCCATCTTCTTTGTCGCATATTTAACTCTTTCTGTATAAAGAAGTACTTTAGACTTTTGTGATCCGTGTAGACTTCGCATTTTGCCCTATACAAATAATGCCGCCAGATTTTTAAAGCAAATACGACTGCGGCCAATTCTAAATCATGTGTTGGGTAGTTCTTCTCGTGTGGCCTCAACTGCCGGGAGGGGTAGACAATCACCCTTCCATTCTGCATTAATACACAATCCAGACCTTTATAAGATGCATCACTGAAAATCACAAAGTTTTCCGTACCTGATGGTAATGTCAAAACTGGTGTAGTGGTCTGTCTCATTTTCAGTTCATGAAAGGTAGACTCTCTTTCGTCATTCCATTCAAATGGTTGTCCTTTGCATGTCAGTTGGGTAAGAGGCATAACTATTTTTGAAAAGTCCTTCACAAATCTCCTGTAGTACCCAGCTAAGCCCATGAAACTGCGGACCTTTGTTACATTTGTTGGTGTAGGCCAATTCACAATTGCCTCTATTTTCTGCGGGTCCACTGAAATTCCCTCTTTGTTGATAATATGCCCTAAGAAGATAACTTCACCCAACCAAAATTCACATTTCTTTGGGTTGGCAAATAATTTCTTCTCCCTAAGTGTTTGCAAAACAGTCCTCAGATGTTGTTCATGTTCAAGTCTATTCTTTGAGTATATCAAAATATCATCAATAAAGACCACAACAAATTCATTAAGGTAGGCCTTAAAAATTTAGTTCATCAGATCCATAAATGCTGCAAGGGCATTAGTCACCCCAAATGGCATAACAAGAAATTCATAATGGCCATACCTTGTTCGAAACGCAGTTTTCTCGACATTCTCTGCCTTTACTTTCAACTGGTGATATCCGGACCTCAAATCAATTTTGGAAAACACTTATGATCCCTGCAACTGGTCAAACAAGTCATCAATACGAGGTAAGGGATATTTATTCTTTATTATTACCTTGTTCAGTTCTCGATAGTCAATACACAAGCGCAAGGTTCCATCTTTTTTTTCCACAAATAACACTGGTGCACCCCATGGTGAAGTACTAGGTTGGATAAACCCTTTGTCAAGCAGGTCTTACAACTGTTCTTTCAGTTCTTTCATTTCAGCAGTAGCATTCTGTAGGGAGCTTTAGAAATAGGCTGAGTGCCTGGCACAATTTAAATAGTAAACTCTATCTCCCTGTCCACTAATTCCCCTGGTAATTCATTTGGAAACATATCTGGAAATTCTCTAACAATAGGGATATTGTTCAATTCAACATTCTCAGATTGTTCAGATAGCACACAACACAAATAACCCTAGCACTCTTTCCTGATCAATTTACATGCTTTCATTGCAGATATCAAATAAGGTGGAGGCACTACCCCGTTACTCACAAACATAATTTCTTCTTGTTCCGGTGGTTTAAATACGACTCGTTTTGTTACACAATCAATGGTGGCACAATATTTAGTTAACCAATCCATGCCTAGAATTATATCAAAATGTCTAAAGTTCAGGGGCAACAAATCCACATACAGAATAGCATTCCCAATACGTATGTCACAAAATCGATATACAGATGCACACAACACAAATTCCCCAGATGGAGCAGATACACATAGCAAGTATGGCAATGATTCTAGAGGTCTACTCAGTCTAGATGCAAATGTACAAGTTACGAAAGAGTGTGTTGATCCGGGGTCAATTAGTACAAAAGCATCCTAATTACATATAGAGATAGTACTTGAGACAATGGTTTCAGCATTTCATGTATCGCCCAGAACAAGCACAAAAACTCTCCCTTGCCTTACGATATCTCCAGTTGTAGTAGATCTCACAGTATTTCCCGGTTTTGGAATTGATACAGTTGAGCTAGCAGCTTACTTTCCATTGTTCTGATTACAATCTCTGGCCATATGCCCCGTTTTACCATATTTAAAACAAGCTCTTGACATACGGTAACAAACTCCACGATGCCTTTTATTACAAATATTGCACATTGGAGATGTATCTCGGGAAGAGTTCGAAGTACTTGAGGAGCCCGTATTCTGCTTCTTCGAAAATTTCTTCTTAGAAAAGAAGCCCTGTCTTTTACTACCTTTACAGTCAATTGTTGTTTTGGCCTGTCTGGCTATGTTAGCTTCTGATATTATGGCCCGGTCTAGCACCCCAATATAGGTTTCCAGCTTGAGGACATTCACTCTCTCTAAGATATCATCGCGGAGCCCACCTTCAAAATGCCTCGCTTTCTTGTAGTCGGTGTCGACCACATGTGGTGCAAATCTGGCCAACTCAGTGAACTTGGCCTCATACTCAGCTACTGTCATGCTGTTTTGTTTAAGTTCCATGAACTCCGATACTTTCCTGTCGCGAGCACATTGTGGAAAGTATTTGTCATAGAAAATTTCTAGGAATTGCGTCCAGCCAATATCTTTATGATTTTTACACATTAACATCCACCATCTTCTTGCTTCATCTTCTAGCATAAAGGTGGCTAGAAGTACTTTCTGTGTCTCTAAACAAGGAAACACTTCAAATAGTTTTTCGATGCCAAGAACCCATGCTTCGGCCTTCAATGGATCTAATCCTCTATGAAACTATGGCGGTTTCATTTTCTTAAACTCTTTGGTGAGAGCTATTATTCTGTCATCGTTCTGTAAGTCTGGCACGGGTGGTACCGGAGGTGGAGGTGGAGGTGGAGGATATGGTTGCTGCCACTGTTGTTGCCTCAATGTTTCTGCCATTTCCTGAATCAATCTTTCCATCCTATCCATTCTGGCAGTAGAAGACTCCTCTATCTCATCACCTCTTGTTCTCACCATCTGATTAGACTTGCATTATTCCTTATACAAAAGGTTTATAGTATGCATATACTAAAGAGCACACATATTCAAATAATTCGCAATGCAAGTAAATCACAAACATATAGCATATAATCATTCATCTTGAAGCATTTAGGCACATTCTTGATGCTTTCAAACTCATACTTATCACATGAATGCATCCTAGGTCTTTTCTAGATGCTAATTACTCATTTGGACCAGTGTGTGAGTTATTAACTCATGCTCTGATACCACTCTGTCATGACCCGAACCCGTCCCCATGGATTAAGGTCATAACTGGTTAGTAATCAAGAGATTACCTACGGCCTCAAACCAGATTAGATATATTTCAATAGAGTTAAGGGGCCAAAACGGAAGCAAACTTAAAACTTTTGTCCATAGAGCTGTGCTTACATGGCACATCATAACATTTCACATATATTCATTAATAACCCACATCAAAGGAAGTTAACATATAAGCTTTGCACCCCAGGATCATTCAAGTCATAGTCAACCAAACCAAAAGCTCATATACAAAGGTGATCCAAAGTTTTCGCCAACATAGCAAAAATATAACAAAAGAACAAAACGGCGAAAACAAGTCTCGTATGTGAGACGTATAGGTTGACTTCTCAAAACTTTGACTGTTTCTCACATACTTCACTGGGGCTGGGTTTGGACATCTCTTGGCTCAACTACAGACACATGAATGAGAGCGAGCGAAAGCCTAGTGAATAATATCAAATAAAGAAGATACATGAACGAAATTTGAAATAGATACATCGGACGGCCTTGGGCCCAATTCATGTTTCTATCTAGTGTATCAAATGACTACAAATCCAGACGTATCAAATGGCCTCGAGCCCAATTCATTCGTATCAAACGGCCTTTGACCCATTCATTCATATCAAACGGCCTTTGGCCCAATCATTCATGTCCGACGGCCTTTGGCTCAATCATCCATGTCAAACGGCCTTTGGCCCAATCATTCATATCCAACGGCCTTTGGTCCAATCATTCATATCCAACGGCCTTTGCCCCAATCATTCATGTTCGACGGCCTTTGGCCCAATCATTCATGTCAAACGGCTTTTGGCCCAATCATTCACATCCAACGGCCTTTGGCCCAATTGTATGGCATAACAAATATTGTCCGCCTTTCAGATTAACAAGTTTATGAAACTCAAATAGGAGTAAATAATTGGACAAATAGCATACTTCAAAATGTCTTTATTAAGATATTACTCACAGTGTTCTGTTGGTGGATTCGTCCTTATGCTCGACCCTATATGATACATAACACATATCGGGTCACAAACGATTCAATCCATTCTTAACTCATACATTCCCCTTTTCTTATCTTCTTAGTCCATTTACAATGCTCAATGTATGCCTAAGAGTGCTTAGGAGTGAAAGAGAATGGAAACAAAACATAGAATCATCTTTACAAAATTTCTGAAACAGGGATCCCCGCTCGAGCGTGGTTTCTGCCGCTCGAGCGGACCCCTTTGTTCTGCAAAAGTACTGGTTGCCTCATTTTTACGCTCAAGCGTGACTTCGGACGCTCGAGCTGGAAGTCAAACTACGTGGCTGGCGCTCGAGCGTGACTTTCCCTGCTCGAGCGGACATCAATGTCTGCAAAAGTTCTAGAAACTAACATTTCAGGTTCGAGTGGCGCTTTACCCGCTCGAGCGGACATGCAAAATTCTGGAATTTCCAGAATTGTTCTTGAAGCTCAAACTTAGTATTCGAAGGCCCAAAACTCTTGTTTTGGACACCAAAGCATGGAAACACATCGCATAACATGAGAATATAAGAATATAAGACCAAATTGTTCAAATTCATGATCTAATTTTCAAATTAATCATCATTTCTCTTGTATGGTCAAAACTCATGTATTCAAACTTCATACAAGCCTCATATCTCCATCAATCAAGCATGCATGTTAATTTTTAACTCCAATTCCATTTCAAATGGCACCAAGGGTGCTTGTAATCATAAAACTCAACAAAACCATGCTTGCATGTATGCTTCAATGCTCAATTTTTCATAATTAAAATGTTACATGCTAGCTCATGCAAATTCATGGCAATTCATGGCAATTCTATGCATGCATGTGCATATAGACTTCAATCTCATCATGATCAATTCAATCCATGTTCTTGATTACCATTAATCGTGAATTCACAAAATCACAAATCAAACTCATGAATTCACTCACCTAGGAGCCCCAATTCTTCCAAAATATAGTTAATTCTTGAGTTAAACTCCAAGATCTTCAAGCTTCTTGAGCAATTCTCCAACTTTAGCTCCCTCTCTCTCTAACCGGCACACACACTCTCTCTCTCTCTCTCTGGAGTGTAATCTCAGCAAAAATGAGTTCAAAAATAGAGGAATTGAGTGTATATAAGCCTATTTATAGGCTTGGCTAATTAAATTGATTAAGGCTAGGTAATTGAGCTTAATTAATCGTTCTGAATCTAATTATTTTGACCCAAATAAATTTTTAATTAAATTTCATCATAGGCTCTAAAAATTACGTCAATCACAATAGTGTAGTCAATTTCGGTTTCTGTGGCCGATAAGGCCTTCAATTTTCAGTTCATAACAGTAAGTTGAATAGATTTTCCTACGGTGAAGATAGAAAATCAAAACCACATATAATTATATAAATGGCACTCAAAATCATATTAAACACATAATCACAATCATAATTAAGATCAATTAGCATAATACGGAATAGGGTTATCACAATATATATGTAGGCCATCAAGTCATAGGTATTGTGAAAAAAAAAAAATGAAAAAAACGATCCAGTGCACTGCTGCAAACAAGGCATAGGTATGGTACATAAGGATGGTGATGCACATGTTGTGCAGAGAAGCAGCCAACTGTTAAGGAAGTCAAAGATTGTTCAATGCATGTGATGTATATGGCATAGCTATGGTACATAAGTTTGTGTTGTTCATGCTCACAGTATTATAATGAATATTATATATGCATATATACAAAAATCTTACCTTGAGAGGTTCATGGTGACAGTCAGTCTCCAAGCTTATCAACGTGGCTTGAATTGAAGGATAGTGAGCAGCAACACAACGGTGCAAGGTCTAAAGGCACTTATCATCAATCAATTAAATAGGGAGCAGTGATGCCTATAGGCTGCGCACAAACCCTAGTATGATTGTTGTTATTATTTCCATATGAGGAGAAAAGAGCCATTCAGTGCTCACTGGGGGAAAAAAAATGTTGATCAGTGCTCACGCCAAAAATAAAAATAAAAATAAAAATAAAAATAAAATCCTCACCTCGTAAAAATGACCAATATACTTCAAACCTCACCTTTGATGCTAGCAAGCAAGCATCAAACTAGAATCTTGAAGTGCGGGCAATTTGTAAACACTTAAATTTTCACGTGTCTTGATCACCGTCTAATTAATCAAGGAAAATAAATTTTCTTTGATTGGTCAAAATTAAGATGGTCAAAATTTTCAAATGGGTATGGGTCTTACTAAAATTATGGATCTTAACCCATTTTAAATTATGGGTCGCACCAAAAGAAATTATTTTGACAATTGGGTCAACCCAAAAGTATGGGGCTCATGAAGATATTTTTATCAAAATTTAGTGGAATAATTCAAATTTAAATTTAAATTTGAATGCAAATCATGTCCATAAATCAAGAAGTAAATTGCTTGTTTATTGGAAATTGGAGTCAATTTTGGAGTTTCCAAAATTAATCCTCCCCTCCTAAGCCTATAAATAAAGGCTCTCATTAGAGGGAAAGGAACACAGATTTTTTGGCTAATAGTCTTGCAATCTCCTAAGCAATCTCGAGACTCTGCCAAATTCTTTTCTTAAAATTTTCTCTAAAATTCCTCAAACTCGAAAGAAAGGATTATCAAGCACTCCAAACTTGTGTCAATCCTTTCAAGTTACAAATACACATTTGGTCTCTTTTTTCAAGGAGATCATTTCAAGACTTGTTCGAGATCAAGCCGTTCAAGCCCTCTGTAGACACCCCATTTTTGACCGACCTGAAGACTCAGACGTCATCAATTGAGCGCTTGGTGATGTTGCATATTGTGCTCGTTCTGAGGTTGCAGAGTCCCGGCTACAAGCCTTGCCTCCGGACTTCCGGACTCTTTTGTGCTTTGCCTCGGTTTGCGAACCAGGCTCCGTTTTCTCTGTTTTCTCTTCCCAAAGGGAGGGAGAGGTCTAGTAGATCATCTCTCAGTGGCTGTAGGCTACGTTTCGTGGTCGTAGGCCATTTTTCCCATTTTGGAGCCCAGTTCCCGGTTTTCGAAGCCGTCAGGCCGTGTGCCTCGATTCGGGACTGCCTAACCATCTCCGATTGCCCCAATTTTTGGCATGCATCCTATTTACTCCCTTTCGAGGGACACTGGGGTCCGAGAGACCAACTTCGTGGTCGAACACCACTCCCGGTGCCTAACAGCCCACTTTCGGGGCCCCAAACTGCGTGTTTCGGCTCCCGAACCTTCATTCTACTTTTTTGGGCTCCGACCCGAACTTGAGATAGTTATATTTTGAGGTCATTTTCATGTTTGATTAAGGACCTTTTGTTGTTTGGCATCTCCATATACCACTTGCTTCTTTACCCCTCGTTTTTCCCCTTTTCTTGCACGGTATTTTAGGCGTACTTGTGGGCTGTGTTGGACTTGGTTGTAAACTACAAAGTGTCTTATTTTGAGCTCCTCTTCAACTTTGTTGAAGGGCTCTCAGCCATTTGGAACCCGCAGCTATCACTTGCCCCTTTACCTCACCCTTTTGGCCTTTTTGGGGGGAATTTTGAATCCGAAATTCCCCCCCTTTTTTCCCCCCTCTTTTTCACCTCATTTGCCTATATATACAGCCCCTCCCCAGCTGGTTTAAGGGTTACAAAAAATCTGATTTGGGAGCTCCTCCATACAATCTCTCTCTCTCTATATTCTAACCTTAAAACTCCAAGTTCCTACACCCATTTCTTCACCACCACCAAGCACCACCACCACTACTCCATTCCGGCAGATAGGAGTGGCTTTCCAGCAGTTAAGAGGCAACATTTTTCAGTCTTAGAGGCAGCAAAGGTTGGGTCTTCAAGGGTGAGCACTCTTCTCCCTCTTTCTAGTTCATTTTTGCCTCATTTTTTTAGCCTCTTTACTTGCTGTTTTGAGCTCCGACCAAAACAGAAAATGTCATTTTTTTGAGCTATATTCCATATTTCATTAAGGGCTTATTACAGTTTGAAGCTTATTTTTTACACTTGTTTCAATATCCTCTTGTATGACAATATTTTGCATGAAATTTCTAGCCTATGAGTGATCTGTTTTCGAGCATAATGTAAACTGTAAGTGGGCCTATTTTGAGCCCCTCTTCAACATTGAAGAAGGGCTCAACCCTGTTTAGGCCCCCTATCTTGCACTTGCTTCACAATTCCTCTAATTTACCGTAAATTTGCATGATTTGTTTGGCCTACATGTAGTCTGTTTCGGAGCATGTCATGAACTGTGAGTAGGCTTATATTGTGTCCCTCTACAACATTGTAGAAGGGATCAACCTTGTTGGGGGTCTCCATGTTATACTTGTCATTATACCCCTCTTTGACCCCCATTTTTGCATGCTTTTTTAAGCTTATCTAGCTTCTGTTTTCGGCCATCATCAGAGCTGAAAAGAGTCATATTTTGATCTTCTTGACATATTTCATTAAGGGTCTTTTCTGGTTTGATGAATGTTTGGGGTACCTCATGTTATAGCCTTATGTATCCTAGTTCTTGCATGACATTTTTAGCATGTTTGCATACTGAGTTGGGGGATGTCATCTACTGTAAATGTTCATATTTTTAGTCCCTCATCAGTGTTGTAGAATGGTATTTTTCCATTTGGGCATCGCATGTATCACTTGCTTCAATACCCCTCTTGCGGAGCCATTTTTGTATGCCATTGTTGCCCTATCTATGCTTGTTGTTTGGCCATGTTTTAGACTAGAAAATGCTTGTTTTGGGGCTGCCTTGCTACTGTATCGTCATTCCATGTCCATATTGTGCATGCATTACATAGCTATAGGCCATTTCGGGTGCCTAAATTCGCATTTCGGGACCATTCCTTGCATTTGGTGTCATTTCGCCATCTTTCGGGACTGTTTTCCCCCATATTTCAGTGCTGAAATTCCATTGGCATGTTTGCATATCATTTTCTATGTCATTTCATGCCTTAATGCCATTGCCTCGATTTGCGTGCCCGTGTGCACGGATTTCGAGGCACTTCATTTTCATCCATCGACCTCTTATGTGAGTGTGGCTGAGGTCCACTCATGTTAGTGTAAGTCCAATTGCATTGCGTATGCCATTTTATGCCTTAGGATCATTTTCTCGGTTTGCGTGCCCGTGTGCACGCATTCCGAGACATCTCATTTTCATAGCATTGTGTATGTTAGGATTGTATCTTAGTTGCATTTCATACATATCATGCATATTGTATTGTGTTCGGGATAGGAATTAGTCCGGGCACGAGAAACGAGGCACGTTCCGCACTCCGAGTGGCGGAACGGGTCTCAATTCCCAAGTCACCGACACTCCGGATTATCCATGATGGAGTTAGGTTTTGTTGTAACATTCATATGCATTCATCCTATATTGAGTTGTGCAATCCGATTCCTCGGCCATCATGCATCGAGATGCGTGATTGGTGGCACGAGGATCGAGACATGCATATATTTGTGAAATACATTGCTATGCCCCTTTCCTGCTCTCTGTTGCAGCATATCCAGAACCAGCAGTCTTCTGGGACTTGGTGCGCTTTTCAAGAAACATTGCAACAGAGGCTAATTGGGGCATCCCAGTGGATTTCCGCGCAAAGCAGCCCAAACATGCAGCATTCATCAGAATCAAGGCTGCCCTTGGCTTGCATGCCAGTTTTCAGTTTTTCTTAGTTAATTTGTTAATTAATTAGGGATTTGTATATTATTCGGACTGTAATATTTTGGACTGTATTATTCTTTCATTTGGGACTGTATATTTATTCGGACCCTCTGCGCGAGGGCATAATTGTAATAAGTGTGGGTGAGTGTGATGTATGTCTTCCAACCCCACGTCTTTCTCCCTTTTATTTACCTGCTTACGATGGTTAGATATAGGGCATATTTCAATTAGTATACAGTATGACAGCATGTTTGCATCATTCATCTGTTTTGCATGCACCGGGCTCGGCGCATCATACAAACTGCATTTGTATTTCAATTTCAAATTGAATACGTGTTAGTTGTAGCATTCCATATGCCATGTTTAGAATAGCCGAGCCTGCTATAATTGCATCTTTGCATGTGTTGCATTAGGCATTTCTATATACTTAGGATCATGCATGATTTCTAATGTAGTTTCTGTTTTGGCTTGGAGTACTCGGTGAGTTTTATGCTTTAGCATCCTTGCATGCGTGTGAGTGACTGCCATGATAGCATGCTTGCCATGAGGCTATATGCTTATGTGATATAACTGCCTTGAATGCCTGTGGGTGGAGGTTGAGTTACTTGAATTGGGACAATTCATCAAATGTTTGTTTTAAGCCCACTAGATGGTGGCAAAATCACGTTTTTCTAAGCCCACCCGAGGGTGGCAAATCCACGTCTTAGCCTACCTGCGGGTAGCACCATCAAACTATTTTCAAACAAACAAACATGAAATGTTTTGTGTTCCAATTCAGGTGACTCGGTCTATACTTGTATGCTGTGCGCATCACATAGTAACCTAGGCTAATAAACCGGAATAAGAACACACAATGTTTTCAAAAACAGATATCATGGTTAGTAGAGGCCGGTCTTTGACCGGGTGAGCGGGGGTGCTCACGAAGTGACCTTCCCCAATCGTACCCAAGTTCCCGAGCTGAGGCAACTTTGGTGATGACGGACACGTGGCCTTAGGCAAACGAGTCAGGGTTTCCTAAATTTCCCAAAATAAAATATTTAGGTGGCGACTCTGTATCTGGCAAAGCAGTCCATGTTTGGCACTTCTTTCAAACAAAAATCTGTTTTCAAAACGATTTGCCGGATTTGGACTCTTTGGTTCAAGATTAAGAACCGTGACATTTGAGTCCTTGAACTGTAGTGACCCAACATCGAACCAGAACGGGGGGGACTCGCACTCCTCGCCCCGGGATGCGTTCGGGGGACGTCTACACCCTCGATCATGCCTTTCTTCCCCGAGTTTCTCCATTTGAAGACTTGAAGAAATTCATCAACTTGTCTAGTTCAACAACAAGCTTCTACAGTCATTGGATTGCGACCCATTTTAGAGATTGAATCAGAGGATTTGTTCTTTTGTAATAGAGCAAACAACAGAAAATTATACCCATTTATTATAATCAAATAAAATTTTATTTGTGCATTTATTTCGTGTCTTAAGTGCAGCTACGAAATTTGTGTTTACAACAACTAATAGGGGTAAAAAAGATATTTATACAGCAAAAAGCTATTTCACAGCTTGTTAAACAAACACTACTCAGTAACTTAAATCTACAATCTAACAGTTATACCAAACAGATTAACAACTTATGATTAAAGCTACAATCTATAATTATTAAGTTATAAACTATAATATGTTTTACCACCTGCACCGAACACCCATAGAGAAACCGAATCTAGGGGTAGACTAAGGCCCTTTGGGAATTTAGCTATTTTAATTTATTTTTTAGTTATTTTAACCTAACTAAAAAAGTTATATTTGGAATGATAGTTGGCTTTTTTTTTTTAATTGATTTAATAGTTGTGAGAGAAAAAAATAATAATTATTGTTTGGACGTTACATTTTGTTTATCGGCTATTTAGCCCCCCACACACACACACAAACAAAAACCATTAGCCAAACAGGGCCTAAATAATATCCTAGAAGAGACCTTCAATTCAATATGCCACGGATGAAATTCCTTTTTGAATCTTCTCTATCCCTCCAGAAAATCTAATCCTCCTTAATTTGATTGCTCTGTTTGAACTTTTTGGTTTTTTTACATCCATACGTAAGCCTACAACTGATGGGCACAAAACAAAATTCAAATTCTGGCAATAACCAACACATTCACATTCTAATATATCAACTTAAAAACTCCAACATATAGAGAGAGACATATGAGAAAGAGAGGGACCAAGAAACTGGGGATATACAAAGTAGCTGTTGGCATGTGAGTTAGGTTTGGGCTATTTTAATCACAAAAAAACAAAATAGATTTTTTAGTTCCAAGCTAAAAGTTGTCACGTTCAAACCATAATCATTATTTTTTTTTTCTCACAAAAGTCAAAAAAACAATAAAGTCCATCCCAAACGAGGCTATTTCAGCCCCAGGCCGAAATAGTTAAAAAGTCAAAAAGCCAAAAAATCAATCCACATCCCTAATGAATCGAATGGTGGTAATGGTGGTTTTGAAACCCTAACACTGAAACCAACTTTTAGGTATTAGAAAGTGAGAGGCTTTGCAACCGGACTTTTCCGTAATCTTGAAGAAGAAATGCAAGTTGAGTAACAATGGAGGTGAAGCAAAAAAGAGTAGTAACAAACACTTGCTCCGTTTGTGTGCTTTTTTTTTTTTTTTGGCCCGGGGGGGGGGGGGAGGAAGTAGCTCGGTTTGTTTTAACATACATTACCTTTTTTTTTTTTCTCTTACTAGTAGAACAGACCAAAAAAAAAAAAAAAAAACTACAAACATAGAAGGTGTAAGTAATTTTGTAGTGAGGTGCAATTGCACCCCTTTATATTTATGTAATTTTTTTTTCTATTCAATTGGTAACTAATTCTCTTTTTTATTTTTAAAGAAACTACGATTTAATTTCATTTTATAATAATATATTAATAATTTTTTTAGTGATTTTGTGGTGTGAGTGGAGGTGGTGGTAAGATGGGGATAAAGGTAATGGTGACCATCTTTATTAGTTTGGGAAAGCTACCAGTTTGGAGTTTTTAAAATTTTTAATTTGTATTTTTAATTTTTAATAATTTTTAAAAATATTTTAACTATTATTTTTTATTTTGTAGATCTACTTAATCTTTATATAAAAATTGCAATTTTGGAAGGTGGTTTGGCATTTGCAAATTCCGAACAAGACAAAGATGTTTGTGTAAAGAGCATATTTGAATATCATTCTGACACATGTAAGATTACACCAAAGACGGGTTCCTATTAAAGATAGGTGTGATCATTGTAATGATGTGAAGGAAACATTGGTCCATTGTCTTAGGAATTGTGAGGTGGCGCAGGAAGTATGGGCTTCGAGTTTGATTATGATGGTTGCGGATATTGGTGGTGGTAACGACTTCCAATAGTGGGCCTTTGAGGTTGACAAGCAAGTTGATGATGTTAGATAATGTCTCAATGGGACAACATAATTAAATGTGGTGTTATCATTTATAAGAAGCCTACAATTTAAGTGATTCAATTTAGTTAATAGGCTTAAGGGTATATGTGTTATGGACCTAATGTGTAGATACTAGTTGTATAATTTCTATTTCTATGAGGGGCAGAAATAGAAATTAAAACATATTGGTTAAAGTTGGTTTAATGACTAATTAATTGGTTTAATGGCTAATTAATTAGTTTAATGGTTAATGGGTAACTGATGTCTGTTTAATATCCCA
The DNA here is from genome assembly GCA_036172215.1 of Camellia granthamiana. Taxonomy (NCBI): domain Eukaryota; kingdom Viridiplantae; phylum Streptophyta; class Magnoliopsida; order Ericales; family Theaceae; genus Camellia; species Camellia granthamiana. The sequence continues at coordinate 61,868,296 of CM069911.1, read as the reverse complement.
TATGGTGGTTTCATGGGACTTTATAACTTTCAGTTATGAAAACCAATTACAACCTTTAAAAGGTTATGGTCCCTATTCCTTCCCAAGTGGTGAAAAAGAACACTGCCATGTTTTCTAAATCCTCTCAAGGAGAAACATAAGGCACCAAAGGGGAAAGGATTAGAAGGCAATAACATAGTCAATAACAAAGAGTTTATTGATAATCACGCTTCCGTTTAATCATTCATCAATGGATTCAGGTATGTCATTTTGTCTTGATTTCTTGTTGATACACATGGTAATTGATCCGAAGTTTAAGGTTTATGTTCTGAAATTTATGTTAACAATTGGTATCAGAACCTACATTATCATGTGTATTATCAGAATTGATATGCTTTATTCATTCTATTTAGTTTCCTGAAATCAGATTCTGAATTTTCTTATGGATGTAAATTCTGTTTTTTCCTGTTTTGTTCTGTGAAAATGGCAATCTGTTTTCTGGAATTGTAAAATGATTCGGTGGTCAGTTTGTTTTTTGGACCCGTCAATTCTATTTATATATGTATGTATATAATTGGGATTGCTGCAGATTATATAATATTTCGGGGTAACAAATTAAGAAATCTTTAAATTTACTGTAATTTATACAACGTCTACAGCAATTTCATTTCCTAACGTTCTAAATATAAGTCAATTCAAACAAGATGTCACAAAAGTGATCTCTCTTGTCTAGATTGTTTTATATGGAATGTTTTGATGTTCATGTCTGTGTATCTCATGCGGGTATTTATCAGTCCAAAGACATGATTAATACTTGGCAGAATTACACACACATTTTGTGGTGATAAACATGTGCCAATTGTAAAGGAAACCTAATGTGAATAATAAATCCATCCAAAGATAGATTTGTTATTTGACATAACTTATTGTCAATGTTTGATCATTACAACAAGAATACCACTTACAGTTAATATCACTACCCAAAGGTTTGGTATTAATGTTGTGCTAGGTATCTTGAGATGTTGTCATTAAATTAATTTATTTAGAGATTATTTGTTTGGTAACTTAACGTGAGCATAATTGTTTATTCCTTTTATTTTCTTTTGGATTCAGCTTTAATGTTGACTACTTCAATCTCTGCTAACATGAACAATGTTCCAATGTTAAATGGAACAAATTTTAAGGACTGGAAAGAGAACATATTGATTGTTCTCGGCTGCATGGACATAGACTTGGCATTAAGGATGCCAAAACCGAATGCTCTCACTGCACAAAGTACTCCTGAGGAAATTGTGTACTTTGAAAAGTGGGATCGTTCTAACAGGCTAAGTCTTATGATCATGAAGCGTGGGATTCCAGAAGTCTTTCGGGGTGCAATAACAGAGGATGTTACCGTTGCCGATGAATTTCTTTCAGAAATTCAAAAGCGTTTTGCTAAAAACGATAAGGCTGAAACAAGCACGCTTTTAGCAAGCTTGATTTCAATAAAGTATAAAGGCAAGGGTAATGTTCGCGAGTACATCATGGAAATGTCTCATCTTGCTTCAAAACTTAAGGCACTAAAGCTCGACCTATCTGATGATTTGCTCGTGCATTTAGTTCTCATCTCTCTTCCTGCACAATTTAACCAATTTAAGGTCAGTTATAACTGCCAGAAGGAGAAATGGACTCTCAATGAGCTCATTTCATTTTGTGTGCAAGAGGAAGAGAGATTGAAGCAAGAAAGGACTGACAGTGCTCATCTGGCAAGCACCTCCAAGCATACGGGCAAAAGAAAGTATAAGGGAAAGGAAGTTGCTATTCCTCAAGGTCCAGAACCAAAGAAACAGAAAGTGCAGGATGGTTGTTTCTTTTGTGGCAAGCCCGGACACAGAAAGAAGGATTGTGCCAAATACGTCGCCTGGCGTGTAAAGAAAGGTACATTTCATGTTTTGGTCTGTTCTGAAATAAATTTAGCTTCAGTACCAAGAAACACTTGGTGGGTAGATTCTGGTGCTACTACTCACATATGTGTTTCTATGCAGGGTTGCCTGAACTACCGAAAGCTAACTGATGCTGAAAGATACATCTTTGTGGGTGATGGCAAGTCAATAGAAGTGCAGGCAATAGCGCACTTTAGATTATTACTGAAAACTGGTTATTATTTGGATTTATTAGACACTTTTGTTGTACCGTCCTTTAGACGGAATTTAATTTCTATTTCTGTATTGGACAAATTGGGATATTATTGTTCTTTTGGAAATATGAAGTTTAGTATGTCTATTAATTCCAATGTTGTTGGTACTGGTTTACTTAATGTGTTTGATAATCTATATTTGCTTGAAACTATTGCATCTTATAATGCAACCTTGCACGTGGAATCACGAGGTACAAAGCGTAAATTAACTAAGGAAAATTCAGCCTCATTATGGCACAAACGCCTAGGTCACATCTCTAAATCTAGAGTTGAGCGCCTTGTGTCTGATGGAATTTTGGACTCTCTTGATTTTTCAGATTTTGATGTCTGTGTTGAGTGTATCAAGGGAAAACAGACCAAAATAAAGAAATATGGTGCCCATAGGACTACAGATGTCTTAGAATTAATTCATAAGGACATTTGTGGCCCATTCCCTATGGCGTCTTGGAATGGTCAACAATATTTTATCACATTCATAGACGACTATTCCAGATATGGGTATCTATTTCTTATCCATGAGAAATCACAGTCTTTGGACGTATTCAAAAAATTTAAGGCCGAAGTTGAGTTACAACTCAACAAACGGATTAAAAGTGTCAGGTCTGACCGTGGTGGTGAATACTATGGCAGATATGATGGATCAGGTGAACAACGTCCAGGACCGTTTGCAAAATACCTGGAGGAATGTGGAATCGTCCCACAATACACCATGCCAGGATCACCTAGCATGAATGGTGTATCTGAGAGACGAAACCGGACTCTTAAGGATATGGTAAGAAGTATGATCAGTCATTCTACTTTACCAGAATCCCTCTGGGGTGAGGCTTTAAAGACAGCAACTTATATCTTAAATCGGGTGCCAACTAAAGCAGTTGTAAAAACACCTTATGAGCTTTGGGTTGGGCGAAAGCCTAGTCTAAACCATTTGCATGTGTGGGGGTGTCCTGCTAAGGCGAGGCCTTATAAACCTCATGAACAAAAAATTTATATGGTGCAGCCAGAAAACTTTGTGTCAGGAGACCCAAAGAATATGGTTTGCAAATTGACTAAATCCATCTATGGACTCAAACAAGCTTCTCGTCAGTGGTACTTCAAATTTCATCAAGTTATCACTTCGTATGGTTTTGAAACTAATGTTGTTGATGAATGTGTGTATCACAAGTTCAGTGGGAGTAAACACATATTTTTGGTTTTATATGTTGACGACATATTGCTTGCCACAAACGATATAAACTTATTGCATGACACCAAGAGATTTCTATCTAAGAATTTTGAAATGAAAGATCTTGGTGATGCTTCTTTTGTATTAGGAATCGAAATACACCGAGATCGTTCTCGGGGTATTCTGGGATTATCACAAAGGAGCTATATCGAAAAAGTACTCAATAGATTTGGCATGCAAAATTGTAAACCAGGTGAAACCCCGGTTGCTAAGGGAGACAAGTTTAGTCTCAGCCAATGCCCGAAGACCAGTCTTGAAATTCAAGAAATGCAGAAGATTCCTTATGCCTCGGCTGTAGGGAGTCTAATGTATGCTCAAGTATGTACGCGTCCGGATATTGCGTTCATAGTTGGCATGTTAGGCAGATATTTAAGTAATCCTGGCATGGATCATTGGAAAGCAGTCAAGCGTGTTATGCGATATTTACAGAGAACAAAGGAATATATGCTCACATATAGGAGATCGGATAAGTTAGAGGTCATTGGATATTCCGACTCCGATTTTGCTGGATGCCAAGACAGTAGGAAATCCACATCAGGCTATATTTATCTGTTAGCTGGGGGAGCAATTTCTTGGAGGTCTGCAAAGCAGACGCTCATAGCTTCATCCACCATGGCCGCAGAATTTGTAGCATGTTATGAGGCATCAAACCAAGGGATATGGCTGCGGAATTTTGTCACTGGGTTGCGTATTTTGGAAGGCACTGAAAGACCACTTAAGTTATATTGTGACAATAAGTCTGCAGTTTTATATTCCAATAACAATAGGAGCTCGACAAAATCAAAGCATATTGATATCAAGTTCCTAGTTGTAAAAGAAAGAGTGCAGAGTGGACAGATTTCCATAGAGCACATTGGGACAAACTCCATGATAGCGGATCCACTTACGAAGGGACTACCACCCAAGGTCTTTCATGAGCACACTGCTCAGATGGGTGTTGTTCTATTTGAGAACATTCTGGTTTAGTGGGAGTTTGTATTTATGTTACTGCTTTATGTCAGCCTTAAGTTTTATCTATGTAATTAGATTAATTTCTGCAGAAATAAAGTATTCAGTTTATTACGCTCTGTTACATAATGTGAAGTATTGATCTCAATAAAGTTAAGTAGGACCAGTTGGAAATAGGCATGTATGGATCACATCACATGTAATTTCCATGCTACGCATCCATGATTGATCTATGTCATTTAGCTGTATTAGTATACGTGACCATTGGTGGGTCGAGTTACGATTGATGTAACGAAGACCGCTTTGATCCTATATTAGTATAGTTAATGGACAAGATTGTTTGGATACCCTCAAGTTATGATAACAAATTTCTGAGCTCACTAAAGTTAAGCACATTTTTCAGGGTACATATGTGGTCCAGTGGGAGATTGTTAGATAATGTCTCAATGGGACCACATAATTAAATGTGGTGTTATCATTTATAAGAAGCCTACAATTTAAGTGATTCAATTTAGTTAATAGGCTTAAGGGTATATGTGTTATGGACCTAATGTGTAGATACTAGTTGTATAATTTCTATTTCTATGAGGGGCAGAAATAGAAATTAAAACATATTGGTTAAAGTTGGTTTAATGACTAATTAATTGGTTTAATGGCTAATTAATTAGTTTAATGGTTAATGGGTAACTGATGTCTGTTTAATATCCCATATGGTGGTTTCATGGGACTTTATAACTTTCAGTTATGAAAACCAATTACAACCTTTAAAAGGTTATGGTCCCTATTCCTTCCCAAGTGGTGAAAAAGAACACTGCCATGTTTTCTAAATCCTCTCAAGGAGAAACATAAGGCACCAAAGGGGAAAGGATTAGAAGGCAATAACATAGTCAATAACAAAGAGTTTATTGATAATCACGCTTCCGTTTAATCATTCATCAATGGATTCAGGTATGTCATTTTGTCTTGATTTCTTGTTGATACACATGGTAATTGATCCGAAGTTTAAGGTTTATGTTCTGAAATTTATGTTAACAGATGAGGCAGGGTTTGGCTTATTATTTTCAATGTGTTGGGGTCTATGGAATGCCCAAAATCAAGTTATCTTCAATAAGGTCAGCCAAGTAGCAGAGGAGATTGTTCAGAAAGTCTGTAATCTCGTGCAAGAGTTTACTCAAACAAGAATTCGAGTGCAAGGCATTTAGTTATATGCTAATCCAGTGAAGTGGAGGTCGCTGACAAAGGATGTGCTCAAAATTAATTTCAGAAGGACAGTATTTGGAGAGCTAGAAGTTGTTGGGATTGGTGTGATAGTTTGTGATACTTAGGGCTAGGTTATTGCATCTATGTCAGAGAAAATTCAGCATTGCGGGGAAGCAGATTGTGCGGAAGCTTATGCGGTGGCACAAGCGATTGAGTTTGCAGCAGAATTGGGATTAGGATTAGTTCATCTGGAAGAGGATTCCTTGTTAGTTACCAAAGCTTTTCAAAGTGATGCTTTTGAGATGTCGGGACTATTTGTTACAGCTTTTGGGAGGTGATTATAGCTTATTTTGATTTGGGAGTCTGTGCCAGACTATTTGGGGCAGTTTCTACTTATAGCTTAATAGGCGGAAATACCTTAAATAAGCTTAAAAAAATTGATTATTTGAAAGCTGAGATAAGGGTGCTTTTACCTTCTGCTTTCTAATTTTCAACTTTTAACTTTAAAAAAGCTCTACCAAACAGGGCCGCCATCTTTTGGTCATATTCTCTAAGGAGCAATTTGTGCTAGTCTAAGATTTCAAAGCTTCTGTTGTTTCCATGTGCTGCAAAGTGAAAATAAAGCTACTCATGTGTTAGCCCGTATCGCTCGTCTCTCAAATGCCCTGCGAGTGTAGAGGGACAAGATGCCTCCTGATTTTTTTAGAGTTGTTCGGTCTAAGTTTGTTTGGTTTTTTTGTTCATTTACCTAATAATAATAATAATAATAATAATAATAATAATAATAATAATAATAATAATAATAATCAGAAAGAAAAAAGGACTCTAAACACTATAAAAAATATATAAAATAAAAAACATTTTATAAATTTTAGAAAAAGTAAAAGACAATTTTGGAAGAAAAAAGGAAACAATTTTAGAAAAATTGAAAAAAAAAAAACAATTTTGGAAAAATTTAGGCAAAGCACCAATATATCCTAATTTTAGTAATATTAAACCATTAGGTCCTGGCTTTTTTTGAAAGATTGATAAGTCCTATTTCAATTGTAAAGACTTTAGTAGCCATGGTTTGGGCGCGTAGGTTTCGACAAGTGAGGGTACATGTGGGTTGGTGTTGATGTTCAATTTACGGAAAAGTCCAACAAGGAACTGTAGTGTTCTGTGCGATCAAATCCATAACGGTGAAGAAGGTAGGGTTTGGATTTGGATTTCGGTGTAGCAGTGATTTTTGACGCGTGTTTGGCATGATTCTGATTTTGATTTGGTAATGTTTGATATTAATTTCCGAAATTGATGAGGGTTCACATTTGTAAACCCTAGTTGCCCAAATTAACATTTGATTGCCTCTGTCCTGCGTAATACATTGTGTTGATCAACATTTCATCGTTGCGTACATTTATCTAACAGTCAATACGACATTTACACATTGCCGTCGCAAAAGAACATTGCCGAATAACATGGCTCCTGGTATGGATTTTTTGGGTACTTGATGTAGGGCTGGTTTTGTTTCCCATTATAGATTTGGTAAAAATGTACCTGTTACTTTATGCTCCCTTTGCATTTGTTTGTTTTGATTGTGTGTATACGATGTAGTGATATTGGTGTTCGTAATGTACATTGCTGTTTGTTAATGTCAATGTGGAGATGGAGTTATGTTTGATTGTTGCTCTGGCTGTGACCAGTATTTCGTTTTGTAGTGTGGTAACGTATATTGGTGTATTTGTTTGAGTAATCTAAACATGGGTGTTGGTTTGTTTTTTGTTATCTTGTTGTTGTGGGCCTGTCGTTTGTTTGAAAATGTGGGTGAGGGACCCCATATATCTTGGCATTTACAAATGTTGTTGGTTGCTAATTTTTTGGTTTGACCAACACTTGGTTCATGTGCTAAAAGTGATATGTGTAGTACGATATTATGCGTGATACGGTCTGTGGTCCCCTGTTTGGGTATGGTTTTGAATGAGTTAATTATGCTTGTCGTAATGTTAATATTAAATGTTTCACTTCGGTGTATAATTTGGTTTGAACGTATTTGAAAGACAACCGTTGACATGAGATGTATTGTCATTGAATTGGTAGAAGTGACGAATGGTTTGCGTGTGTTAGTGTTTTAATGGAACTAAGATCTGTGTATGGTTTTAAAGTGGGGGCCATTGTACGTTTGTTTTTTTGCCAGGTAATGGCTTGTGTTTTGCAACGTGTAGGAGAAACATTTAGAGTTTTTCCAGATCATATTCAATATGTCTGTTGATTACAAGTTGATTTACAGCTTCAACATATAACATGTATGAAAACATTGATTTTGCAGAAGCAATGGGTGGAACAATATTATTCCAGATTCGTCAAACCACGGTTGGCATCTGCCAGTGATAAAATTTTGAATTTTGATGGGCCACTTGTTTCAGTCATTGACTACCCACAACAGAGTCCGGATACGTAAGTTGTGATGTTATTTTGTAAATTTCTACACGAATTATGAAAGTGTGTAACTGATTGGTATTTAAAGAGGAATAAATTGCACGTTGTGCATTTTGATTGGAATTTTTTGACAGCAATACACTGTGTCAAACCTGGTTAATATACATATATGTTGTTCAACAATGTTTAGTTTTTGGGTTTGATTTGTGTTTAAATTATGTCCTAGTTTGGGCTTGTTGGGCATGGTAGTAATGGTTTCGCATATACGAAATGAAGTTTGCAAGCGCCATTGAATGTTGAAGTTTCATGCCTTGAACTCATAAAAAAATTGAGTTGTAATGTGACTTGATAGATGTTGTTATTGTAAATTAATTGAGGGTGCAATATTTGTTCAACATAGAATAGGATTATTAGTTTGTGAAATGTTGTCTTGGGTGATAGATTTTGTACTGATGCTATTGTTTTTGTTCTTAGTTTTTGTAAAACTGCATTAATCTCCAAATATTGAAAGTGTGTAGCTGATTGGTTGTTTCATTGTGATGTATCAAGATAGATTGTGCGATTTTTGTGTGTTACATTATCGGGCAGTACATAGAGGGTGGCGATATTGGTAAGACAATGGACGAGAAAACGCCGAACAAGCTACGTGCGGCAATAGTGAAGATGTTTTTGAACGACCCTATCAGAGGACTCCGTGCTTTAACACATTAATGACACTGTCCTGCCCCACCATCCCACTGCATTTTAATTTATGCCCTTTGCCATTTAGAAATTTTTTTCGTCCGTCAAGTAGTTGGTGGACTTGCATGTTGGATAGTTATTGTTTTTGACGTACCGCCTGTGTGTGTGGTATTTTTTGACTGTGTATTCAACACCATGATTTGGGGTCTAAATGTTATTTTTGTCGAATCATTTAAACTACATAATATGACAAATGTGTTAGTGTCGCTTCGAACATTTGGTGTGGTTTCATAGATTATGATGTCTGGTTTGTTTTAGCTGTTTGTTGATTGTTTATAGTATGGGTATGGTGACGTCATGGCAGTAACGGTAATATAATAAATAGTACACGACTTGCGACATTGTTGAAAGTTGATAGACACAATTAGCAACAACATTGTATTGGTTGTAATACAATAATTTGATTCCATGCAAGTACTTGACAAACATGATATGGACATAACTGTCAAATGGTTGGGGGTCGAAACCATCAGAAATTTGTTATACTAATATGCATGCACAACGTGAAAAAGTCAACATTTGGACATTGTGATCCCCCACCCGAAACAAGGATGTAAGGAAAGTAATCACTGGCACAATCATGGTGTTGAACGAGTAAAATATTACATTTGGACATTGTGCGATTTTCGATGTAAATGGGTTACATTGAAAATGTTGTATGAAATATGGCATAACAACCAACAAAAATTAGATAGTGAAACATATAATGCAACAAAATTGTGAAAAAAATTTCAAACCGAATGAATATATTTATCTTACTAAACCAACTGTAATAAATAAATATATTGCATTTCATAAACTTCCAATAATATAGAATCGTACGAATATGTCCCGCAAGAAGGTCGTGAAAAATAATATAGGGTTTAGTTATTATCTGATCAATGGGTAGGGATCAGAAATTAGGGGGAGGGGGAACGACGACCACGCTACATTGGTTCCTTGTATGTTTTCCTATTGTGGTGACCCATCTTGCCACAACGGCCACATTGAATACTTTGAACAACCTCACCCTTCGATGGAATTCTTTTTCGCTTGGGCCTACTAGGAGGACGCTTGTAAATAGGTGGCGGAATGAGATAGTCTGAGATAGTGAACTTGGGGTTTTCCATCGTGGGAATTAGGTGGATAAACCCCGCATATGTTGCCCTATACTCTACCACTTTGTAAAACAATTTTATGTAATCGTAAATGTTGTTTCGACTATTTCCCCGCGTGTGAACATGGGAAACCATTCAGTTGCCATTGGAAACAAGAACATGAGCGCCTGCCAATGTCGACCAAAATCGATAGGTGTGAACAGACCTCGAAAACATAGTCGTCCGACCGACTAACAATCCACGACCTGCTGTCTTTGAAGGCATAAACCAAAAAAATTTCCATTTTCAGGCAGAGCTCGCCAACCCACCTGGTGGATTTGACTTTAAGCTTTGACATTTGTTCCATGATCTTTCCCCTAATTGCATCCACAAGTTGAGTAATGGGAAGGTGACGAGCTTCCTAAATCCAGTTATTAAAGGACTCAGTAGCGTTAGACCATATCTCGCCGTACCTACGACCCCTGGGGGTGGAAAAAATGTAAATACGTTACGTTCATACTATACTACTATTTGTGGACATTGCATAGTGTAAACGTGGGAAATTTTTTTTTACCTAAAGTACGCATTAGCCCAATGTTCAGGATCCAAATCTTTTAGAAAATTTCTAACCACCGCTGGGCTACACTGCTTCAAAATCTCAATTTTCTGATTGAAAGAATTCACTGTAGAGGTGTAAGCACATTCTCGTAACTTTTGCATGAGCCCAATTTTCTGATCAGCATTAACATAATTCATGCAGTCTCGAAGATTCATCTACAGATGTAACAAGAAGAATGCATGGTGTGCCGTTGGTAAAACGGTTCACATTGATTGTAACAACCTCGTATTACGGTCGGACACAAATGTTAAAGTCCTGAAACAATCTAAAACTTCAGAAAAATGATGTAAGAACCACTCCCAATTACATGAGTTTTCAGAATCGACAATAGCAAATGCGACGGGGAATAATCCTGCAAAAGATGCATTAACGTAATGTATAAAGCCACAATAGTTTGTTCTAATTTGTAAGATAAAAAATAAGATCAAACAGAAATATATCCACATTTTGTGATATGTGACAATGGTGTAACATAACTATAAAACTTTACAATAGAACCATTACAAAAATATCCACCATACCTTGGTTCCTTTCCTTAGCGGTTGTCGCGAGCAACGTCCCCTTGAACATACCCTTTGGAAATGTACCATCCAAAAATAAAAGCGGCCGGCAATTGTTGAACCCATCAATGTATGCACAAAAAGATATTAAATACCTCATGAACCATCCAGTTTGTTGATCGAAATCCAAATGAATATAACTATGTGGGTTGTTTTGCATAACAGCATCGCTATACCACCTAAGTTGGTCAAACGGCATAGCATGATCACCAAATACTTCACTCCTCGCTTTTTCCACCCCTAACCAAGCAACCAGTAACTAATATCTAACCCATATTCGTCTTTCATGTCAAAGACCATGTCCATTGAGCGTCGTGAGCGGTTGTTCATGCACACGGCATGCGATAACATCAGACACCAAATCTGACCCAGTTCGTGGGTTTCTATACATTCGTACAGCAGCCCCGTAAGAATGCACGCTATTGAACCTTTTCAAACACAAAATCACGTTCGAAGCAGACACCCTTGCATGAACCAACCATTCACACCCAGCTAACGTTGTGAACTTACATAAAGTAGTGATGCGTACGGAGTCATGTTTCACGTACTTAAACTGAAACCCGCATTCAATAGCATACTTGCAAAGAACCGTCCGGAATTCATGCGCACCACCCAAAAAATATTGCCCAGTGTAGCTCGGTTTTTTCGCGCCCCCCTTTCGGAAGGCAAATAAGCCCTATAGTATCAGACTCCCGTGGTTTTGAACCTGATCTCACAAGTGCAATGTGAAATAGATAAACACCAAAGAGTCCCAATCTGACAAATCTTTTGGAAAATCGATTTTGAATCAAATTGCCAAAAATGGGCTGCTTTGCCAGATACAGAGTTGCCACCTTAATTTTTTTGGGAAATCTAAGAAACCCATGACTCGTGCCATAGGCCACGTGTCTGTCATCACCAAGATTGTCTCGGCTCGGGAACTTAGGTATGAGAGGGGAAGGCCATGAATTGACCACCCCCGCTCGCCCTATCAAAGATCAGCCTATACTAATCATGATATGAATCTTATTTACATTATATGCTCTTATTCTGGTTTATTAGGCTAGCATTTACTATGTGATGCGCACACACACAAGTATAGACTAACTTGCAAGGATTGGAACATTTCGATTCATGTTTGTTTTGAAATTTGTTTCGAATATGTACCACTCGAAAAAGTGATCGCAAAAAACATTTACTCAAATTACTTCAATTTAAGCAATTAGCCTTCATCCACAGGTATTCAAGCAATTTATAGCACTTAAGCAATTAGCCTCATGGCAACATCAACATGCAATATGCTAAAGTGAGTAAAGACTCACCTAGTACTCCAAGCCGAAAGAGAAATGAGTTAGAAAAATACATGATCCTAACTATGCAATATGACTAATGCAACGCATGCAATATGCAATTTACTAGGCGTGGCTACTAATATGGCATATGAATCAAGTTGATAGCATGCGGTCTAAGCACGTATTCAAAGAAGTATTTAAACTAACAATGCAAGTTCAAATGACAAACCAAGCCTCGGTGCATGCCAAACAAGTGGATGCAAACATGAAGTATGCTAAACAAAACATGATGTCTCTAAACTAACCATCATAAGCTAGTAAATAAAAAGGAGAAAAACGTGGGGTTCGAAGACATACATGTTATTACAACATTTTGCCCTCTCGAAGGAGGGTCCGAATGAACTAACTAGCTAACTAATTAACTAATTAAAGCTAAGCTAATTAAGTAACTAGCTATTACAACAACAAATGAATAATTAGCTAAACTACTTAACTAATTATTAGAAATCAAATTAATTAATTAATTAACTAATCTAACTAATTAAAATAATTACAACAAATCAACTAATTAATTGAACTAATTAGTTACATGAATACAACATGAAAAGAGAGCAAATCTAGCTATTCTAATTACTCCACCTTGGGAAATAATGAATGCTCATGCATGCACGGACTTTTCCACCTGAAAAAGCCACTATTTCTGCTGCTGGATGCTTCTGTTGCACAGTAGATCACTTGCACTGGTTTCCACCTCCACACCAACTCTGTTCTACCTTAGAAGAACATTACTTGATTTTGCATTGATGGCCGGCAGAGGGCCTGCCGTCCACTGATGATGGCCTACCGGCCATAAAAGATGGCTTACCGGCCACCAATAGGAGCCTGCCAACCACTGATGATAAAACTTTCCTGCTACAACAAAGAGCAAATAGAGCAGAGACAGTGTATTCTCTAGGGTTTGTTTACACAATTTACCTTTCCTTATCATTTGAACAGCTCAAAGGAGTAGTAATCTTGATCCACAAACCATCAATCTATGCAATTTCATTGCATGATGGCTTATAGACCAAAGTGTCCAAGTTCAATAAATGCAATAAAATAAGACTCTCAAAACCATCTCCCTATCATGGAAGATCAAGATAAGTAGTTGACAATGAATCTTGAACCGTTTTAATCACTAACGAGTATGAAACGACTTAAGACTCAAGGGTTCAATTAACGTCCAATTGAACCCAAACAAAGTTATTATCTTGCTCAATTTTAATTCCAAGTTTTAATTACTCCATTTTAGATTACCATCCATTCCTTAACCAATTGAGTCCAAAAGGTGAATTTAAGTCCTCTAATGGAAAGAAGGCTCAAACTAACAATTGATTTAGGCATGAAAGAGACATCATACCATTGGTAATGAACCCCTAAAGGGATTAAACCATTAAGTATGACATCTCAATCTCATGCTTAAACAAACAAGTAATTTGAAACCACTTTCAAAGCAAAACAAAAGCCGAGAAATGAGGGAGGTTGCAGAGGTGATTAAGAGTGATCACAAGTATGGAAAGTTATAAATAAATGCAATCAACTCAAATAAGATGGTGTCTAATGCCTAAAACACCAAACTCATGAGGACAATTACACTACAAGTATGCAAAACAAAGCTCGAATGCAACAAACACTTAAAAACAATCCTAAAACAGTCCTAAAACATGCTGGAATTAAGACAAAAATAGCTAGATTAATAAGCTAAAACATGGATCATGCTAGACTAGTAAGCAAAACATAAGGAGGGAAGGCTAACCCCTCCAATTTTGGACTTCAAACCATGATCTTAGCCACTGAAATAACTCTGAAAAATATTGTTTAAAAGCTCAAAAAAAGATAGTGTAAAGGTGGGAAACACAAGGGTAAAGGCCTTGAGAGCAAGGTGTAAAGAAGGATGAACCACCCCTCAACCTTTATTGGCCTTAAAACCCAAGTTTCAGCCCAAAAATACAAAGTTTGTAAAGCACAAAAATAGTTGGAAAATAGCAAGAAAAAGAGTAAATACAACAAGTAAAGCGGCAAAGCCTTATACCTCTTGAAGAGGAGAACCAATTCCAAACAATAAACCAAGGCAAACACACCCTCAAGAACTCAAACAAGGCTCAAAGATACCTCAACTCAAAGATGGAGAGGTTTGGTTAAGAGTGTATTAGCAAAGATTGAGAAATTTGCAAGAAAGAGAGAGAATTGTAGAAAGAGATGAAAAATTTTGCTCCAAAATTTTTCTAACCTCAAAGAAAGAGGGGAGGCCCTCTATATATAGAAAACATGAATCTCCCTCATAAACATCTAGCCATACACATGGGAGCAGATGCATGCATCTATGCAAATAGTTGGCATAGTTGTCACAAAATATCTGCAAAACACATTGGTGGCCGGCAGACCACATCGGTGGCCGGTAGGCCACATTAGTGGCTAGAAACCATGAGCAATGGCCGACAGCCCATAAAGGTGGTCGGCAGGCCACCAGAGGTTTCTGGCTTGAAGATCTCTGGGTTTGGTCCAAAAACAAGGTAACAAAGGTGTAAGATTTGAAAGGCTCAAAGCTGTGGCATTCCGCTGAAGACTTCGAGCACTTGACAAGCATATTCACTCATCATTAGGTGTGCAAGCAATGACGTCCAAGTCGTAAGGGCCGTAAAAAATGGGGTGTCTACAGTTGTCCCTCTTTAACAGAACTCGGAGTCATGGAATGACGTGAGTGAATGTCAAAGGCCGAAGACGACCTATTTTGACAAGGCCATAAGACTTGGGCAAACAATCAAGACAGAAATAAATGGTTGCACCCGTAGGCTGCCTACGTATCCCTTTGCAAGGAATCAAACCAGTGTATTTCTGAGGCAAGATGCAAATGATATGCACAATGCAACTTTGAAAAGCTGGACTCACACTCTTTGCGAAGTT
The DNA here is from genome assembly GCA_036172215.1 of Camellia granthamiana. NCBI lineage: Eukaryota > Viridiplantae > Streptophyta > Magnoliopsida > Ericales > Theaceae > Camellia > Camellia granthamiana. The sequence goes on along the minus strand of CM069911.1, from coordinate 61,853,146 downwards.
GGCAATTTTGAAAACTCATGATCATGCGAGATGATGCAATAAGCAATAATGCAATGAACAAGATAGCGAGATATGAACATATGAATGAGCAGCTTCAAGTTTAAAACCAATAAGTTCCATGCAAAAAGATCTAAAACACACTCCGACCACACCAAAACATGAGACGAGGAAAGAAAACACTACTCAGGGTTGCATCTCACGCATCTTGAGAAACTGAGAAACGAAACCACTTGAGGTCGTGTTTCACACATCTCAAGATACAAGAAAAACTACTCGGACTAGCACTTCACGCGTCCTGAGATAAAAGAGACTCAAGGTCACACTTCACGCTTCTTGAGAAACAGAAAAAATCGCTTGGGCTCGCGTTTCACACATCTCGAGAAATAGAGGAAAGGAAATTGCTCGGGGTCGCTTTTCATGCATCCCGATATAAAAGCCACTTAAGGTCGCGTTTCACGTGTCCTAAGATAAGAGAAAACTACTCGGGCTCGCATTTCACGCATCTTGAGATACAAGAGAAATCGCTCGAGCTCGCGCTTCATGCGTCCCGAGATAAAACAGAGAGGTGTGCAATAGATGCACAAAATGAACAAATACGATAGATGCACAAAGTAAACGTGCGTGATAGATGCATAAAGTAAACGCGTGCGATAGATACACAAAGTGAATGCGTGCGATAGATACACAAAGTGAACGTGTGCGATAGATGCACAAAGTGAACGTGATTATAAATCAAGATAATGAGAATGCATGTTCCATGCAAGATGGTCAACCGACGTATGATGTTAATTGAAAGCATGTTCTATGCAAGAAATAAAAGCATATTCTATGCATGAAGCAAGAGCGAAACAAGAGCATATTCTATACATGATAGACAGCGTGTTCTACGCACAAATGATAAATGATGCATGACACGCATGCAACATACGTATATGTAAAAAAGCATCTTTTATGCAATGGAGGAGAACAATAGCGTAATTTGACAAGACGAATAAAACTAAAATTTGGTGACGACCTCCGATTTACCTCTCGGAGATGTCGCAACATGTTCACAAAGGATACTCTTCGCTCATATTGGCAAGTGAGGAACACATCGTACGACAAAACACAATTTTGAGCTCCCTTAGAAACAATCTGGACCCAACAATGAACCTTCCCCACACTTCTTGGGAAACAAAGACACAAAATAGCATCAGGACACAGAGGAAGGCCACCAGCCACTCGCCGGCCATAAGGGGAGAGCGTCGGCCACCTGCTGGCCACCCATGGCAGTTCGAGGCATTTTAGTCTTTCCGCACATGGGTCTTTAAATATAGACCAAGGCTCCTCATTTCCACACGCCCACACTTCCGAAAACCCTCTCCCTCTCTCTCTAGGTGCTTCTTCTCTCTAGATTTGCGCTTTTTATGCGTTTTTGAACACCCCACGCAAACTTTTTTTTTGTTTAACCCTCTTAGTTCTCTACATTTTCAACTGATCAGATTTTGATTTCGACACTTTTTCTCGGATTTCCACCATTTTAGGCTTGTTCCCCTTGAGTTTCTCTCGGGTTTGGTGAACTTTTCTGGGCTTTGACTTTTTCTCTCATTTTCTCTCTCCTAGGGTTGACTTTTTCCAAGTTTACCCTATTTTCTCCATTTTTCTTCACTTTTCACCTACTTTTCAACCATTTTCCAGGTGGCGGATGAGATTCCACATGACGAGGCTTCTCCTGAGGTTCCACCTACATTTTCACTAGTTGCCGGGGTAAAGGAACCAGTAGTTGCTGAGGCTGACGAGGTGGCTGAAGGCATTGAGACTGACCTTAAGGCAAAGTTTGAGCCCGAGTTTGAGCCAAAGCCGCTACCAATGAGAGTACAGCCTTTTGATCCAGCGAGATATCATCCCTACACACACATCTGACCACCCGGAGGCATTAGGCGCTTCAGCGACTTTGCTTGCAGTGTACTAGAGAACCTTCTGTTGAGGGAGCCGGCCTCTCATCTTTCATCGAGCGCTACTGAGGTATGAACTCTGTTTTCATTCATTCCTACTTTTCCTTTAACTGTATTTCTTGCACTGCCTTTCATCTGGCTGTACTTTTATCACTGCCTGATCTGTTTCATCTGTTCTTTGCCACAGGGAGACTGTCGTGCCTATAGGGGGTACGGAGCTACGACAGCAAGAGATTGGTACGACAAGATCCCTACTGGAGTCTGTGACATTGTCAATGAGACTGGCTTCGGCCTCTTTTGCTCTAGCCTGACACGCCTCATTGCGAGCCGTCCTTTTCTAGGAACGCTAGTAGAGAGGTGGTGGGACACCACGAACTCCTTCTACTTTTTTACTACTAGAGAGATGACGATGACTCCCTACGACTTTGCCATGATCACAAGCTTAGGAGTAGGGGGCGATCTGATCCCTTTTGACACCGACATGGGGGAGTGAGAGGCTGTCTGGATCGATTTGTTGAGAGAGCGCCCACCTCTGTATTAGCCAACTATGGTGAGGTACAGTTGGTTTGCTAAGTAGTTCTAAGGGAGCGAGCTCGAGACGTTGGAGTAGATAGAGCAGTATGCTCGGGGCTTCCTGATGTTCGTTCTCGATACCACCTTGTTTTCGAACAGGTAGAACACCATGGGCTTATATCTGTTGAGTGCCCTGGTGACCCTTCCTCGGGTACGCTTCTATGACTGGGGCGGAGCTGGCCTCGCCACCCTATATGGCTACATGAGCTCTACCTCCCGCCTGAGGGGAGAGCGGATCGGAGGCTACTGGCGAGCCTGGGAGGTATGCATTTCAATTCCCTCTTTGTACTTTACTCTTTCTACTTCATATTTTCTGCTTTATATCTGTTCAACACCTATTTTTTCTGCTTTGTACTTTCTGTATCTGTTCATGCTCTGTGCTTTTTGCTTTACACTTTCTGCATCTGTTCATACTATGTACTTATCCCTGCACTTTCTACATTTGTTCATGCTGTATTCTTATCCCTGTACTTTCTACACCTGTTCATGCCGCTAATAAAATCGCTGCCCTTTTCTTGCAGCTATGGGTTCATGCATACTTTCCAGCCCTTGCCCCAAAGCCCACAGAGGAGCTCCCTCCAATGGTCCCCTATTTGAGGCGATACGATGGTCGGTGTCAACGCCGGAGTCGCGAGTCCTTTGCCTTCTTCCACTATTACTTTGACCCTGTGGCCGCCCACAAGTTAACCCAAAACACAGTCATTTTTGCTTTACAACTGTTTTGATTCATACTTTAGTAGCTAACAGCACCTAACAATCTATTCACTCTCTATTTGCAAATCCTGTAGCAGTCTTGGGCCATAATGCCGGCTGGGGTGGGGGACTGGTATACGGGAGCCTGGAGCACATCGCGCTTCCGAATTCTGCTAGAGGGCCAAGTCTGCCGGGCCTGGTTCTTGAACGAGAGATTCGTTCGCCAGACTGTGGGCTTACCGAATCCGATCGTTTCGATGCCACCTCTGAAGTCTATGAGGTCAGTGAATAGCCTATTTGTTGGCGTAGTCACACAGCTTATAGTGGGCTTGGATGTTGATTTCTTCAAAGATGAGGGCGACTATGCGACCTTTATTCATAGCCACCTTATGCCACCTCTAACGGGTGCTCACGGAGGCAAGGGGACAGGGGCTCCTATGGCAGGCGAGGCGCCTCGGGCGACTAGGGCCCACACTAGAGGGGCTTTCCCTATTGAGCAGGTTGTTCGTTGGCCAAAGCTTCCCACTACGCTCACATGCTGGAGGCCTACTAGGACTACTTATCAGATCCCGATTAAGCCGGCAGAGGCTGGACATGAGCTTGTCGGAGTTCGAGGCTCATCCCAGGTATGGACTACACTTTATCATTTGTACTCCACATATCATTTCGGATATGTTTATCACATACATTGATCACCCAAATGCATTTGTAGGCATCTATAGAGTATATTAGGAGCTGTCTCGAGCTGGTGGCTTCTTTGATGGGTATGGTGTAGAGGAGGGAGATATTGCTTAGTTAGGTACTTTCCGTCAGTTTGCGTATTATGCTATCATATTTCCACTGATACATCAACATTTCAGCCGTAGTCTTTTCTAAACTGCACTGATACACTACATCGACACACTGTACTCACACACTATATTTGATTTCTGCATATCACTTATTTTGCATACTATGCCTATATCTGATATGTTGACAATTGTTTCTTTTAGATCCCATCTGCGCCGATGACACCAGCGGCAGTAGCACCAGCACCGGCAGCGCCTCCTCTAGCAGTAGGGAGGAGAGAGAGACAGGCCCCAGCTCCTAGCCGAGATGTGAGCCACAATCGAGGCAGAGGTAGGGGCACCCGAGGCCAGAGCAGCCCTTTAGAGCCTATCTTGAGCGATGACAATGCTGAGACTAGTGGCTCCGAGGAGGCAATGAGTCAACATTCTGAGTCGTCCAAGAGTGGAGACGATGGTACTGGCTCGGGATCCGAGAGCGGAGGTGACGATGCTGCAGACTCTGAGGTAGAGAGTGGAGATGATACTGGCTCGGGGTTTAGAGACTAATTTGGACAGCGGTGCCGAAGGAGATAGTGCCCCCGAGTCCTCCCCTCCAAGGAAGAGGATGAAGAGGGCCTTTCGGGCCTGAAATGACCGGCGCTGATTTTTTTATACTTTTTGCTTAGTTTCTTTTTGTTTGGTAGTATTAGCACATGCATAGCTTCAGATAAGTTTTATTTTGCTTTCGAAACTTGTACACCTCTTTTGTAAAAAACCATGATCGGAATAAATCCTTGCAGTTTTTATGAAAAGCGTTGTTGTTTTTGCATCATGAGCACCATATTTGCATGAAATAGACATGGAATTGAATTGGCCAATAAAGCACTTGATTGAAACAATGTTCTTAAATTGAGTAATGAGCTGACTAACAACCAAAATACAAAATACAAAATACAACTCGATAAGCAAAGCAAAAACAAGTCAAATACAAATAAACAAACTTGCTAAAACAAAAAAGACCCAAAACAAGACCTTAAAAAAAATTCAAAAAACAAGACAAAACACAAGCTTCCAGCACTGCCCAGCACACAGGTGGATGGCAAGCTAGAAAAGAATGCTGCCGGCCAGAGATAGGGGTTGCTAGCCAGAAGGGGTGGCCTGCCAGCCAGAGGAGGTGGCCGGCAGTGGCCTACCGGCCACCAATGTGAGCAACCTCTAGATTGTTGATAGTTAGCTTCCACTCTTAGCCTTATCTTCTACAAAAGGTTCAGCTTTGTGATTTCTCCTCCAGCACTTCATTTTAGCTGCAATTTCCTCCACAAATGGAACTATTTTTTCTGGGATTCCATTACTTTAGATGGCACGAAAAAGGTAAATTTCTAGGGTTTCGGCATAAATGCAATTTTTTCGTTGAGCCGAACTTCGCTTTGTTTTCCATTCCTCCATGCCGCGGCCCGATGCTGGGAGCCAATTACACATGCCTTTCGTTTCAGGGGACAAGAAATTTGCCCGACAATTGAAGAATTTCAAGCACTAATGGAATCCCAGTGCGATGAGAAAATCATGCCTCAGCCCCGTTTTGGCCACGCTTAAGCTTTGGGACGGATGTATGGACTCACTCTACACGTGGCTCGATCTTTGGCCCACAATGGAGAGCTAGACATTCCTAGCTTAATTCATCAGTTCTCCGATATCAGTGACAGAGGCGACCTTCTCTGGCGAGGTTTCTGGCTACATGCCCTCTGTTTATGTATGCTTGCCTATTTCCTTCTTGCCCCGAGTTTGGGCGGGTCCAGCATTCATTTGATTGAAGTGGTCCAAGGTTTGAAAGAAGGCAAGAATTGCATTGGTTTGGCACTAGCCGAGACTTTGATGGGTTTAGATGCCTTTCATTGACAAGAGACTACCAGATTCAAGGGGAGTCCACTACTTTTTCAGGTATTGTTTCCAACCTTTTCTCATATGTGTTTCTCACATCGCTTGGCACTCATGCTCTATTTTTCTCTCAAAGCTCTTTTCTTACTTTTCTCTTAACATACATCTCTCTATTCTTTAATCTCTCTTTTCTTTTATCCCTCCCTAGGTGTGGCCTATGGACAAGCTGAAGGTAGTGGACTCTTGTCTTGAGTACTCAACTCGAGGTTATTTCTTCCGCCATCGACTAGTGGATTTCCCCAATGAGGGATGGTGGTGCCACTAGATGTACAACAGGTCTGTTACTGACATAGCTTGGCGTTGCCCCTGGCTTAACCTGACTGAGATGAGTTACAGCATGGCTCGCAACCTAGCATACAGTTGATCAACCTCACAAACGGATACCAAACTTGCAACTGATACATACGTTTCTGTACAATTTCACTGTAAAGCACATACTAGTTAAATGAGAGCCAAAACACCCCTATGAGGGGGTAGGGATACCCTGTCCTAGTTTTGTCAGGAACTAGGGTTCATTATTTAAACAAAGCGGTTTCACGCAATCCTGTATTCGGGTAAGCATCCTGTCCTAGTTTTGAACAGTCTCTATGGCTTTCGACATGCAACAAGGCCAAATGGTCAAAAAGGTACCTCAGCAAGACTACCGATATACCTCTCACACCTAACACCGAGAAGTGAAAGGAGGATCAAACGGTAAAGCGATAGTCCAGATCCAAGGGTTGTGTTCCCATCATGGCAGAGCCCGTGACCAGTCAGCCTTTTGGTAAGCTTTTAGGCAAGCCTCCGGCAAACCATCCAGAAATAACAGATAACAAACACAGTGACTTAAACGCACCAATGCAAATGCAATGCAAAGCACATATAAGTGTTGATAAAATTTCATATCACGAAGTTCGAGTCAAGTTCTCTAAATCCCCAGCAGAGTCACCAGAAACTATAGCTTGACTTTTCTCGCCGCCTTTCAGAAGACGAAATAAGCCCTACAGTATCGAATTCCCGCGGTTCTGAATTTGATTCCACAAGTGCAATGTGAAATAGATAAACACCAAAGAGTCCCAATCCGGAAAATCTTTTTGGAAAATTGATTTTGAATAAAAAATGCCGAAAATGGACTGCTTTGCCAGATACAGATTCGCCACCTAAATATTTGTTTTTGGAGAAATTTAGGAAACCCATGACTCGTGCCAAAGGCTATGCACATGCTCAGTTTCCACCTGAAAAGGCCACTGTTTTGCTTCCAGAAAGCCTCTCTTGCACAATAGAACACTTACACTTTTGTCCACTTCCAGAATGTCTCTGTTCTGCCCCAAAAACAAACTATTGGATTTTACAGAGGTGGCCGGCCAGCCAGAAGTGATGGCCTGCCATCCACCAGTGACGGCCTGCCGGCCATAAAAAGTGACCTGCCGGCCACTACTGCACAGTTTATCTTACTGCAACAGAAAACAAATAGAGCATGCACAGGGTATTCTTAAGGGTTTGTTTGTACAAATCACTGCTCCTTATCATAAACAAATCAAAGGATTAGTAAGCTTGGTTCACAAACCATCAATGGAAGCAATTTCATTGGATGATGGCCTATGAACCAAAGTGTGCAAGCTTAATAAATGCAACAAAACAAGACTCTCAAAACCTCCTCCCTATCATGAAAGATCAAGGGAAGTAGTTGACAATGAATCTTGAACCGTTTTCATCACTAATGAGTACAAAACGACTCAAGATTCATGGGTTCAATTAACGTCCGATTGAACCCAAACAAGTTGTTATCTTGCATAATTTTAATCACCAATTTTATTACTTCATTTTAGATTACCATCCATTCTTTAATCAATTGTGTCCAAAGGGTGAATTTAAGTCCTCTAATGGAAAGAGGGCTCAAACCAAGTTGTTTTAAGACATGAAAGAGACATCATACCATTGGCAATAAACCCCCAAAGGGATTAAACCATTAAGCATGACATCTCAATCTCATGCTTAAACAAACAATGGATTTGAAACCACTCTCAAAGAAAAACAAAAGCCAAGAAATGAAGGAGGTTGAAGAGATGATTAAGAGTGATCACAAGTATGGAAAGCATAAATAAACACTATCAACTCAAATAAGATGGTGTCTAAGGCCTAAAACACCAAACTCATGAGGACAATTACAATACAAGCATGCAAAACAAAACTCAAATGTAACAAACACTTACAAACAGTCCTAAAACAGTCTAAAAACAGTCCTAAAACATGCTAGAATTAAGACAAAAATAGCTAGATTAATAAGCTAAAATATGGAGCATGCTAAAGTAGTAAGCAAAAGACAAGAAGAGGAGGCTAACCCATCCAATTTTGGACTTCAAAACATGATTTTAGCTACTGAAATAGCTCTGAAAATCAGCGTTCAAAAAAAGATAGTACAAAGGTGGAAAACACAAGGGTAAAGGCCTTCAAAACAAGGTACAAAGAATGGTGGACCACCCCTCAACCTTTATTGACTTTAAAACCTAAGTTTCAGCCCAAAAATACAGAGTTTTTACAACCCAAAAACAGTTGGAAAATAGCAAGAAAAAGAGAAGTTAAAGCAAGTAAAGAGACAAAGCTTTACACCTCTTGAAGAGGAAATCAATTCCAAGCAATAAAACCAAGCAAACACACCCTCAATAGCTCCAACAAAGCTCAAAGACACCTCAGCTCAAATATGGAGAGGTTTGGTTTAGAGTGTATAGGCAAAGGTGAAGAGTGTATAGGCAAAGGTTGAGAAATTTGTAAGAGAGAGAGAGAGAGAGAGAGAGAGAGAGAGAGAAGTGTAGAGAGAGAGGAAAATTTTTGTTCCAAAATTTTTCTAACCTTAAAACATGAGAGGGAGGCCCTCTACATATAGAAAACATGAATTTCCCTCAAGAACATCCGACCATACCCGTGGGAGTAGATACAAGCATTTGTGTAAACAGCTGGCACAAAATATCTGCAAAAGACATTAGTGGCCGGGCGGCCATCACTGGTGGCCGGCAACCAAGAGTGATGGCCGGCAGCCCAGAGAGGTTGCCGGCAGGGCACTAGAGGTTGCAGGCTTGAAAAGCTAGGGTTTTGGTCCAAAAACAAGGCAACAAAGGGGCAAGGTTTGAAAGGCTCAAAGCTATGGCATTCCACTGAGGACTTCGAGCACTTGACAAGTATATAGACTCATCATTGGGTGTGTAAGCGATGACGTCCAAGTCGTAAGGGTCGTTGCCCCTCTTTGACAGAACTTTGAGTCATGAAATGACCTGAGTGAATGTCAAAACCCAAAGACGAGCCATTTTAACAAGGATGAAAGACTTGGACAAACAATTAAGAGAAAAATAAATGGTTACGCCCGCAGGATGCCTACATATCCCTTTGCAAGGAATCAAGCCAACGTAGTTCTAGGGCAAGATGCAAATGATATGCACAAAAACTTTGAAAGCTGGACTCACACGCTTTGCGAAGCCGGCTATTTCAAAAACTTGTGATCATATGAGATGATGCAATAAGCAATATCATGAAATAATAATATATGTACATATGGATGAGCAGCTTCAAACTTAAAAGCAACATAGGTTCCATGAAAAAGGATATAAAACACACTCTGACCACACTAAAACAAGAGACGAGGAAAGAAAATACCGCTCAGGGTCGCGCCTTACGCATCTTGAGAAACTGAGAAATGAAAACTGCTCAAGGTCATGTTTCACACGTCCCGAGAAACAAGAAAGACCGCTCGGGCTTGGGTTTCACGCATCCTGAGAAGCAAGACAAACCGCTTAGGCTCGTGCCTCACATGTCCCAAGAAACAAGAGAAACGAAAATCGCTCGGGATCATGTTTCACACATCCTGAGAAACAAGAAAAGCTGCTTGGGCTCGCGTTTCATGCGTCCCGAGATACTCTAATCACGCCAAAATCATGAGAATAAGGGAAGAACCGCTCGGACTTGTGCTTCATGCGTCCTGAGATAAAACACGCCCAGAGCCACGCGTCATGCATACTGAGATACTCTAATCACGCTGAAATCGTGAGAAAAGAGAAAAATCGCCCGGGCTCATGTTTCATACGTCTCTAGATAAAACATGCCCAGAGTCGTGCATCACGCATCCTGAGATACTCTAATCACGCTGAAATTGTGAGAAGAGGAGAAAAATTGCTCGGGCTCGCGCTTCACACGTCCCGATATAAAATAGGCCCAGAGTCGTGCATCACGCGTCCTGAGATATTCTAATCACGCTGAAATCGTGAAAAGATGAGAAAAACTGCTCGGGCTCATGCTTCACGTATGCCGAGATAAAGATAAAACACGCCTAGAGTCGTGCATCACGCGTCCCGAGATAAAATAGAGAGATATGCGATAGATGTACGAAAGTGATTGTGTGTGATAGACGCACAAAGTGAACAAAGATTACAAATTAATACAGTAACAACGCATGTTCCATGCAAGATAGACAACCGATGTATGATGTTAATTAAAGGCATGTTCTATGCAAGAAACAAAAACATATTCTATGTATAAAATAAGAGCATATTCCGTGAAAAATTGATAGCGTATTCTACACACAAATGATAAATGACGTATGACGTACGTGCAGCATATATATACGGGAAATGCATATTCTATGCAATGGAAAAGAACAAAAGCATAATATAACAAAATGAATAAAATGATATTCAGTGACAACCTCCGATTTACCTCTCGGAGATGTAGCAACATGTTCATAAAGGATACACCTCGTTCATGTTGGCAAGTGAGAAACATCGTGCACCAAAACACGGTTTTCAGCTCCCTTAGAAACAATCTGAACCCAATAGTGAACCTTTCCTACACTTCTTAGGAAATAAAGACACAAAATAGCATCAGAACACAGAAGAGGGCCACCAGCCACTTGTCAGCCACAAGGAGAGCCTATCGGCCACCCGCTGGCCATCAAAAAGCCTTGCCGGCCACCGATGGCAGTTCAGGGCATTTCGGTCCTTTTGCTCACGAGTCTTTAAATATAAGCCTCAAGGCTTCATTTCCTCACAACCCTGGGTCCGTAATTGCTCTCCTTCTCTCTCTAGGTGCTTCTTCTCTCTAGATTTGCGCTTTTTATGCATTTTCCAACACCTCACGCAAACTTTTTTTCATAAAACCCTCTTAGTTCTCTTCACTTTGAACCGATTGGATTTTGATTTCGACCCTTTTTCTCGGGTTTTCACCACTTTAGGCTTGTTTTCCTCGAGTTTCTCTCGAGTTTTGTGAACTTTCCCGGGCTTTGACTTTTTCTCTCATTTTCTCTCTCCTAGGGTTGACTTTTTCCAAGTTTACCCTCTTTTCTCCATTTTTGTTCACTTTTCACCTACTTTTCACCCATTTTCTAGATGGCAGATGAAATTCCACATGACGGGGCTCCTCCCGAGGTTCCGCTAACATTCCCACCCATTCTCGAGGTAGAGAGGCTAGTAGTTGCCTAGGCTGGCGAGGCGGCTGAGGGCATTGAGACCAACCTCGAGGCGGAGTTTGAGCTTGAGTTTGAGCCAGAGCCACTACCATTGAGAGTACGGCCTTTTGATCCAGCGAGATATCATCCCCGCACGCACATATTGCCACCCAGAGGCATTAGGCAGCTCAGCAACTTTGCTCGTGGTGTACCAGAGGACCTCCTGTTGAGAAAGCCGACCTCCCACCTTTCATCCAGCGCCACCGAGGTATGAACTCTATTTTCATGCATTCCTGCTTGTCTTTTCATTGCATTTCTTGCATTGCCTTTCATCTGACTGTACTTTTTCATTACTGCTTGATCTGATTCATCTATTCTTTTCCACAGGGAGAGTCTCATGCCTACAGGGGGTACAGAACCACGACAGCGAGAGATTGGTATGACGAGCTCCTTGCTGGAGTCCGTGACATTGTTGGTGAGACCGGCTTCGGCCTTTTCTACTCCGGCCTGACACGAGTCATTGCAAGCCGTCCTCTTCTAGGAGCGCTTGTGAAGAGGTGGTGGGACACCACCAACTCCTTCCACTTCTCTACTGCCGAGGAGATGACGATGACTCTTTACGACTTTGCCACGATCATAAGCTTAGAAGTAGAGGGTGATCCGATCCCCTTTGACACCGACATAGGGGAGTGGGAGGTTGCCTGGATGGAGCTATTGGGAGCGCGCCCACCTCTATACCGGCCAGCCATGGTGAGGTACAGTTGGTTTGCTGAGCAATTCCGAGGGAGCAAGCCCAAGACATTAGAGGAGATGGAGCAGTATGCCAAAGGCTTCCTGATGTTTGTCCTCGGTACCACCTTGTTTTTGAACAAGTGGAACATCATGGGATTATATCTGTTGAGCGCCCTAGTGACCCTTCCTTTGGTATGCTTCTACGACTGGGGCAAAGCTAGCCTCGCTACCCTGTACAGCTATATGAGCTCTGCCTCCTGCCTGAGGGGAGAGCTGATCAAGGGCTACTAGCGAGCCTAGGAGGTATGCATTTTAGTTCCCTCTTTGTACTTTACGCTTTCTGCTTCATATCTGCTCAACACCTGTGCTTTCTACTTTGCACTTTTTGCATCTGTTCAAACATTGTTGATCACATATCACTACATTTTCCTTATAGTTGTGGGTTTATGCATATTTTCCAGCCCTCACCCCAGAGCCCATGGAAGAGCTCCCCCCGATGGTCCTTTACTCGAGACAATATGATGGCCAATGCCAGCGTCAGAGCCGCGAGTCCTTTGCATTCTTCCGCCACTACTTTGACATTGTGGTCGCTCATGAGATAACCCAAAACACTGTCATTTTTGTTTTAAAACTATTCTAATTCACATTTTAGCAACTGATAGTAACTAACAATCTGTACACTCTCCGTTTGCAGATGATGTGGCAGCCTTGGGCCATGATGCCGGCTGGGGCCAGAGACTAGTATGTCGGGGCTTAGGCCACATCCTGATTTCGGATCCTGCTGGAGGGCCTAGTCTGTCGGGCCTAGTTCTTGAGCAAGAGATTCATTCGCTAGACGGTAGGCTTGCCGGATCCGATCGTTCCCATGCCATCTCCAGAGTCTATGAGGTCAGCAAACAGCCTTTTTGTTGATGCAGTTACACAATTCATGGTAGGCTCAGATACTGATTACTTCAGAGACGAGGGGAACTACGTGACCTTTATTCAGACCCACCTCATGCTACCTCTGACAGGCGCTCACGAAGACAAGGGGACGAGGGCTCCCGCGGCGAGAGAGGAGACTAGGGCGACTAGGGCCCCGTACTAGAGGGGCTCCCCCTACAAAGCAGAGCACCCGTTGGCCAGAGCTTCTCACTATGCTCATATGCTGGAGGCCTACTGGGACTGCTTATTAGATCTCGATCGAGCCGTCAGAGGCTGGACACGAGCTTGTCGGAGTTCGAGGCTCATCCCAGGTATGGACCATACCTTACCATTTGTATCCCGTATTTTCATTTCAGATATGTTCATTCTAGACATTGATCATCTAAATACATTTGCAGGCATCTATAGAGTATACGGGGGGCGCTCTCGAGCTGATAACTTCTCTGATGGGCATGGTGTAGAGGAGGGAGATGCTACTTAGTCTCCACGACATCCAAGTAATTTCCTTCAGTTTGTGCTTCATGCTATCATATTTCTACTGATACACTGGCATTTCAACCGTAGTCATTCCTAGACTGCACTGATACACTGCATTGGCACACTGTACTCACACATTACATCGACACACTGTACTTATGTTGTATCTGATATACACACTGTAGTTGATATGTTGACAACTCTCTTTTTAGATCCCATCTGCACCGATGGCACCAGCGGCACTAGCGCCAACACTAGCAGTACCTCCTTCAGCAACAGGGAGGAGAGAGAGACAGGCTCCAACTCGTGGCTGAGATGCGAGATGCGATTAAGGAAAAGATAGGGGTGCCCGAGGCCATAGCAGTCCTTCAGAGCCTATCTTGAGCGATGACGATGCTGAGACCAGTGACTCCGAGGAGGCAGTGAGTCGGCATTTTGAGTCATCCGAGAGTGGAGATGATTATACAAGCTCGGGGGCCGAGAGCGGAGGTGACGATGCGGCAGGCTCTGAGGTAGAGAGCGGAGACGATATCGGCTCGGGGTTCAGAGTTTGATTCTAACAGCAGTGCCGGTGGAGATAGTGCTCCCGAGTCTTTCCCTCCAAGGAAGAGGACGAAGAGAGCCTCTTGAGCCTGAAGCGAATGGTGCTGATTTTTGTACTTTTGCTTAGTTTCTTTTTGGTTGGTAGCATTAGCACATTATATAGCTTTAGATAGGTTTTTTTTTTTTTTTTTGCTTTTGAAACTTGTACACCTTTTTTGTAAAAACCATGATCGAAATAAAATCTCGCAGTTTTTATGAAAAATGTTGTTATTTTGCAACATGAGCACCATATTTGCATGAAATGGACATGAATTGAATTGGCCGACAGAACACTTGATTGAAACAATGTTCTTAATCGGGTAATGAGCCGACCAACAATCGAAATACAAAATACAAAATACAACTCGATAAACAAAGCAAAAACAACTCAAATACAAATAAACAAACATGCTAAAACCAAAAAGACTCAAAACAAGACCTGAAAACACTCAAAGGTCAAAACAAAACACAAGCTTCCAGCACTGTCCAGCACACATATGGATGGCAGGCTAGAAAAGGGAACTGCCGGCCAGATGAGGAGGTTGCCAGCCAAAGGGGGTGGCTTGCCGGCCACCAGTGTGAGAAACCTCCAGATTATTGACAGCTGGCTTCCATTCATAGCCTTATCTTCTACAAAAGGTTTAGTTTCGTGATTTCTCTTCAGAATCTCATTCAGTTGCAATTTCTTCCACAAATGGAGCCATTTTTTGTTGAAAAGATCTCGGATTGGATAGTGACTTTAGACAGCACGGAAAAAGTAAATTTCTGGGGTTTCAGCATAAATGCACTTTTTTTGCTAAGCCGTACTCCACTTTGTTTTCCATTGCTTCATGTCGCGGCTCGATGTTGGGACCCAATTACACATGTCTTTCGCTTCGGGGAACAAGAAATATGCTCGATAATTGAAGAATTTCAAGCACTAATGGAATCCCGGCGCGATGAGGAAATCATGCCTCAGCCCCGTTTTGGCCATGCCCAAGCTTTGGGACGGATATGTGGGCTCACTCTACACAAGGCTCGATCTTTAGCCCACAACGGAAAGCTAGACATTCCCAACTTGATTCATCGATTTTCCGACATTGGTGATCAAGGCGACCTTCTTTGGCAAGGTTTTCAGCAACATGCCCTCTGCTTATGTATGCTTGCTCACTTCTTTCTTGCCCCTAGCTTTGGCAGGTGCAACATTCGGTTAATCGAAGTGGCCCAAGGTTTGAAAGAAGGCAAGAGTTGCATTGTCTTGGTGCTGGCCGAGACCTTGATGCGTTTAGATGCCTTTTATCAGCGAGAGACTACCAAATTCGCGGGGAGTCAACTACTTCTTCAGGTATTGTTTCCCACCATTTCTCATATGTGCTTCTCATATCACTCGGCGCTCATGCTCTATTTTTCTCTCAAAGCCCTTTTCTTACTTTTCTCTCATCATACATCCCTCTATTCTTTAATCTCTCTTTTCTTTCATCTTTTCCCAGGTGTGGCTTATGGATAGGCTGAAAGTAGTTGACTCTTGCCCTGAGTACTCAACTCAAGGTTATTTCTTCTGCCACCGACTAGTAGATTTCCCCAACGAGGGATGGTGGTGCAACTGGATGTGTAATAGGTCTGCTGCTAATATAGCTTAGCATTGCCCCTAGCTTAATCTGACCGTGATAAGTTACAGCATGGCTCAGCAACCTAGTATACAATTGATTAGCCTTACACACTACGTGTTCTATTTCCCCTTTCGGTTTAGACATCAGTTTGGGCATGATCAAACCCGCCCAGAAAAAGGGGTAGAGTACCCAGTTTCATTCCCCATCCGTGGTTCACACTTGGCTAGGTACCTCACCGCTTGGAGGATGAGAGAGCTTATGGCCCCTGCCCCTAGTTTCAGTTATGCCCTTTCTGACGAATGCTTGGCTTAGCTAGAGGATGAGGCACAAACCGAGCCCACTTTAGCTTCAGAAGCTTCCATAAGCACGAGCAAGGGACGCAGGAGCACCTGACTCACCTATGCCCCTAATTTATTGCTTTGACCTTTCTTTTCAAGTTTTTTCAATGTAATAAAAGCAACTTTGATTTGTATTGGAGAGTTGGAGAAATTTATGTTAAAATCAATGAAATTAAAGTTGTGAGCACTAAATTTTTTTCTTTTGGTCCAAAAAAAGGTCTAAGTTGTAAAGGTAAAATTTTGAACAAAATCAACTTTTATCAAAACTTTTCAAAATCATTTTCGAAAAGGATCGCCACCTGACACGCACAGAATCAATCCTCAAGATGTATAACCCCGAATCAAAAGATTATAACTGCCTCTTGATTGAACACCACTACTCTGCATTGTAACCGGCTTTTCTTCTCAAAATGAAGATCACAACCGAACTCTCGGATAAAGAACAAACAGAGATGACCTGATCAGACACATGGACTGGACAGTTGAGATGGAGGTGATTACGGCCGAACTTCAGGATGAAGTTGCCTACGTATCTCGAAGATGGGAATCAGGCCTTACGTAGTTCAGTTCAAGTTCACTCGAGTATTAATATTCTCCTTTTGTGCTCTAATTTTTGCCAAAGTCGCCCGTTATGGTTTTCAACCTTGCGAGCTCAGTTTTTCTTTATTTCTAATTTTTCATACTCTAACTTTTGCCTAGGTCGCCCTTCCAGGTTTTCAGCCTAGCGAGCCTCTCAGGGATGGTATTTCTTCAACTTGTCCATGTTGATCGGTTGTGAAAATTCCAGGCCATCTAAGTCCAAGAGAATAACTGTTTCACCCGACCAGATAGCTTTGATGATGTAAGGACCAGTCCAATTGTGTCTGAACTTGCCCCTAGGGTCATGAATGGGAGCTCGGTTATCTTTCAGCACTATATCCACTTCTTTGAGATTCTGGGACTTAACTTTTTTGTTAAAAGCCCTGGCAATTCTACGTTGATAGCCCTGAACATAATATAATGCTTTCAGCCTTCTCTCATCAAACAACATCAACTCCTCAAATCTACCATGTTACCAGTCTGCCTCTACTATCTGACACTCAACCATAACTCGTAGCGATGGGACTTCTATTTCGATTATCAAAATAACTTCCATCTCGTAGACGAGAGAATAAGGAGTTGCCCCTGTAGAAGTCCGGATTGAAGTTCTATAGCCCCAGAGTGCGAATGGCAATTTATCTGGCCAGTCCCTGTAGGTCTCAACCATCTTCTACAAGATGTTCTTGTTGGCGGCTTCGACAACTCCATTAGTTTGCAGCCTGTATGTAGATGACTTATGAAAAGCCACATTATATTTCTCCAACAAGTCTATACCCTCTTTCTTGAAGTGGGAGCCATTATCTAATATGATCTCATTTGGGACTCTATACCGGCAAATGATATTATTTCTGATGAACTTGGCCATATGCGATGCTTTCAACACTGCGTAGGACTGAGCTTCCACCCACTTTGTAAAGAAATCAATTGACACCAAAATGTATTCATGCCCATTCGACCCTTTTGGCATGACAGCCCCGATGACGTCAATTCCCCAGACTGAGAAAGGCCTTGGCGAAGTCATGTTTTAGAGTTTTGACGGCGGGATGTTCATGCAATTAGCATGAATTTGGCATTTGTGGCATTGCCAAACAAAACCAATACAATCCTCCTCCATAGTGGACTAGTAGTAACCTTGCCTGAGAATCTTCCGGGTTAGCATCACTCCGTTCATGTGCATTCCGCACTCTCCTCCATGGATGGCCTCCATCAGGCGCTTTGATTCCTCTTATTCAACACACAACTTGTGCATTTCCAGATGACCTCTTTTGTACAGTTTACCTCCGCAGATGATAAATTGGACGGCTATTCATCGTATTCTTCGTTTGTCTTTAGCATTTGCCCTTGGTGGATAAATCTCTTTTTCCAAGAAGTTCCAAATGTCGTAGTACCAAGGATTCTTGTCTTGCGCTTCATCTATTACGGCGATAGTTTCATAAACCAGCGTGTATCTCTACTCAATGATAATCGGACGCATCCGGACTCGAAGTGGGATGTCTACCATAGAAGATAGAGTTGCTAAAGCATCAGCGAACCTGTTGTTCTCTCTCAGTAGATGCGTGAAAGTCAGCTTTTCAAACCAGGGAATTAGAACATCCAGGGTCTAGTGATAAACCTTTATCTTTTCTTCTTTGACTTTCCAGTCTCCATTTGCTTGCGAAACAACTAAGTTTGAGTCCCCGATAACATCCAACCTTTTTGCCCCTAGTTCCAGGGTGGCTTCTAAACTAGTGATACACGCTTCATATTCTGCTTCATTATTCGACACCTTGAACCGGAGTTTAAAGGCTAAAGGTATATAGGAATCGTCGGGTGCTATCAACAACACACCTATCCCATAACCGTACTGATTGGGCGCTCCGTCAAAGTACATCATCCAAGTTTCCTCCTCAACTTGCAGAATGTCTTTATCTGGAAACAACTATTCCACCACCTTATCCACTTCTACCGAGTGGTCTGCCAGGAACTCCGCTACTCCTCTTCCCTTGACCGACTTGTGGGTGACGTATTTGAGGTCAAATTCGGAGAGAATAAGCAACCAACGGGCTAGCCTACTCGTAAGCATTGGTTTCTCAAAGAGATATTTGATGAGGTCTAGTCTCGAAACCAGGATTACAGAGTGAGCTAACAAGTAGTGCCTCAACTTCCTAGTAGCCCATACCAAGGCTAGGCAAGCTTTCTCCAGTAGAGTATAGCGGGTCTTATATTCCAGCATTTTCTTGCTCAAGTAATAGATGGCTTTCTCCACCATATCTTCAGATTCCTAAGCAAGCATGCATCCCATAGTCATGTCTGCCACTGACAGGTACATAATCAATGGTTTACCCAGCTCTGGCGGTGACAACACAGGCAAATTCTGGAGGTACTGCCTAATCTGCTCAAAGGCGAATGGACATCGATCATCTCATCGGAATTTCTTCCCTTTCTTTAGGAGACCAAATAGTGGTTCACAAGTCAAGGTTAATTTGGAAATAAACCATCTTATGAATTGCACTTTACCGAGAAAGCCTCACACCTCCTTTTCAATCCTTGGTGGTGGCATTTCTAAGATGGCCTTGATTTTGGAAGGATCTACTTCGATGCCCCTCTGTGTGATGAAAAAGCCCAGTATTTTCCCTGTTGTCACGCCGAAAGTGTATTTCTGCGGGTTTAACCTCAATCTGTATTCTCTAATCCGTTGAAAGAATTTCTCTAAGGCGGTGTAGTGGCCCTCTCTTTATTTGGACTTGACAATCATGTCGTCCATGTACACCTCGACCTCTTTGTGGATCATATCATGCAGAATGGTAGTCGCAGCCCTCTGATAGGTAGCCCCGGCATTCTTCAGCGCAAACGGCATAACCCGATAGCAGTAGGTACCCCACTGCATAGTAAATGCGGTTTTCTCTCTGTCCTCAGGTGCCATCAGAATCTGGTTATACTCGAAAAACCCGTCCATAAAGGATAGCAATGCATGGCCCGCGGTGAAGTCCACCAACTCATCTATGTGCGGCAGAGGAAAGTCGTCCTTCGGACTGGCTCTGTTCAAATCCCAGAAGTCCACATACACTAGGATTCTACAATCCTTTTTCGGGGGACAATATTGGCCAACCAAGTCGGATACTCAGATACTAACAAGAAACCTGCCTCGATCTGCTTGGTGACCTTTTCTTTGATTTTCAACACCCAATCCGGATGGATTTTTCGCAACTTTTGCTTGATAGGTCGGGCCTCAGGGTCAAGAGGGATCCGATATTGTACAATCTTAGGATCGATTCTAGGCATGTCTTCATAGGACCACATGAAAACATCTTTGAAATCTTTTAATAAAGCGACTAAGCGCTCGCACTCCTCTGAAAACAACGTGGACCCAATCTGGACCAAACATAGATTCTTCTCAGTATCCATATTAATAGCAATGATTTCATCAGCACAGGGTTTTGCAAACCTCTCATCCTCCTAATTGATCAAGTTTTTCAAAACCAAAGGAATTCCTTCCTCTTCATTTTTATTGAAATTCTGAAAATCTTGGTCAATACAATAAATAAGCGACACAGAGAAATACTCAAAATCGGCAGCGTTCTCATTCATAAGATCCAGATCTTCGGTTATAACCGACTCAAAGCAAAAGAAAAAAAGGACCTGGACAAGGCCTTGGCATCCGGGTTATCACCCTCGGGAATATCAGACTTAGACTTAGAAGAGCCGGAATCTAATTCTGACTCCACAGACTCTGTGGAATCAGATTCTGGCTCATCACCCGACTCAGAACTAAATAGGTAGCTCTTTTCCAGCTGCCAGATAAGAGATGGTGCCTCCGATGCATCCAAAATGCTGCTTGATGGGTTCACACCCAGTTGTTCCTCGATCATGGAGATGGTAAGGTTATCCCCCAAGCTCTTTGAGTCAGCCATAGGATCTGTAAGGAGATATGCTAATACTGCCCCTACTCCAAGTTCACTGTTGTCCGAGTCACTTTCTATGCTCTGTTCAATTTCAGTACTTGGTTCAGCCTTTTCCTCGGCATCACTATCTTGCAACTGCAGGTGGAAGAAGATTTTGAATCCAGGGACACACTACCTTGTGGAATTCATCTAGGGCTCAGGAAAATCGCAAAAGGGGAAATCTTCTCCCTCCCGAGCAAAGTGACCATTCAGCGTTCCCCGGATTGGCCTGTGAATAAGCTCATAGTGTTTCCTGGCCTGCTTGGCTCTGGCTCTGGCTCTGATTTCTTCTCTCTTCCTGCTCTAGTCCTCTTTGGTGGGTACATATCCCAGACCAAAGGCATGTGGATTGTGCGGCACATCGGCCAATGCTGTGACACATTTCCAACTACTTCTTCCAAGTCCCATTCCTGGCACATGCTGCAATTTGTTCATGACATATATAGATTGGGCGCTGACATACATGCCCTCATCAGTGGCCAAAATGGTCTGTACTACCCAGGCCTCGACCAAAGTAAACCCTGAGAGGAATACATCCTCCTCGCCATGAACGATCTCCAATACTGGTGTAGTTACGTCTGGTGAGGGGTGAATGGACGAATTCCCGAAAACAATTGCCACCCATTTCCCATGAGGGTATTTTAACATTTGGTGGAGAGTGGAGAAAACAGTTTTCACATGATGCAGCCAGGGCCTCCTTAGCAGTAAGTTGAAGGTGGTCGGCACATCGAGGACATGGAACTCAACATCTTACTGAGCTGGGCCCACCTGGACTTTGATTTGCACCGTGCCCATTACCTCCCTGCTCGTATTATCATATGCCCAAATCACTTAGGCTGTGGGCACAAAATCTACTAGTCTAAGGCCATTGGCATAACCTATGCGGGAAGGATAGACATTGATAGCCGAGCCGGTGTCTATCAACACCACCGGTACCCATTTTTCCTTGCACTCAACAGATATGTACGGGGGTTTGTTGTGAGCTGAGCCTTTCGGTTGCAATTCTTTGTCAAAAAAGGTTAAGGTTGGCCCGGCATGGGAAGACTAATCCCACAAGTTGTTCAGGGGTAGTGTCAATGGACAATTTAGCTTTGTCCATTGCTAACAGTACTACATGTTGATGTACCTGGGAGGCCATAAGAAGAACCCAGATTGAAATGTCAGCTTGAATTTTCTTTAGTTGCTTCAACATTGCCTCTTCTTCCAACTGCTTCTCTTTTTGTTTCTCAGCCTCTCTATCTCTTCTGCGTACCAAGTGTTATCTAGAAGGCACTCACCTCAATCTTCGTCAGTGTGGGCCAAATGTAGATTGTCATCCTCCCACCATATATGTCCGACAGCCGGCAAATAGTTTTCCGGCTTCATTCAGATCACTTTCATATCACAAGCAGCCCCCGCAGGGTATTGGGCTAGTACTGCTTTCTAGTTGTCTTCACTCATTTCTTGTTCAAACTGCTTCAACGCAGCTTCTTGTTCTGTGTCCACAGTGCTCACAGGGCCCAATTCCTGAGCTGATTTTTCCACGCCGATGTTCTCTGGCAGGTTTCCCTTTTCATCAGCCCTTCCGACCACTACAGCAGTTCTTGCTTCCTTTTTTTTCGGTTTCATTTCAGTTCCTTCCTCCCTGTCTGGTTCATCACTCAGCCACCCCGAGTTATCGGTTGATCCATTTAAATCGAACCAGCCAATCTGCACATCTCCTTGATCTTGTTCGTCAAAGAACTACAGGTTGTCTAAATCCTCCTCGACTTTCGCCAAATCATCCAGTCCTTGGCTCGGACCATCCTCCCTAACCATATTAACCTCCACTACAGTTGGCACACCAATTCTGGCTTGACTTGATCAATCGGCACAATGTAGCAGCTTCGATTATACACCCCCTTAGGCAAGTCCTTAGAGCACTCAGGTAACGGACTCGTACTTTCCTCTAAGACCAGCCTCCCTTCTGCTGTAACTGTCACCACCACAAGCTTGGGTTGAAGTGCAGACGTGTCTATCATGCACAAATCTGTGCTTTTAGGAATGAACACTGTCGATCTGGGTAGATGAGAAGGGGTAATATATATGCTGGGGTCATAGGGGGTGGCCAGTGTATGGATTAGGTTTAGATTTTGAGGTGGAGGAACTCGATTGTGGGCCGAGAAAGGGTTTGTAGTTACATTTGGCTTCTGGGGAGGTGCGATCACTTTGTTATCGATGAGGTCTTGAATGTCATGATACAGTCTGAAGCATTGGTCAGTATTGTGACCGTGCTGCTGGTGAAACGCACAGTACTTCGTCGGGTTGTGTTTGGGTGGAAGAGGATCAGGTAGTGGGTGAGGCTCTAATGGTTTGAGGTGCCCCTTTTTGACCAACAGCTTCATGGCTTGAGATAGGGTCATGTAGAGTTGGGTAAAGGTCCTTTGGGATCGGGCAAAGTTGTTTGAAGTTTGTGGTGCTGTATTGGCAAAGGGATTGGTAGTCTTAGTTGTTGTGGTGATAATGCTTACATCCAACGGCCGTGCAGCTGTGCTACCACTGGTGGTAGCATTGGAAATGCACACAAAAGGCCTATTTGCCTACTCTTTCTCATAAGTAATCAGCACCTGTTTCATGGCATCTTCAATCTGAACTCCCATCTCATAGAGCTCAGTGAACGTGAATAATGGTAAGACGATCATCTTCTGTAATAACTTCTCGTGCAGATTGCAGACTACCATTATCTGATCTTTCTCGGAAGGCCTGGTGGTCATCATTGAAGCCTTAGCCCTCCACCTCATCACAAATTCCGAGAAGTCCTCCTTCAGCTCCTGGCGCTTTGTCTCAAGATCACGAGTTGTAGCCTCGATTTGCGTGTTATACAAGTATTGAGCAATAAAGTCCTCAGCCATTTCCTTCCAATTTTGCTTCACAGAATCCTCCAACTTTGCATACCATATGGCTGCTATTCTTGACATGGTCCGGCCAAAGAGAGACAGTTTCTGCAATCTGGTAAGGCCTATCAGCTGCAAGATGTTTGAAAATAGCCACAGATGAACCACAGGATCCTTGAAGCTGTCGAATCTAACAATGTGTGGCATTTTGAATTGATCTGGCAATGTCACTGCAAGTCGGTATACCCATCTTCTATGTCGGGAATGGAGTTAACACCTTGTGCTCTCCTGAAGAACTTCTCCAGCTTGTTGACCTTAAGTACAGTTGGGTCAACCTCAAATTCAACTGGAGCCTCAGTTTAATACACAGGTGCTTTAGAGGCCTGTGGTGGGATCAGCTTTGCCGGATTGCCCTGATTTTCAACACAGGCATTAGTAGTGTGGGCAGTGGCTCTGGGTGCTGGGATACCCGTATGAGGTGCATGAGATGCAGAAACTGCTGTGGGTTGTGGTCGTTGTTGTTGTAGCCGATTTATTACCTCAGCCTGATGGGATGTGACCTCGGCCTGGCGAGCGGCATCTTGCTGTAGGGTTTCAACTATTTGCTAAAGACGATGGATCAATTCCTCCATATTGACTAGGGATACTAGGTCATCAAAATAGGCACTGTACTAGATGTAGAAGACTGTCCCTGAGCCTGACTGGATGCAGATGAATTGAGGGGTGACTGCTGTAAAAATTGGACCGATGAATTCTATCTGATTCTCCTCCATCTCGTAACTGGTGAGAGTGAAGTAAACACGGGCTATCCCCTAACAAGATCTTTGACTTTGCAAAGCCTTCAGACTCAGGTCTAAAGTACTTGGGGGATATCCAAACTGTCTGAAGCTATGGTGTTATACTACCTAGCAAAAGAAATAAAGCAAAAAGAAAGCAATAATTAGAAACCACACAGCACCTCAGCTACTGATGTTAAAAACACACAGATGCAATCAAAGCTATAGGACTGCACTCAACATTGAATTCTGCCCCCAAAACGGATACCAAACTTGCAACTGATACGCACGTTCCTGTACAGTTTCACTGTAAAGCACATATCAGTTAAGTGAGAGCCAAAACACCCCTATGAGGGGGTAGGGATACTCTGTCCTAGTTTCATCAGGAACTAGGATTCACTATTCAAACAAAGCGGTTTCACGCAATCCCGTATTTAGGTAAGCATCCTGTCCTAGTTTGGAACAGTCTATATGGTTTTTGACATGCAACTAGGCCAAATGGTCAAAAAGGTACCTCAGCAAGACTACCTAATATACCTCTCACACCTAACACCAAGAAGTGAAAAGAGGATCAAACGGTACAATGTTAGTCCAGATCCAAGGGTTGTGTTCCCATCATGACAGAGCCCATGGCCTGTCAGCCTTTTGGCAAGCTTTTAGGCAAGTCTCTAGCAAACCGTCCAGAAATAACAGATGACAAACACAGTGACTTAAATACACCAATGCAAATTCAATGTAAAGAACATATAAGTGTAGATAGAATTTCATATCATGAAGTTCGAGTCAAGTTCTCTAAATCCCCAGCAGAGTTGCCAGAAACTGTAGCTCGACTTTTTCACGCCTCCTTTCGGAAGATGAAATAAGCCCTACGGTATCGGACTCCTGTGGTTCTAAATCTGATTTTACAAGTGCGATGTGAAATAGATAAACACCAAAAAGTCCTAATCCGACAAATCTTTTTGAAAAATCGATTTTGAATTAAAAAAGCCAAAAATGGACTACTTTGCTAGATACAGAGTCACTACCTAAGTATTTGTTTTTGAGGAAATTTAGGAAACCCATGACTTGTGCCAAAGGCCATGTGTCCATCATCACCAAGATTGTATCGGCTCGAGAACTTAGGTACGAGAGAGGAATGTCATGAATTGAGCACCCCCGCTCGCCTGATCAAAGATCTGCCTACTAATCATGATATGAATCTTATCTACGTTATATGCTCTTGTTCTGATTATTAGGCTAACATTACTATGTG
Source organism: Camellia granthamiana (assembly GCA_036172215.1). Taxonomy (NCBI): domain Eukaryota; kingdom Viridiplantae; phylum Streptophyta; class Magnoliopsida; order Ericales; family Theaceae; genus Camellia; species Camellia granthamiana. The sequence goes on along the minus strand of CM069911.1, from coordinate 61,827,813 downwards.
TTGCACACACACGCACAAGTATAAACTAAATTGCAAGAGTTGGAATTCATGTTTGTTTTGAAAATTATTTTGATTATGTACCACTTGAAAAAGTGATCGCATATGAACATTACTCAAATTATTCCAATTCAAGCAACTAGCCTTCATCCACAGGCATTCAAGCAGTTTAGCACTTAAGCAATTAGCTTCATGGCAAGCATGCTAAGCATGGCAACAATCACACACATGCGATATGCTAAAGCAAGTAAAGGCTTACCTAGTACTCTAAGCCAAAAAGAAGATAAAGTTAGAAAGATGCATGATCCTAACTTATGCAATTATGACTAATGCAATATGCAATTAATAGGCTCGGCTACTAATATGGAAAATGAAGCAATTTTGATAATATGCGGTCTAAGCACATATTCAAAGAAGTATTTAAACTAACAATGCAAGTTAGAATGATGAACCGAGCCTCGGTGCATATAAGACAAGTGGATGCAAGCATAGATTATGCTAAACAAAACATGATGTCCCTAAACTAATCATCATAAGCTAGAAAATAAAAGGGAGAAAGACATGGGGTTAGAAGACATACACGTTATTACAAGTTTGCGCTCTCACGAAGGAGAGTCCGAATAAACTAACTAGCTAACTAATTGAAGATAAACAAATGAATAAATAACTAAACTACTTGATTAATTATTACAAATCAAATTAATTAACTATTCTAGCTAACTAAAATAATAAGACAAAATTAAACAACTAGTTAACTAACTAATTAATTACAACACTTTACAAAATTGACTAGCTACAACTAATTAATTACATCAAATATCTTAGCTAAATATTTGTGGGGGCCGAATATCGGGAGACGTAAAAAGGCCGAATAGTTGGGCCTGGAGAGTCAAAATTCATATATCGCAGTCGGCCCTGTCTTATACACAAAACCAGAGGTACCCCATTTGGCCAAATAACTAGTTGAGTAAGGGGTCGAGTGAAGAGCGGCTTGCAACAAAAGGAGCTGAGTAAATAGTTATACGATGAATTGAAGGTGGGCCCAACCTTGAAGCCCAAGAAAGAAAAGATATAAATAGAAGAATATCATCCAGAGAGAGGTATGTGAAAATTATCATGTTTAACTTAAGATACAAGTAACTAAGAGAGTATACACTAACTTAACCGTCGAAGTGCTAATTTCAGCACCCCCGACTGGAGTGTTTATTCCTTTTCAGGTTGTCAGCTGAGGATCTCGAGCGTCCCAGTGGATCAAAAGAGTATTTCCAAACCACTTCCCCATAATTGGCGCCGTCTGTGGAAATACTCAACTACATCCATGGTGGGCGTAACGGAAGACCCTTCAATAGTCACTGACGAAACCACACAGAGAGACGACCTCACCCCAACAAACATGCTTGGACCGGAGACTATCGCTGCAAGATATGCCTTGACCTTCGACTCACTTGCCCAAAACTCGCCCTCGACTTCAGCATATGAGACAATATAAGCAATCATGGAACACGCGAAGCAAAACGAATAGAGGCTGGAAAACATGATCGCTGAGAACGAGCGCCTCCGTCAGGACTTGGCCTTGGAAGTAGCAAAATCCAATCAAGCTACATGCCAAGATCCGGGATGACCTCTGAGAGCAGGTGGTCGAAGACCTGGAGTTCGGAGGCAATATAGTGACAGTGGCTTTGACTCATTATCCCTAGAGCCTAAAAAGAAAGGATGACTCGAAACTTCCAGTTCCTCTAAAGAGAGTCCACGTATAAGGTATAAGCGAAGACGAAATGGTTTGGACAAAGAAGACCAGCACAATCCCTTCGTGCGACGGATCGCAAAGGCAGTACTACCCAAGAAGTTCAAAGCCCCGTCGTTCACCCTGTACGACGGGAAATCGGACCCCACTGATCATATCCGTCATTATAAGTAAGCTATGATGCTACATGCAGACGACGAGGCTCTCATGTACAGAATATTTCTGAGCAGTTTGGGGCCATTGGCCTTCAGATGGTATTATAAGTTGGAGCCGGTGTCGATTAAGAGTTTCCATCAACTACAGAAATCCTTTAGGGCAAGATTCATCACCAACGAGGTCCAGCTGAAGCAAGTCGACTCTCTCTGGGCAATGCAGATCCAGCCAGGAGAAACCTTACGAGTGTATTCGGCACGCTATTGGGAATGCTTTAATCTTGTCGATGATGCTTGCAACGACTCCATGGCCATTACCGCCTTTAAAATGGGTTTGCATCTTGATAGTGCTCTCCACAATTCCTTGACTAGAAGACCCCCCAAAATAGTCTGGTCGTTGATGAAGAAAGTCGAGGAATATTGCAAAGTGGAAGACAACGCCTTGTGGGTTAAAGCCGAAAACATGGCCAACAAGACGGCCCCTTCTCAAATCGCTCAACTGGTAAATTCTATACCACCTCAGAGCCCTGAACCATAGCATTGGGCTAAACGAGACAAGAGACGGGATTCTCGCCAATCAAACGACCAATACTCCCACCGAGCTAATGAACAACTTCAAGTAGATAGCAGGCGCACAAGGCGCGCAGACAAGAAATATACGGAGTTGTTAGAGCCAATCAGCACGGTTATGTCCAAAGTCCAATACCTTCCATTCTTCAAATGGTCGTCCAAAATGGTAGGACCTTCCGACACGAGAAGACGGGATAGGCGGTGCGAGTATCACAAGGACCACGGCCATGATACTAAGAGTTATTATGCATTGAAGGATCACCTAGAGGAATTGGTACAAGATGGTCGGTTACAACAGTATGTCCGAAAAGGCAACTCAACCAAAGCAATAACCTTACGGCAGGATTCACCTCCACTCGGCGTGATCCACATGATATACAGCATGCCAATGACATCCGCGGTGCATACGATTCAGTCGAATCCCGACCGTCAAAATCAACTCACTCCGGCTAAACGGCCCCGTGAAACTGCGAGCATTGCTTTTGATGATTCAGATTTAGCCGGAGTGACACTTCCTCACATCGATCCCTTGGTAATCGAGTTATGCGTAAACCAATTCACCGTTGAGCGCATACTCATTGATCCGGGGAACACATCGAAAGTTATGTATTACAAGACATTCACCAAACTTGGCTTCTCCGAATCGGATCTTTCTCCAGCTCCTTATCCATTATTCGGCTTCAACGCTAATCCAGAATACCCGTTGGGCAAAATCACACTACTAGTTCGAGCGGGCTCCCGAACAGTGGATGTAGAATTCTTGGTCGTCAAGCTGCCTTCGCCGTATAATCTCATCATGGGGCGAACTTGGTTGCATACTATGCAGGCCGTGCCAAACACTTATCATCAACTGCTCCGCTTCCCGACAAAACGCAGCATCGAGCAAATCCGTGGCTCCCAGAAATCGGCACAAGCATGTTATCTCCTTACTAGAAAGACACCAAAAGAGTTGCAAGTGAATTCTATTGAGATGCCGGATCGAGATCCTCAACGATGTTGGGCGACTCCCAAGTGAAAAGGCCACGGAAGCCCTGGATCAAGTTGAAATTGATAGAAACCCAAACAGGTTCTTCATGGTCAGCGCCTCCCTAAATGAAGCCGACAGGCAACAACTAATTTCCTTCGTACTCGGCAACCTTGATGTATTTGCATAGACACCATATGAGATGCCTGGTGTAGATCCGTCTGTTTCATAGCACCGTTTAAACATTGACCCTAAATGCAAGCCGATTATTCAGAAAAGCCGGTGGTCAGCCGCAGAGCACACTGCCGCCGTTGTTGAGGAGGTTGACCGGTTGCTTGACGCCGGGGCAATCAGGGAAGTGACCTACCCTACATGGCTCTCAAATACTGTGGTTGTGAAGAAGAAAAATGGGACTTGGCGAGTCTGCGTTGATTTCACGGACCTAAACAAAGCCTTCCCCAAAGATTGTTTTCCCCTCCCCAGAATAGACCAACTTGTAGATGCGACGGCACATCATCAGCGTATGAGCTTCCTCAATGCTTACAGAGGCTACCATCAAATTGCCATGCATCCGAAGGACCAAGACAAAACTGCATTCCTCACCCCAAGAGGAACCTATTGCTATAAGGTTATGCCTTTTGGGCTAAAGAATGCAGGAGCAACTTACCAAAGACTAGTTACTGCCATATTCAAGGAGCAACTCAGCCACACTATGGAAGTGTACATTGATGATATGGTAGTCAAGTCCAAAGAAGAGCAAACTCATCTAGCCGATCTGGAAGAGACATTCGGCATTTTACGCAAATACAAAATGAAGCTAAACGCTTCCAAATGTGCGTTTGGGATTGGCTCTGGCAAATTCTTGGGTTACATTGTCAACCACCAAGGAATCGAAGCCAACCCCAGGCAAATCACAACAATTCTGGAACTCGCCTCCCCTCGATCGGTCAAGGAAGTTCAGAAGTTAATGGGGATGGCCGCCGCACTCAATAGGTTCATCAGTGGTTCCACGGACCGCTGCTGACAATTCTTTCATACTTTACGGTAGGGTAAAGCTTTTGAATGGACCTCTGAGTGCGAAGCCGCTTTCAACGGTCTGAAGACTTATCTCCAGTCAGTTCCACTATTGACAACACCATCGCCAGGCGACCCGCTTATTTTATATTTGGGCGTCTCCGACTGAGTCGTCAGCACCGTACTGTTAAAGGAAGAGTTTGGGAAGCAGCGACCAATGTATTATGTGAGCAAAGCAATGGTTGACGCCGAAACACGTTACCTTCCATTGGAAAAATTGATCCTAGCCCTCGTCATGGCAGCAAGAAAACTGATGCATTACTTCCAGAGGCATAGCATCGGGGTACTAACAGATTACCCCCTCCGGTCAGTACTATGTAGTGCAGAAGCATCAGGGTGCGTTTCAAAGTGGGCTATCGAACTCGGCCAGTACGATATTCAATTCCTGCCTAGAACCTTAATCAAGGGGCAAATACTTGCTAATTTTGTGGCCGAATTCACAGGGGGTCTTGCCGACTTCAAGTCTGAACAAATTCAACCCAAGCCGAATTGGAGAATTTATGTTGGGGACATTTGGCAGTTGTACTATGACGGATCATCCAACCAACAGGGCAATGGAGCCGAAGTAGTAATCATGGCTCCCAACGGCACAATAATTGAGCAGGCCATCAAACTCGGCTTTGAAGCATCAAATAATGAAGCCGAATACGAAGCCCTGCTAGCCGGTTTGCAGAATGCACACCTTCTGGGTGCCCATCATTTGCTTGTATTTTGTGATTCAAAACTAGTGATCAATCAGCTGGAGGGGGAGTACGCGGCCAAAAACGACCGTATGACAGCTTATATGAAAACGGCAAATTCCTTGTTGGCAAAATTTGACCATCATGAATTGAACTAAATAACCCGTGACTAGAACACACATGCAGATGCCCTGGCTTGCCTAGCCTTCGCCATCAACTCAGAGATTAAACGGACCATTGAAATAGGTTTCATCTTAGAGCCAAGCATTGGCCCTTCTGAGGAAGTCCAAGTCAATGTCATAGAGTCAGGACCGAGTTGGATGGACTCCATTGCTGCATTCTTGTCTTCTGAACAGCTCCCAGTGAACAAGAAAGAAGCACACAAGCTGCGAAACAAAGCCCTGCGATACTACTTGGATCCGCAAGGAAAGCTTTATAAAAAATCCCTTTCTGGTCCATACCTAGAATGCGTTCATCTGGACAAAGTCGAAGAACTTCTGACCGAAATATATGAAGGCAGCTGTGGCGCCCATTCTGGTGGGCGCTCTTTGGCTCATCGAGCTGTGACACAGGGGTATTACTGGCCGACAATGAGAGTCGATGCCAAATATTACGTGAAAAGGTGTGAACAGTGCCAGAAGTTTTCTCCTTTGACCCACCTGCCCGCTGAAGAGTTAAGCTCTATAACCAGTCCTTGGCCGTTCACCCAATGCGGACTTGACATCGTCAGACCACTGCCTCGCGCCCCGGGTAACAAGCGATTTTTGATTGTCGCGATAGATTATTTCACAAAATGGGTAGAAGCGGAGGCACTAACGCACATTCGAGATACCGACGTGAAGTATTTTGTATGGAGAAATATCATAACACGATTCAGCATTCCAAGAGCACTCATTTCAGACAACGGCACCCAGTTTGATTGCGGTGTTTATAGGGAACTGTGCAGCAAGTATGGTATTCGGCCCTATTATTCCTCACCAGCTTATCTACAGAGTAATGGCCAAGCTGAAGCCTCCAACAAATCTATTTTAGACGGCATCAAGAAGAGGCTGGAGAAAGCTAAAGGAAGATGGGTAGAAGAGTTGCCAAGTGTATTATGGGCTCATCGCACTACTCCGAGGCGGTCCACTGGGGAGACGCCTTTCGCTTTGTGCTTCGGAATGCATGCTATCATCCCCTTGGAGATCGGCCTCCCAACCTTGAAATCAAGAGTTTCTGATTTGGGCCAAAACGACATGATGTTGGCCTTGGATTTGATTCTGATTGAAGAACGGAGAGACCATGCCCTTACATCCATGGCATGGTACCAGCAGCAACTTGCTAAGTCATATAATCAGCGTGTTCAACTGCGCTGCTAAACACCAGGAGAGTTAGTCCTGAAGAAAGTGCTTCCAGCTACCAAGAATCCAGCCAACGAAAAATTGGGTCCTAACTGGGACGGCCCTTATCAGATCGACTCAGTTACGGGAGTAGGGGCATATCGACTCAAAGACATGTATGGGAGAAGTCTGCCACGGCCTTGGAATTCCACGCATTTATGTAAATTCTATCTTGTTTTGAATGGTTCACCATGCATATATTTCACTTTTGTAATGCAAAGTTTCTCGTTTTCTCATTGTGCAATTTAGTTCAAAAGTCTCCAGATTCGGAGCCCCATTAGTGCATGACACTTTTGGGCCGATTAAGCCTTCGGATTCGGAGTGCCCTTCATATATCACGATTGGCCAAGTCTCCAGATTCGAAGCCCCATTGGTGCATTACACTTTTGGGCCGATTAAGCCTCCAGATTCAGAACGCCCTTCGTGCATCACGATTGGCCAAGTCAAGTCTCCAGATTTGGAGCGCCCTTCGTGTATCACGATTGGCCAAGTCTCCGGATTCAGAGCCCCATTAGTGCATGACACTTATGGGCCGAATAAGACTCCAGATTCAGAGCCTCTTCGTGTATCACGATTGGCCAAGTCAAGTCTCCGGATTCGGAGCCCCATTGGTGCATGACACTTTTGGACGGATTAAGCCTCCGGATTCGGAGTGCCCTTCGTGTATCACGATTGGCCAAGTCTTCGGATTCGGAGCTCCATTAGTGCATGACACTTATGGGCCGAATAAGACTCCGGATTCGGAGCCCCTTTGTGTATCACGATTGGCCAAGTCAAGTCTCTGGATTTGGAGCCCCATTGGTGCATGACACTTTTGGGCCGATTAAGCCTCCGAATTCGGAGCGCCTTTCATATATCACGATTGGCCAAGCCTCCAGATTCGGAGCCCCATTAGTGCATGACACTTATGGGCCGAATAATACTCCGGATTCGGAGCCCCTTCGTGTATCACGATTGGCCGTCTCTGTGCATGACACGTTTGGGCCGAATAAGACTCTGGATTCGGAGCGCCCTTCATGGCGAAAATTAAAGCATACAAACATTCAAAATGAAATGCTTCGTTAAGTTGAGCAGGCAAAAACCGTATACACAAATTAAAGCATGCAAACATTTAAAATGAAATGCTTAATTAAGTTGAGCCGGCGCAAACCATATAAACAAATTAAAGCATGCAAACATTGAAAATGAATGCTTAATTAAGTTAAGCCAGCACAAACCGTATAAACAAGTTGAAGCACGCAAACATTTAAAATATAGTATTTTATTAAGTTAACCAATAAATACATAGCTGACGTCCAATTTGTGTTGGAGCGTTTACAACATGTTCAATTCTATTCGGCGTCACCCTCGTCATCACTCTTCTCAATTTAGAAAGCGCCAAAAGGAAAGTGATGACGTTGGTATAATGGCGACGCCGATTCAACTCCTGCTTTTTGGAGAGCCTCTGCGGCTTGGAGAGCCTTAATCTGCCCGTCCCTAAAGCCCCAATTCTCTCATCGGCATACCTCCTCTGCGAGTTTCTCCTTGGTTTTCTCTATCCTGACTTTCCGGCCATCGTGGAAGCCTTTTTCATAACCCACGGACCTTGCAGTCTCTACTGCAAACAAGCTTGCCATATCCCGATCGGCAATCGCATGACTTATCAGCCGTTGGGTCACTCTTTCCTCCACGATCGGGTTAGCTTGACCGGCCGCACACAGCTCAGCAGTTTGGGCCTTCCTTAGCTCATGCTCGGCCTTCTCTGCACGAGCCTCCAAGTTTCAAATTCGTTCGTCCTTCTTCTCTATCTCCCACTGCGTAGCGCGTAGACGCATGCCGACTTCATAGGCGGTATATAGCCCTTTCACTGCTCCATGGATGCCCTCTCGAAACACTTCAAAATCCTGTCGACCAACCATCGATTGCTGGACTTTCGGTGGAAAAATCTGTCGAGCAAACTCGACTGCTACACATGGGTCATTAACAATATAATCCACCTCCATCATTGGTTTATTCCCTACAAAAATCGTAAAACTCAACGGTCGTGGCATCGCATCGGACTCATTTCTCGGTCGCGGTCAAGAGGAGCTGCCTCGTTGTTGTTTTTCCCTTCGGGGTGATCTGCTTCGACAACTTGAGGGCTGACGTTTTTCCCGTTTCATGGATGTCCCACTTCCCGTGCGTGTGGGCTCGTTGCTGCGATTCATTTCAGTGTCAAGCTCAGCCAATGTCTGCCCTTCTCCTCTGTTGTTGAAGAACAGTCTATTTGACATTCGCACTTATCTAACCTTCCGCAACAAATTGGTTTAAATTGAGTCTGAACACAATAAGTGGAATTATGGGCGCGAAGAACCCACCCCATTGATTCTTAACGCATGCAGCGCCCCGAGGCGATTTCATTAATGCTAAACTCCAAAAGCCCGATGCTAATCGACGTGCACCGCAGCCACGCCATGAACTAATGATATTCGGCTTTCGGAGTTCATACATTGGCTAGGGCAAGGGCAGATTTATTAATCTGATCGGCCAAATATCAAAGCCCGATGTCGATCGACGTGCGCCGCAGCCACACCATGAACTAATGATATTCGGCTTTCGGAGTTCATACATTGGCTGGGGCAAGGGCAGATTTATTAATCTGATCGGCCAAATATCTAAGCTCGATGCCGATCGATCTGTGCCACAGCCACTCCATGAACTAATGATATTCGGCTTTCGGAGTTCATACATTGGCTGGGGCAAGGGCAGATTTATTAATCTGATCGGCCAAATATCTAAGCCCAATGCCGATCGATCTGTGCCGCAACCACTCCATGAACTAATGATATTCGGCTTTTGGAGTTCATACATTGGCTGGGGCAAGGGCAGATTTATTAATCTGATCGGCTATTCGACGTGGATAAATTACTAAATTGCCTAGTTATCTAATTGGCAAGTTTACACGAATGTTTTATCCAAAGTAACAAAAAGCAATACCATTCATCAATAGCAAAATTAAGCACAAATAATAGCAAAGTACAAAGGAAATTTTCATTAGTAAATTAGGCACAAACTGTACCCATTTTACATATGAAAACTACTAAACAAAAAGCTACAAGTTCGCATGGAAATGCCTAGCAAAAACTTAAAAACTGTAGTCATTTTACACATAAAAACTACTAAACGAAGAACTGCAACAATACATTCAAAATCCTTAAACAAAAACAACTAAAATGTCACCCTAATCAATCCTCGGAGTCAGACTCTAGTGGCTCAACATCCACTTGCTCGTATGGAATCGGCATAGCCAATGTCACATTAGCAGCAGCATGGGCTTTGAGCCAACCGTGTTTGAATCTCCGATTTTCAAATTTGGGGACTTCTTCCACATAATTTGCGAGGGCAGCGCTTTGCCCAGCCTCGTATGCCTTGGAAGCCTCGGAGTCGACTACTTCCTTCGCTTTCTTCGATTCTTCCAAGTCAGCCTCCAGTTTGGCAATCGCCTCTCGAGCTAACTTGAGCGCATTTTCGCTCACGTTTGCCCTCTCCTTGGCTGCCAATCTGAGCCGGTCTAAATTCCTCGCCCTTTCCATCTCAGCCTTGGCCCTCGCACCTTCTATCTTCACCCTGGCTACTTCAAACTCGGCCCTGCTCCTTTGGCCTTCAACTTCCGATTGTAAACGGCGAATTCGTTCGATGGCGTCATGCTGGCGACGGCGCATCTCGGCTATCCTTTCGACCTTCTGCAAAAACAGGAAATTAAAACCAAAACCATATGTGCATAAAAGGGAAAGACAAGATCAAAGTATATACCAGCAGAGTCGATTGAGTGGCTAATGCTATTGCCAACAGATCCGGCTCTGCCTAGAAAGCCGCCTTGTCAGCCGGCAATGAGAGCGACGAAGCCATGCTCAACGCCACAGCTAGGTCTTTCATAACCAACGCGTCAGAGGAGATCGGCATGTTTTTTTATCTTTGGTTGAACGACAAAGGGCACAGCCACATCCGACTCCTCTAAGCGCGTCCGTTTGTCAGCAGGGTTTTCTTCAGAGCCGGCTTCCACCTCGGCAGGACGTTTCTCCGCCCTTCACTCAGCCTCCTGATTCACTTGCACAACCGTCTCCGACTCGGCATTTTGGGTTTGAGCCGTCTCCTCCTTGATAATAGGCAGGGAGGGCTCATCTTCGGCGGTAGGTGGCACTTCAGATCGAATGGCCTCTACTCTCTGCCGCGCGGCCATTCTTTCTGCGTTTTTCTTTTTGGCGAGTTGTGTGAGTGACAACCTGGCCATGTCTTCGGGGTACGCCCCGGGAAGGTCTTCTAAACCAGTAAAAATGTCGTCGAATGGAAGGTCCCCTCGGCCCGAAGTGGATGGAGGGTTGGCTGAATTGAGACTGGCTTCCTCAAAGGCCAACTTTAAAGCCTCGTCTACTTCGGCTTCGGACTGGTCTGACTCTTCGGTGACCTCCTCAGCTACTTCCGTCCGCTCCGAGTCGAATCCATCGAAACCAACTTGCCGTAAGTTTTTGAAGTTGGTTAAAACAAGAGCTGTAAGAAACTCTTCACGCCTCGGAATCAGGTTGTTTTCTGCCGCCGAAAACGTTGTATACGTCGGCTCGTATCGAAGGAGAATGTGGGCCGCCCTCCCTTGTTTCTAAAGGCTTGGACGGCCGAAGTATTTGAGCCCGACTTTAATTTTCGTAAGAATGGCGTCGTCGGTTGAAGTCAAAACTTTCTTCAAATTGTTTCCTGCGCAAGTAAAACCATGAGACCGCAAAAATATAGCCTTGTAAATATAAGAAAAACAAACACAAGGAGCTATATGGCCACCTGGTTCGCCCATCCGTCTAGGAATAGGATCTAGGCGGTCCTTGCCTTCGACGAATTCCCAGTTACCTCGGACAACAACCATGACATCATTGACTCGCTTGCTAGAGCTGGAAAGCATAGTCACTAATTGATGTTCGGTGTCCTTGGCCCTAAGGAAATAGCGTCCATGCCGGCCAGAAGACTTGGCCAAGGCATAACAGTGCCGAATAGCAGGTATGCCGAGGTTAATCCTATGGCAACAATTTAACTCTATAATCCCCATTACGATTCTAAAAAAGTTGACATTGGGTTGGGAAGGGATTAGACCCCAATGGCGAATGACAGCCCTAAGGAGTGGGTGAAGCAGGAAACGGACTCCGTCCTCTACAATTGATAAGAGAGGGAAGACAATTGTGCTTTCGTCAGCCCTCTCCATATCAAGTGTGCCGTCTGTCACAACTGACAGACGGACATCATCAGGGATAGAAAAATGGCGTCGAAAGCCAGAGACTCGATCTGCAGACAGGAGGTCTTTCAAATGCTTTTCCATTTTCGTCAGCCTATAGGAGTATGCTAAACTAAAAACAAACCAAGAAAAAGGATTCAAAGCAGAGAGGAAGAGAACTTACAAGAGACGGAGAGGACAATGAAGGATAAAAGGAAGTTGCAGAGATGAGTCGGAAGGCAGTCCAAAAACTTCAAGCATCCAACAATGTGTATGTATTTGAAAAGATGACAAAATTTTAAATCACAATAAATGGAAGTGTACGAAGAGGCGAGAAGTTGAAATGATGACCAAAAGGCGTGTGCTCTAACATCCGCATTGGAATGAGGTTAACCGTCGAATTTCAGCTCTGACTTTTCGAGTTCGAAACCAAACACACCAGCTAACTGTCGTTAGTGGAGTGTTTGGGGGGCAATTGTGGAGGCCGAATATCGGGAGACGTAAAGAGGCTGAATAGTTGGGCCTGGAGAGTCAAAATTCATATTTCGCATGCGGCCCCGTCTTATACACAAATCCAGAGGTACCCTATTCGGCCAAATAACCAGTTGAGTAAGGGGTCGAGTGAAGAGCGACTTGCAACAAAAGGAGCCGAGTAAATAGTTATACGACGAATTGAAGGTGGGCCCAGCCCTGAAGCCCAAGAAAGAAAAGATATAAATAGAAGAACATCATCCAGAGAGAGGTATGTGAGAATTATTATGCTTAACTTAAGATACAAGTAACTAAGAGAGTATACACTGACTTAACCGTCGGAGTGCTAATTTCGGCACCCCCAACCGGAGTGTTTATTCCTTTTCAGGTTGTTAGCTAAGGATCTCGAGCGTCCCAATGGATCAAAAGAGTATTTCCAAACCATTTCCCCACAATATTCAAACTTAAATAGGCTCAATACGCGAGAAATACTCATGCACATGCTCGGTTTCCACCTGAAAAGGCCACTGTTTTGCTTCCAAAAAGCCTCTATTGCACAATAGAACACTTACACTTTTGTCCACTTCCAGAATGTCTCTATTCTACCCTAAAAACAAACTATTGGATTTTACAGAGATGGCTGGCCGGCCAAGAATGATGGCCTGCCATCCACCAATGACGGCCTGCCAGCCATAAAAAGTGACCTGCCGGCCACAGTTGCACAGTTCATCTTGCTGCAACAGAGAACAAACAGAGCATGCACATAGTATTCTCAAGGGTTTGTTTGCACAATTCGCTCTTACTAATCATGAACAGATCAAATGAGTAGTAAGCTTAGTTCACAAACCATCAATGAAAGCGATTTCATTGCATGATGGCCTATGAACTAAAGTGTGCAAGCTTAATAAATGCAACAAAACAAGACTCTCAAAACCTCCTCCCTATCATGAAAGATCAAGGGAAGTAGTTGACAATAAATCTTGAACCGTTTTCATCACTAATGAGTACGAAACGACTCAAGACTCATGGGTTCAATTAACGTCCGATTGAATCCAAACAAGTTGTTATCTTGCATCATTTTAATCACCTATTTTATTACTTCATTTTAGATTACCATCCATTCTTTAATCAATTGAGTCCAAAAGGTGAATTTAAGTCCTCTAATGGAAAGAGGGCTCAAACCAAGAGTTGTTTTAGGCATGAAAGAGACATCATACCGTTTGTAATGAACCCCCAAAGGGATTAAACCATTAAGCATGACATCTCAATCTCATGCTTAAACAAACAATGAATTTGAAACCACTTTCAAAGAAAAACAAAAGCCAATAAAAGAGGGAGGTTACAGAGATGATTAAGAGTGATCACAAGTATGGAAAGCCACAAATAAACAGTATCAACTCAAATAAGATGGTGTCTAAGACCTAAAACACCAAACTCATGAGGACAATTACACTACAAGCATGCAAAACAAAACTCAAATGCAACAAACACTTACAAACAGTCCTAAAACAGTCTAAAAACAGCCATAAAACATGCTGGAATTAAGACAAAAATAGCTAGATTAATAAGCTAAAATATGGAGCATGCTAGACTAGCAAGCAAAAGACAAGGAGGGGAGGCTAACCCCTCTAATTTTGGACTTCAAAATATGATTTTAGCTACTAAAATAGCTCTGAAAATCAGTGTTTAAAAGCTCCAAAAAAGATAGTGTAAAAGTGGAAAACACAGGGTAAAGGCCTTCAAAATAAGGTGCAAAGAAGGGTGGACCACCCCTCAACCTTTATTGACCTTAAAACCCAAGTTTCAACCCAAAAATACAGAGTTTTTATAGCCCAAAAAAAGTTGGAAAATAGCAAGAAAAAGAGAAGTTAAAGCAAGTAAAGAGACAAAGCTTTATACCTCTTGAAGAGGAAATCAATTCCAAGCAATAAAACCAAGCAAGCACACCCTCAAGAGCTCCAACAAAGCACAAAGACACCTCAGGTCAAATATGGAGAGGTTCGGTTTAGAGTGTATAGGCAAAGGTGAAGAGTGTATAGGCAAAGGTTGAGAAATTTGTAAGAGAGAGAGAGAAGTGTATAAAGAGATGAAAAATTTTGCTCCAAAATTTTTCTAACCTTAAAACATGAGAGGGAGGCCCTCTATATATAGAAAACATGAATTTCCCTCAAGAACATCCAACCATACACATGGGAGCAGATGCAAGCATTTGTGCAAATAGCTAGCACAGCTGTCACAAAATATTTGCAAAAGGCATTGGTGGCCGACAGGCCACATCAATGGCCAGCAACCAAGAGTGATGGCCGGCAGCCCAAAGACGTGGCCGGTAGGCCACTAGAGGTTGCAGGCTTGAAAAGCTAGGGTTTTGGTCCAAAAACAAGGCAATAGTGGGGCAAGGTTTGAAATGCTCAAAGCTGTGGCGTTCCACTGAGGACTTCGAGCACTTGACAAGCATATAGACTCATCATTGGGTGTGTAAGCGATGATGCCCAAGTTGTAAGGGTGACTTCTAAACCAGCGATACACGCTTCATATTCTACTTCATTATTGGACACCTTGAACAGAAGTTTAAAGACTAAAGGTATATGGGAGTCATCGAGTGCTATCAGTAACACATGTATTCCATAACCGTACTGATTGGCTGCTCCATCAAAGTACATCGTCCAAGTCTCCTTTTAAATTTACAGAATGGCTTCATCTGGGAACAACTATTCCATTGCCTCATCCCCTTCTATCAGGTGGTCTTCCAGGAACTCCGCTACAACTCTTCCCTTGACCGACTTGCGGGTGACATATTTGAGACCAAATTCAGAGAGGAGAAGCAACTAACGGGCTAGCCTACCCGTAAGCGTTGTTTTCTCAAAGAAATATTTGATGGGGTCTAATCTTGAAACTAGGATTACATAGTGATCTAACAAGTAGTGCCTCAACTTCCTGGCAGCACATACCAAGGCTAGGCAAACTTTCTCCAACGGAGTATAGCGGGTCTCCTATTCCAGCATTTTCTTGCTCAAGTAATAGATGGCTTTCTCCACCTTATCTTCAGAAGCATGCATCCCATAGTCGTGTCTATCACTGACAGGTACAGAATCAAAGGCTTTCCCAGCTCTGGCGGCAACAACACTGGCAGATTCTGGAGGTACTACTTAACCTGCTCAAAGGCAAATTGACATCAATCATCTCATCAAAAGTTCTTCCCTTTCTTCAGGAGACCAAATAGTGGTTCACATGTCAAGGTTAATTTGGAAATGAACCGTCTTATGAATTGCACTTTACCCAGAAAACCTCACACCTCCTTTTCAGTCCTTGGTGGTGGCATTTCTAAGATGGCCTTGATTTTGGAAGGACCTGCTTCGATGCCCCTCTGGGTGATCAAGAAGCCCATCATTTTCCCTGTTGTTATGCCGATGTAGCTCGGCTTTTTCGCACCCCCTTTCGGAAGCTAAGAAAGAAGCCCTACAGTTCGGACTCCCGTGGTTATGAATCTAATCTCACAAGTGCAATGTGAAATTGATAACCACCAAAGAGTCCAAATCCGGCAAATCGTTTGAAAATTTGATTTTAGGATCAAAAATGCCAAAATTGGACTGCTTTGCCAGATACAGAGTCGCCACCTAAATATTTTGTTTTGGGGAAATTTAGGAAACCCATGACTTGTGCTAAAGGCCACGTGTCCATCATTACCAAAGTTGCCTCAGCTCGGGAACTTAGGTATGAGAGGGGAAGGTCATGAATTGAGCACCCCCACTCGCCCGATCAAAGATCGGTCTCTACTAATCATGATATGATTTTTTATAAACATTATGTGTTCTTATTCCAGTTATTAAGCTAGCTTTACTATGTGATGCGCACAAGCAAGTATAGACTAGTTTGCTCAATTTGGGACAATTCAACTCATGATTGTTTGTGAAAATGGTTTGAATTTGCCACCTCAAGTGGGCTTAAAGTTTGCGGATTTGCCACCAAACATAGTGGGCTTAAAACTGATTTGCCACTCAACAAAGTGGACTTAAAACATACATTCGTTGAATCGTTCCAATTCAAACAACAAGCCTTCATCCACAGGCATTCAAGCAGTTTAGCATTTAAGCACATAGCCTCATGGAAAGCATGCTAGACATGGAAACATTCACATTCATACGAGTATGCTAAAGCATAAAAACTCACCTAGTACTCCAAGCTAAGAAAATATGAGTTAGAAAAATATGCATGATTCCTAACTGTACAAGATGCCTAATGCAATGCATGTAATATGCAATTTAATAGGCTCAGCTACTAATATGGTATATGAATCGATTTGATGACATGTGATTAAACACGTACTCAAATAAGGTATTGAAATGACAATACAGTTAGAATGATGCGTCGAGCCTCGGTGCATGCAATACAAGATGAATGGATGCAAGCATGAGGTATGCTAATTGAAACGTGACCCTAATCTAACCATCAAAAGCGGTTAAGTAAAAAGGAGAAAGACGTGGGGTTGGAAAACATACACGCACGCACGCATACTTATTACAACATTATACCCTCGCGAAGGAGCGTCCGAATGAATAAGAGCTAACTAACTAGCAACTAAGTTAAGCTAATTAAGCTAATCTAATTGAACTAATTATTACAAACCAAATGAATAGCTAGTTAAGCTAATTACTAATTATTATAACACTTTTAACTAACTAGTAAACTAATTAATTAATTTACAACACAAATGTACACGGACTAAGAAATTAAGACTTTAACTACACTGTCACTGCTCCGCCTCGGGGAGTGGAAGATGCACATGCTCGGTTTTGGCTCGAAAAGACCTTCGTTTTGCTCTCAAAAGTCTCTATTTGTAGGGTTGAACATTTCCAGAACCTTTCTGCTCCATCTTACCAAAATCAACTGAAGTTTACATCAGTGGCTTGCCGGCCATGGATGGATGTTGCCGGCCCTCTGTTGGCCAAAAGGGTGGTTTGCCAGCCACTGATAGTGCACTGCCGGCCACCAATGGTGCATTGCCAGCCACTGATGCATTAGATCACCATGCTGCAACAGAGTGCAAACAGAGCAAAATGAGGGTTTTTCCAAGGATTGTATGCACAATTCACCTCTCTTCTTCATGGACAAATCCAAGGAATTGTGAACTTAAACCACAATCCACCAATCAAACCAATTTCATTGCATGATGGCTTGTGATTCAAGGTGTGCAAGCTTAATAAATGCAAAGCCAAACACTCAAGAACCATCACCCTATCATGCATGATCAAGGGCAATGGAGACCTAGGAAAGTGGCACATTTCATCACTTTTGAGTATGAAATGTCCCATTTTTCTTGTGCTCAAACTAACGTTTGATTTGAACACATGCAATGCAACACAAAGAAATGCTTATCTTGCCTCTTTTACTTATCAATTTTGTTTACACATTTTAGTTACCAACCATCCTTTAATCACATTAAGTCCAAATGGTGAATTAAGTCCTCTAAATGGAAAAAAAAGTCCAAACCAAAGGTTGTTTTAGGCATGAAAGAGACCTCATGCCGTTGGTAATAAACCTCCAAAGGGATTAAATCATTAAGCACAAAACCTCAATTTCATGTTTTAAACAAGCAAATGGTTTGAACCATTTTCAAAGCAAAAATAAAACCAAGAAAGGAGGAAGATTGCAGAAATGATTAAGTGCTGAAAATGAGTGATGAAAGCATAAACAAATGCTATCAACTCAAACAAGAAGGTGTCTAGAGCCTAAAACACCAAGCTTGTGAGGACTATTGCACTACAACCATGCAAAACAAGACTCAACTGACCCAAACAGCCTAAAACAGAGCTAAAGAAGGGTATTTTAGAGGCAAAAACATACTGGAATTGAGCTAAGCTAAGCTAGAAAAATATGCTAACATATGAAGTTAACTAGGCTAGCAAACGAGACACAAGGAGAGGAGGCTAACCCCTCCAATTCTGGACTTCAAAATGATTTTTTTTCCACTGAAAAACCTCTGAAATTCAGTGGTTAAAGGCCAAAAAAAAAAGTAGTTTTATAATGGGAAACAAAAGTGCAAAGGCCTTAATGGCAAGGAATAAAGACGGATGAACCACCCTCTAACCTTTAATGGCCCAAAACACCAATTTCAGCCCATGAAGACAAAGTTTTTTAAAGCTCAAAATCAGCCCATAACAGTAGGAAAAAGATGGAAAACCAAGTAAGCAAAGCAAGCTTAAAAGGCTAGTATTATACCTCTTGAAGAGAAGAGTGGTTCCAAGCAACAATTCAAGCCAAAAACAACTTGTAGAGCTCCAAGAGGGCCTCAAACAACCTCAGCTCAAAGGTGATCACTTTTGGTTAAGGGTTGATGTGCAAAAGTGTAATGTAAGTAGGCAAAGGTGTAGAGAAATACAAGAGAGAGAAAGAGAGAGAAAGAGAGAGAGAGAGAGAGAGAGGAAATTTTGAGTCTTAAATCTTCCAACCTCAAAACATGAGAGAGGGCCTCCCTATATATAGAAAATATGAATTCTATACAAGGAGATCCAGCCCTCTATGTGTGGGAAGATGCAAGCCTCTGTGCAACCAGCATGCACAAAATATCTGTAGAAAACACCGGTGGGATGGCCGGCAAGGCATCATTGATGGCCGGCAGGGCACATCAATGGCCGGCATGCCAAAAGCCCTAGCCGATAGCCTCATAGATGGCCGGCAGGCCACCAAAGGCTGCAAGGGAGAGAGACCAAGACATGGTCCAAAAGGCAGACAAAAAGGATGTAGGGTTTGGAAGGCTTAAACCTGTGGCGTTCCGCTGAGGACTTTGCGCACTCGGTAAGCAACCAGACTCATCATCGGATGTACCTGCAAGAACATCCAAGTCTTGAAGGGCTGTAAAAAATGGGATGTCTACAGTTGCCTCTCTTTGACAGAGCTCGAAGTCATGAAATGACGTGAGTGAATGTCAAAGCTCAAAGACGACCCATTTAACAAGGCCGCAAAACTTGGACAAACAATCAAGACAAAAAAAAAATAAAATGGTTGCGCCCGCAGGCTGCCTATGTATCCCTTTGCAAGGAATCAAACCAGCATAGTTCTGGGGAAAATGCAAATGATATGTATGATGCAAGAACATAACGTATGATCATGCAATGAAGCTGTGCAATGAAACATTTAAATGCAAACACTATACAAAGAAATGCCATAGTTAAACAAACTGGAACAAGGTACAGCAATCCCAAACATGAAAAGAAATGAGCAAAGAAACACACCATGCATGGGAATCACGAGCCAAACCACACTTTGTGCAGAAAGGACGTAAGAAAATTATGTAAGCTTAACTACGCGACGCACAGGTAAGGCGAAGAGCGACATAACTGTCGGGTGCACTCAAGGTCTCAGCTGAGATTCTAACGCGTCTCACATGGAAGGAGGAAGAGGACGGTGTGAACATCGGGTGCACCTGAATGTTTTTAACCGATTGGAAATCCTAACGCACCACACACAAGAAGAGGAACGGTGTGAACACCGGGTGCACCCGAGTGCTTTTAACCGAAGCAATCCTAACACGTTGCACGCGTGAGGAGGAGGGGGTGGTGTGAACATCAGGACGTACCCAAATGTTTTTAACCAAAGCAATCCTAACGCGTCACACGCAAGAGGAGAAAGGGGTGGTGTGAACAACGAGCGCACCGAAATGTTTTTAACCGAAGCAATCCTAACGCGTCTCACGCGAGAGGAGAAATGGGTGATATGAACACCGGGTGCACCCGAATGTTTTTAACCAAAACAATCCTAACACGTTGCATGCGTGAGAAGGAAGGGTGGTGTAAACACCGGAACGTACCCAAATGTTTTTAACCGAAGCAATCCTAACGCGTCTCACGCGAGAGGAGAAAAGGGTGGTGTGAACACTGGGTGCACTCGAATGTTTTTAACCGAAGGGTGGTGTGAACACCAGGTGTACCTGAATGTTTTTAACCGAAGCAATCCTAACGCGTCTCACGCGAGAGGAGAAAGGGGTGGTGTGAACACCGGGCATACCTGAATGTTTTTAACCGAAGCAATCCTAACACGTCTCACATGAGAGAGAAAGGGTGTTAATACCGAGAGCACCCGAGTGCTTTTAACTGAAGCAATCCTAATGCATTGCACGCGTGAGGAGAAAGGGGTGGTGTGAACACAAGGTGCACCCAAATGTTTTTAACCGAAGCAATCCTAACGCGTCTCACGCGAGAGGAGAATGGGTGGTGTGAACACTGGGCGCACCCGAATGTTTTTAACCGAAGGGTGCTGTGAACATTGGGTGCGCCCAAATGTTTTTAACCGAAGCAATCCTAACGCGTCTCACGCGAGAGGAGAAAAGGGTGGTGTGAACACTAGGCGCACTCGAATGTTTTTAACCAAAGGGTGATGTGAACACCGGGTGTACCCGAATGTTTTTCACCGAAGGGTGGTGTGAACACCGGGTGTACCCGAATGTTTTTAACCGAAAGGTGGTGTGAACACTGGGCATACCCGAATGTTTTTAACCGAAGGGTGGTGTGAACACCGAGCGCACCCGAATGTTTTTAACTGAAGCAATCGTAACGCGTCTCACGCGAGAGGAGAAAGGGGTGGTGTGAACACCAGGCACACCCGAATGTTTTTAACCGAAGGGTGGTGTGAACACTAGATGTACCCGAGTGTTTTTAACCAAAGGGTGATGTGAACACTGGGCATACCCGAATGTTTTTAACCGAAGGGTGGTGCGAACATCGGGCATACCTGAATGTTTTTTCCGAAGGGTTCCTAACACGTCGCACGCGAGGGGAGGAGGAATAATGCCTCAGCTTGATCTAAGTGTGGTGGCTTAAAATATCATCCACTTCTTATCATGTGATCTATCTCTTTTGCATACCACGTGTTGTTTGGAAGGCATTCACCCCAATCTTCGTCGGTGTGAGCCAAGTGTAGATTATCATCCTCCCACTATACACCTCCGGCAGCTGACAAATAGTTGTCCGGCTCCGTTCTAATCACTTTCACATCACAAGTATCCCCTACAGAGTGTTGGGCCATTACAGCTTCCTAGTTGTCTTCAACCCGCTCTTGTGCAAACTGCTTCAGCGTAACTTCTTGTTCTCTAGCAGTTTTTCCTTTTCATCTGCCCTTCTAGCCACTACAGCAATTCCTGCTTCCTTTGCCTCCAGTTTCATTTTGGTTCCATCCTTCTTATCCGGCTCATCGCTAAGCCACCTAGAGTTGTCGATTGATTCATTCAAATCAAACCAGCTAATCTGCATATCCCATTGATCTTGTTCGTCAAGGAACTGCAGGTTGTCTAAATCCTTCTCAAGTTCCACCAAATCATCCAGTCCTTGGCTCGAACCATCCTCCCTAACCACATTAACCTCCACTACAGTTGACAACACCAATTCTAGCTTGACTTGATCAATTGGCACAATGTAGCAGCTCGGATTGTACACCTCCTTAGGCAAGTCCTCAGAGCTCTCTAGCAACAGACTCATACTTTCCTCTAAGGCCAGCCTCTTTTCTACTGCAACTGTCACCACCACAGGTTTAGGTTGAAGTGTGGACGTGTCCATCATGCACAAATCTGTGCTTTCAGGAATGAACACCATCGGTCTTAGTAGGTAGGAAGGGGTAATATATACGCTGGGGTCGTAGAAAATGGCCAGTGTATGGATTAGATTTAGATTTTGAAGTGGAAAAACTTGATTGTGGGCCGAGAGAGGGTTTGTAATTACATTTGGTTTCTGGGATGGTGCAATGACCTTGTTGTCAATGAGGTCTTGAATCTCATGACGCAGTCTAAAGCATTGGTCGGTATCATGACCATACTGCTAGTGAAATGCGCAGTACTTCGCTGGGTTGTTTTGGTGGAAGAGAATTAGGTAGTGGGCGAGGCTCTAATGGCTTGAGGTGCCCTTTTTTGACCAACACCTTCATGGCTTAAGATAAGGTCATGTAGAGTTACGTAAAGGGCCTTTGGGATCGGGCAGGGTTGGCTGAAGTTTGTGGAGCTATGTTAGCGAAGGGATTAGCAGTTTTGGTTGTGGTGGTGACGACGCTCACATTCGACGGCCTTGCAGTTGTCACGACCCAAACCTGCCCCTATAAGTTTAGTGTCGTAACCGGCCAGTAATCCTTGGATTACCGAAGGCCTCTTAACAGAATAACATATAACTCAGGGGTTGCGGAAGCAAATAGCAATTATACAACATCCATTGAGCTGTGCAGATTTATATAAGACAGAAAAATTTTAAACTTTATATACATACATTTCCACATTATCATATATATATAAAGACTAGACAGAAAGGGACTTGGCCCTAAATACAAAATAAACAAAAACAAGAAAAGTCAAGTTTGATCAAGGAAGTAATATTGTGTTTCAATGTGTATATGTTATGTGTTTGTGTAAGTCACACACTATTGTCTGCCTGGTCTGTCTGATCTGCTTCTGCTGCTATCTGTGTGTAATAACTTTGTAAAGCTATGTTCAATCTATAAGTATTTTCTGAACAAGATAAGATAATCTGTTTTCTGAAATATTATTTTGTGCATGAATTAATGGTTGTCCAATATTTCTGAAATGTAATCGTGGCATTTTTAGCTTCGGATGACATCTGTTATCTGTTCTGTTACGTCCCAATTATGGGTCAACTGTATGTCTCATAAGCCAACTGTTATGGATCCTTATGTATACGTCCCATTTATAGGCCAACTGTACGTCTCATGAGCCAATTATACCGGCTCCGTGCACATGAGTCAATTTTATGCCTTTATGGCCATCCCTTTATGGGTCAACTATTTTTGCTAGTGCTAATAGATGTACCATGTATGATTAACAGCAAATTCTGATTATGAGTATGATTCTGAATCTGTTTCTGTTATGAACTATGATTTCTGAACATGATTATGAATCCATTTCTGTTAACTACTAAATTCTCTTTTATGTAACTGTTATGGACAACATTCATTAAAAGCCTTTAATTTGTCATTATTCACTGGGCTCTAGCTTATTGTATTATTTATGTATGTAGGTGATCAAGTGTGTGACCAGGCTTAGAGGCGTTTGCTTGGAATCTGTTTTTATCAGCCAACCTATGTGCCTCCCGTAGAGGTTCCAGATATGTCAAGTGGTTATGGCTATGTGCATAAAGTTCAAGTTTTGTTTTCTTGGTTTTGTTTATTCTGTATTTAGGGCCAAGTCCCTTTCTACCTAGTCTTTATATATATATATGACAATGTGGAAATATATGTATATAAAGTTTAAAAAATTTCTGTCTTATATAAGTCTGCACAGCTCAATGGATGTTGTATAATTGCTATTTGCTTCCGTAACCCCTGACTTATATGTTATTTTTTTAAGAGGCCTTCGGTAATCGAAGGATTACTGGCTGGTTACGACGTTAAACCTATAGGGGCGGGTTTGGGTCGTGACAACAACTGTGCTACCACTAGTGGTAGCATTGGAACTGCACATAAAAGGCCTTTTTGCCTGCTCTTTCTCATCAATAATCAGCCCTTGTTTGATGGTGTCTTTAATCTGAACCCCCATCTCATGGAGCTCAGTAAATGTGAACAGAGGTAGGACGATCATTTTCTGCAACAACTTCCCGTGTGGATTGCGAGCTACCATCCTTATCTGATCTTTCTCGGAAGGTCTTGTGGTCATCATTGAAGCTTTAGCCCTCCACCTCGTCACAAATTCTGAGAAACCCTCTTTCGACTCTTGGCACGTTGCCTCGAGATCACGAGTTGTGACCTCAATTTGTGTGTTATACGAGTACTGAGCGACAAAGGCCTCGGCCATTTCCTCCCAACTCTCCTTGACAAAGTCCTCCAACTTTGCATACCATATGGCTGCTATTCGCGACATGGTCTAGCCAAAGAGAGACAGCTTCTGCAATCTGGTCAGGCCCATCGGCCGCAAGATGTCTGAAAATAGTTACAGATGAACCATGGGATCTTCGGAGCCATCGAATTGATCGATGTGCGGCATTTTGAACCGATCTAGCAATGTCACTGCAGAGTCGGTATACCCATCTTCTACGTCGGGGATGGAATTAACACCTTGTACTCTCTTGAATAGCTTCTCCAGCTTGTTGACTTTAAGCATAGTTGGGTCAACCTCAAATTCAAGTGGCACTTCAGTTTGATACACAGGTGCTTTGGAGGCTTGTGATGGGATCGGTTCTGTCGGATTGCCCTGATTCTCTTAGGCATTAGCAGCGTGGGCAGTGGCTCCGAGTGTTGGGATACCCGTAGGAGGTGCATGAGATGCAGAAGCCGCTGTCGGCTGTGGTTGTTGTTGTTGCAGCTTGTTTATTACCTCAGCCTGACGAACAGCGTCTTGCTGTAGAGTTTCAACTGTTTGCTGAAGATGATGAATCAATTCTTCCTTATTGACTGGGGGATATTATGTCATCGGGATAAGCAAGTGATCTCGTGCTGAACTAGATGTAGAAGACTGTCCCTGAGCCTGACTGGATGCAAGTGAATTGAGGGGTGACTGTTGTAGAAACTGGACCTGTGAATTCTACCTGACTCTCCTCCGTCTTGTAACTGGTGAAAGTGAAGTAAACACGGGCTGTCCCCTAACAAGATCTCCGGCTTTGCAAAGCCTTCAAACTCAGGTCCAGAGTACTTGGGGGATATCCAAACTGTCTGAAGCTATGGTGTTATACTACCTAGCAAAAGAAATAAAGCAAAAAGAAATCAATAATCAGAAACCGCACAGCACCTCAGCTACTGATGTTAACAACACACAGATGCAATCAAAGCTATATGACTGCACTCAACACTGAATTCTACCCCCAAAACGGATACCAAACTTGCAACTGATACGTACGTTCCTGTACAGTTTCACTGTAAAGCACATATCAGTTAAGTGAGAGCCAAAACACCCCTATGAGGGGGTAGGGATACCCTATCCTAGTTTCATCAGGAACTAGGATTCACTATTCAAACAAAGCGGTTTCATGCAATCCTAGATTCAGGTAAGCATCTTATCCTAGTTTGGAACAGTCTCTATGGCTTTTGATATGCAACTAGGCCAAATGGTCAGAAGGGTACCTCAACAAGACTACCTAATATACCTCTCACACCTAACACTGAGAAGTGGAAGGAGGATCAAACCGTACAGCGGTAGTCCAGATCCAAGGGTTGTATTCCCATCGTGGCAGAGCCCATGACCGGTCAGCCTTTTGGCAAGCTTTTTGAGCAAGCCTCCGGCAAACCGTCCAGGAGTAACAGATGGCAAACACAGTGACTTAAACGCACCAATGCAAATGCAAATGCAAATAAACATGTAAGTGTAGATAAAATTTCATATCATGAATTTCAAGTCAAGTTCTCTAAATTCCCTAGCAAAGTTGCCAGAAATTGTTGCTCGGCTTTTTCGGGCACCCCTTTTCGGAAGGCGAATAAGCCTTACAGTATTGAACTCCCGCGGTTCTGAATCTGATCTCACAAGTGCAATGTAAAATAGATAAACACCAAAGTGTCCCACTCCGGCAAATCTTTTGGAAAATCAATTTTGAATCAAATTGCCAAACATAGACTTCTTTGCCAGATACAGAGTTGCCACCTAACTATTTTTGGAAAATCTAGGAAACCCATGACTCGTGCCAAAGGCCACGTGTCCGTTATCACCAAGATTGTCTTGGCTTAGAAACTTAGGTACGAAAGTGGAAGGTCATGAATTGAGCACGTCCACTCGCCCGATCAAAGATCGGCCTCTACTAATCATGATATGAATCTTATTTACATTATATGCTCTTGTTCCGGTTTATTAGGCTAGCATTTACTATGTGATGCGCATACACACAAGTATAGACTAACTTGCAAGGATTGGAACATTTTGATTCGTGTTTGTTTTGAAATTTGTTTCGAATATATACCACTTGAAATAGTGATCGTATAAAACATTTACTCAAATTATTCCAACTCAAGCAATTAGCCTTCATCTACAGGCATTCAAGAAATTTATAGCACTTAAGCAATTAGCCTCATGGCAAGCATGCTTTGACATGGCAACATCAACATGCAAATGCTAAAGTGAGTAAAGGCTCATCTAGTACTCTAAGCCGAAAAAGAAATGAATTAGAAAAATGCATGATCCTAACTATGCAATATGACTAATGCAAAGCATGCAATATGCAATTTATTAGGCTCAGCTACTAATATGGCATATGAATCAAGTTGATAGCATGCGGTCTAAGCACATATTCAAAGAAGTATTTAAACTAACAATGCAAGTTAGAATGACAAACCGAGCCTCGGTGCATGCAAAGCAAGTGGATGCAAACATGAAGTATGCTAAACAAAACGTGATGTTCCTAAACTAACCATCATAAGCTAGTAAATAAAAGGGGGAAAGAGACATACACGTTATTACAACATTTCGCCCTCTCGAAGGAGGGTCCGAATGAACTAACTAGCTAACTAACTAACTAATTAAAGCTAAGCTAATTAAGTAACTAGCTATTACAACAACAAATGAATAATTAGCTAAACTACTTAACTAATTATTACAAATCTAATTAATTAACTAATCTAGCTAATTAAAATAAATATAACAAATCAACTAATTAGTTACATAAATGCAACATGAAAAGAGAGCTAATCTAGCTATTCTAATTGCTCCGCCTTGGGAAATGAGAAATGCTCATGCATGCACGGACTTTTCCACCTGAAAAAGCCACTGTTTCTGCTACTGGATGCCTCTGTTGCACAGTAAATCACTTGCACTGGTTTCCACCTCTAGACCAACTCTGTTCTGCCTCAGAAGAACATTGCTTGATTTTGCATTGGTGGCCAGCAGATGGCCTACCGTCCATTGATGATGGCCTACCGGACACAAAAGATGGCTTGCGCCACCAATAGGAGCCTGCCGGCCACTGATGATAAAACTTCCCTGCTGCAACAGAGAGAAAATAGAGCAGAGACAGTGTATTCTCAAGGGTGTTATAGCAAATAGAGCAAAGATAGTGTATTCTCAAGGGTTTGTTTACATAATTTACCTATCCTTATCATTTGAACAGCTTAAAAGAATAGTAATCTTGATCCACAAACCATCAATCTATGCAATTTCATTGCATGATGGCTTATGGACCAAAGTGTGCCAGTCCAATAAATACAATAAAACAAGACTCTCAAAACCACCTCTCTATCATGGAAGATCAATGGAAGTAGTTGACAATGAATCTTGAACCATTTTCATCACTAACGAGTATGAAACGACTTAAGACTCAAGGGTTCAATTAACGTCCGATTGAATCCAATCAAAGTTATTATCCTGCTCACTTTTAATTCCAAGTTTTAATTACTCCATTTTAGATTACCATCCATTCCTTAACCAATTGAGTCCAAAAGGTGAATTTAAGTCCTCTAATGGAAAGAAGGCTCAAACCAAGAGTTTCTTTGGACATGAAAGAGACTTCATACCATTGGTAATGAACCTCCAAAAGGGATTAAACCATTAAGCATAACATCTCCATCTCATGCTTAAACAAACAAATAATTTAAAACCACTTCCAAAGCAAAACAAAAGCTAAGAAAGGAATGAGGTTGCAGAGGTAATTACGAGTGATCACAAGTATGGAAAGTCATAAATAAATGCAATCAGCTCACATTAGATGATGTCTAATGTCTAAAACACCAAAGTGATGAGGACAATTATACTACAAGTATGCAAAACAAAGCTCAAATGCAACAAACACTTAAAAATGGTCCTAAAACAGTCTAAATATAGTCCTAAAACATGCTGGAATTAAGACAAAAATAGCTAGATTAATAAGCTAAAACATGGATCATGCTAGACTAGTAAGCAAAACACAATGAAGAGAGGCTAACCCCTCTAATTTTGGACTTCAAACCATGATTTTAGCCACTGAAATAACTCTGAAAAATAGTGTTTAAAAACTCAAAAAAAGATTGTGTAAAGGTGGGAAACACAAGGGTAAAGGCCTTGAAAGCAAGGTGTAAAGAAGGATGAACCACCCCTCAACCTTTATTGGCCTTAAAACCCAAGTTTTAGCCCAAAAATACAAAGTTTTTATAGCCTAAAAGCAGTTGGAAAATAGCAAGAAAAAGAGTAAATTCAACAAGTAAAGAGGCAAAGCCTTATACCTCTTGAAGAGGAGAACCAATTCCAAGCAATAAACCAAGGCAAACACACCCTCAAAAGCTCAAACAAGGCTCAAAGATACCTTAGCTCAAAGATGGAGAGGTTTGGTTGAGAGTGTATAGGCAAAAGTGAAGAGTGCATATGCAAAGGTTGAGAAATTTACAAGTGAGAGAAAGAGAGAGAGAGAGAGAGAGAGAGAGTATTGTAAAGAGATGAAAAATTTTGCTCCAAAATTTTTCTAACCTCAAAGAAAGAGGGGTAGGCCCTCTATATATAGAAAATATGAATCTCCCTCATAAACATCCAGCCATACACGTAGGAGCAGATGCATGCATCTGTGCAAACAGTTGGCACAACTGTCACAAAATATCTGCAAAACACATTGGTGGCTGGTCGGCCATCACTGGTGGTTGGCAAGCCACATCAGTGGCCGGCAACCATGAGCAATGGCTGGCAGCCCATAAAGGTGGCTGGCAGGCCACCAGAGGTTGCAGGCTTGAAGATCTCTGGGTTTGGTCCAAAAATAAGGCGACAAGGGTGTAAGATTTGAAAGGCTCAAAGCTGTGGCATTCCGTCATCATTAGGTGTGCAAGCGTTGACGTCCAAGTTGTAAGGGTCGTCAAAAATGGGGTGTATACACCCAACATTAGTAATATCAAACGCCCATCTAGCAAACAAGAACGTCTTCTTAGTATGCGGACAATATGACGATAACAAATCAGTTTGATCTTCCATATCGGACGTCTGCCAGCCCATGGTCTCGTACCCCTCATCATCGAGTGACAATGTCAAACCACGTTGAATGCCCGACACATTACTCCGCATTTGAATTAGCGCATCAATATGATCAAGACCGAATGACTTTGCAAGTGACAACATGTTTTGCACATCATCGTCTCAATCAACCTTAAACTTATTATATCCAGGAATGGTGAACAAGAAATAAACCAATCCCAGCTCGAAGATATCAAACTTGTGGCAAATACTGCCAACCAATTGAGCAAATGTGAATGTTTTGTTAATATGCAACACCGCATTCATTGGCCCGAACGTACACAATAACAAAACTGCGAACTCCATGGCTGCCAAAAAGAAAAACAATTGAACTTAAAACATTTCACACGCAAATTTATGAACATACGGTGGTGAATGGTTTATTATATGTTAAATCAATAGACCAAATGGCACAAAAAATTTACACAGTTACACAGCAACCTAAACTCAATGGTGCATTTCCATGAAATTAAACCCATGTTGGGCAATCCCTGCAATGCTGTATTCCCTAGTAAACAGCATAACAATACCAAACCCAAAAATAGGCATAGTCTTCTACTCCATTGACAAATGACTGACATTGGAACACTATCACGACTATATGATACAATAAAAATAAACTTCAATTTGGCAAAAAAAGTCGCAAAAAACATATGTAAACATACAAACTCACTCCTACGAGATCGAAATGCACATCAACAAACACCAAAAACCCCATCCGAACACAAAATTAAACCGTTAAAAACCCATCTCAACATCGAATACCACATTCAAGGGAAAAATACATCAAAAGCCGACCTTCAAAACTCATTAAAACTAAAATCAAAAACCTGAAATGAAACCAACTTGACTGGGACATGCACAGCAGATCAATCGTTTACCCCCAAGAAGAATTAAACAAGAAGACCCCAAACACCCAACCTATAAAATGTATTCCAAACCAACCGAAACCAACATTGGAAACTAAACACCAACTGGGAAACACCATTAGTCCACACACCACTCCTACAAAAAAGGGAATATTACAACCTACCTAGCCCACAAACAAGAAGAAAAATTCCAAAAAAATTCACACTCTGGGCAAATCAGTAAACTATATATACAATACATCAAACAAATCTATCATACCAAAAATAAAAAGGACTAAATGGTTTACAAAAAAAGCCTCAAGACTAGTTAGAGCAAAATTCTCCACATGAGATTTATGAGTAATTTACTCAAAAATTTATAATAATAATAAAAAATAATAAATAAATAAAAAGGGACAAAAAATACAAACAAGACAAAGAGGGTGTTTGTTTTAGCTTTTCAAAGCTAACTTATAACTTTTAGCTTTGAAAAAATCATTTTGGACTGTTTGGTTAAACTTGTTTCAAACAGTTTCTGATTCTAACAGCTTATTTTAACTCAAAAAAACTGATTCTAAGAAACTGCTCACCCCTTACTTCTGATTATCAGCTTCTGCTATGAACATATTAATTTATGATTATACTCTTAGATTTTATTTTTTTTTATTTTAAAAAAAATATAGAAAAATCCAAATGGATTATAAATTATTATTTATGAGAAATGTAGATAAATAGTAAATAATAAAAATTAAAAATTAATTAAAAAATTTATTTCACAAACACTACAGCTACATCAAACGGGACCCAAACTTAAGGTTTATAATGAGACGTTCACGGTGGGACTCGAACCCACAATCTCCCGCTCCGGAGGCGAGCGCCTTATCCATTAGGCCACGCGAACAACTTGCTTTGATCGTTGCAAACGTAATTATATTTACTAACAGATTTTACACACACTCAATTTTCAGGGTTTCATTCCAAACCCATTAGCGAACTTCCAAAACCCCCCATTCATTGCACTGAATCTCTCTCTCTCTCTCTCTCTCTCACACGGGAGTCGGGACAATGGCTTTGGCAATCTCGAACGTCCTTCAATGTCCCAACTCGCAGTTTTCTCGGAAGAATTTCTCTCTCAAAGGTTCTGTTTCAAGCTTCCCCTCATCGGTTGTCAGGTAATTTTCTCGGAAAATTTTCACTTTCATCTCCTTTTGAGTAACCCAGAAAAAAGAAATTTTGTAATGATTTGAAGAAAATGTTATTATAATCTTTTATTGTTAGAAGTCTCACTTTGGAAATAATGTGAGTTATGTAGTAGTTACTCTTAGCTGAATTGAGATTTTTATTTTCAGAGAACTTAAAAAAGTTTATAGTATATATTTTCTCAGCAACCAAACATTGAACTCATGTACTTAAAATTCAAAGATTATGGTGTATGAGTTCATATAGAGCACCCAGGGGATGCAACCCAGTATGTAGAAACTATGCATAAAAATCCTATTCAAAGGCCTCTACAAAATCTAAAATTTGGATGAGGGATGAAGAAGCAACCCCTGAAAACCAAATGACTCTTCAATCTAAAAGTAAGTTATTTGCTAACAAAATTCTTCTAATTTTTTCAACCCACCCACACCACACCACACCACACCAACTAGGTCACAACCATTGGAACCAATTGCCAAGCTCTCTTCGTACTACTTCTCTACCCTAGCTGTTATGCCGGAAGAAATCAACTCCGCCACCAAGGGAACACCCACTGGACACCAAACAAAGAAAAAAGGCGGACCACAACTCTGTCGCCATTCACAATGAATGAGAGGGTGATTCACCGACTCTCCGTCTTTCTATGGTAAGAATCATGTGTCCAACACCATAAGAATTTTACCATGTGTCCCACAGACAAAGAAAACCATTTTAGGTGGAGCTTAGAATCCCACTTCCCTTTCCACAAATAAAGAAGCTTCCTATGACGTTTAATGACATCATAAAAAAGATTTAATGCTAAACTTGTCGGTCATTCAGTTGGCTCGTCAAAGCAACATCACAACAAAAGATAAGGTCACCCTTCAAAATTAGCTAATCTTTAACCGTAGCTTCCCTATTAAGTGCAAGCTGTGCCACAATTGGAAATGTTTCCTCCATCCTACCGATACTACACCATCTATAGCTCCAAAATTTCACTCCTTCCCTGTACCCCACACCATCTATATGTTACAATGAACTCGTGTACTTAAAATTCATAAGATTTTGGTGCATAAGTTCATGTCATGTAAACTTCATATTTTATGAAGAAACAAATATGTAACACATGAATATATTTGTTCTCTCTCTCTCTCTCTCTCTCACACACACACACACACACACACACACACACACACACATGCAAACAATATCTATATGTGTGTACCTAGCTTCATATATTAATACATTACTAGACATACAAAGGTATATAGGTGCATATATGTGGATGCAAATGTGATTGCTGAAGCGGTTTGAGTGCATCAGTGTAAAACCCAGTTGGATCATTAGACTGCTACATGGCAAGCCTTAGAAGCAATTAAATAGGCTCTGGCAATGATAAGAAGGAAAAAGAAAACTCCAATGTGGGAAAGCAAAAAGAGGCTCAGGATTTGGTTTTCATAGAATAACGAAAGGAACAGGCCAAAAGCAGAGTGCTGAAACAATAGTTTGCTTCAGGCTTAGGCCTTTTTCGAGTGTTTCTTAAGCCTTTTGTTTTATTTGTTCCTTTCCATTGTCCTTTATTTTTTTGATATTTTGTTTCTGATTACCAGCTGGAGAATTGAAGAATTTTTTTAATGGTTTGTAAAATAAAATTAAAAAACTCAGGACCATTTTTATTGGACTGAATAGACCCATAGATATATTTTTCCAGAGTTTAAAACATTAATTTTGTTTCAGGATTTTGAATCATAATTCATAAACATGTGGTAAAAAGAATGAAAGTTTCAGATTATGCTTTGTTTGGGTCATTACTTTGGAAGGATAGCCCTTTAGTTTGTTTTTTCTATTTTACTCCATCGTCAATTATTTATATCATGAGGATATTGGATATGCCAGGTTTCGTAGAACATCTCCACAGGATAAAAGGGTGATTTGTGCTTCTTCATCGGCAGCAGGAAGTTCAGGTTCAGACAGTGACTTCAACCCATATCAGGTAGTTTCAGCTAGCATCCTGTTCGCACTCTAGAAGTGACAATTGACTGAAGCATGAGCTATTCGTTATTTCTTTTTGATTGGTCATATGAACTCTTCACCTCCCAACCCCCTCCTTTTTCTTTTTCTCAAACTCAACTCAACTCAACTCAACTCAAGAAGCCTTTATCCTAGTTACTTGTGGTTGGGTCTCCTTTTTCTATTTCTCTGTTTTTCATGTTACTTATTCTTCTAGGTGCTTGGCGTAAGCCCCATTGAAGGATTTGATGTGATCAAAGCAGCATATACAAGAAAACACAAGGATGCAGAGAGGAGAGGTGATGAAGTGACTGCTGCCCAAGTAGGCTATTAGGCTATTATTTTTCTTTTCTTGCGAAATTCTCTTGTTTGTAATAAAAAAAAAATTGGGGGTTGAAAATGCATATATGTAATTACTTTGGGGATTTGTGCCTTTTAAATGTATTGTTTCCAGTTAGAAAAGGCGTATGACAAAGTCATGATGGCACAGTTGACAAACCGAAAGAAAGGTGTGACATTTGGTTCATTTAAGGTATATTTTACTGAACTTTGTTTGGCTTGCTTCAAGTTTCTCTCCTTTGAGGGATAAAACCTCAAGTTCCATATTTCTTGAGGCACTAATGTTGAGAACGAAGGCCCGTGTAGATTTTGTTGGTTTTTGTGGATTATTTTTTACTCTGGTTTTGCTTTATGTGGATTTTGCCGATTTTTGTGGGTATTGACTTCTCTTTGCTGATTTGTGTGGATTTTGCTCTGGTTTTGATTTTGTTGTGGTGGTGGGGGAAGAGAGACTGTGGTGGTGTGTGGTGGTGGAGGGGGGAAGAGGATGGGGTGGTGGTGCTGTGTGTTGTGTGGTAGTGGCTCTGTGGCTGTAAAGTGTT
The DNA here is from genome assembly GCA_036172215.1 of Camellia granthamiana. Taxonomy (NCBI): domain Eukaryota; kingdom Viridiplantae; phylum Streptophyta; class Magnoliopsida; order Ericales; family Theaceae; genus Camellia; species Camellia granthamiana. The sequence goes on along the minus strand of CM069911.1, from coordinate 61,793,782 downwards.
GTTGCCATATGATGGTGATGAATGAGAAAAGAGAAAAATGAGGGGAAAAAAATAATAATGAGGCATGAGTGAGAGAGACCCATAAAATTGGGCTAGGTTTAAGGTTGGGTAGAGCAAGGTAAAAAAAGTAATTTCAATAGGGTAAAGAAGGTTAAAAATGTAATTTTACATTGTGTGTTAGTTCTGTTAACTTGACCATTATTTGAGGGGAGATCATTGTAATTATGCCAAAAGTGTGGGGCTAGATGTAATTTCACCAACCCTTAGGGGACGTCAGTGTAATTTACCCTTTTATGTCGTCTAATAAGTATGCTTGCAGTCAGCTTTGCGCACTTCATCTCATGTTTCATTTCAATTTATAACTCAACAGTGTGGCCTAGAGAAGCTTTGTTCAGAAAACTTGTGCTTAAGTTGTATCACCTCTTTTGCTTGGGAGAAATTCTCAAATCAATAATACACTGCTTGTATACTTGAATGCTTTTCCAATATGCTTGATGTCCGTTGCTTAATTCTGTAATTTTGTTTTATCATTCATATCTCTCTTTTCTTAAATTCTTATAACATTCTATAATTTTATTATTCAGGTTTCAAAGGATATTAAGTATGCTGATAAGCAGCCAGTATTACCATGGGGGCCAAGGTCTGTCTTTGCATTTGAAAATAGTGCCATTGCAAACCTTTTTATCTGTCCGTGTCTCATTTTTTACCAATTTATCACTGTTGGCTGGATCCAAACTCCAGAAGTAATAAAACTACTTCAGCAATGCAACCATATCTATGGGCTATGACAGATGAGTCTTGGCCTCTTCAACACTGATGGACATGTCTGCGAATATCTAACAAATTTGTGGAGATGTCTTTTCCTTTAGTTTAGTTTTGGGACCAAAAAAAAAAAAAAAGAAGAAGAAGAAGCAAAAGTGGACGAGTCGACAATCTTGGCACATGTATAACATGCCATTGATGCTGGGAAATTCTTTTCAAGAATAAGGGGGAGAAGAGAACCATAATGAAGCGTTTATATCTAAAAATTATTTAAATGACTAATTTTGAAAAACATGGAATAAAGGAGGCCACAGAAGTTTCTAATCAAATGGAGTGGGGGAGGAGAAAATTGGCTGTGGTATTACTGCATATATTTCCATGACTTCTCTTATGTGTTGATTTGTCTTTTTTGTATTTCAAACCTCCCCCTGACCATGCCCAATCAACATCCGTTGCCTCATTTTCTACAAACTGAATCAATATGGCTATTGATGATTGTTGAATAACTTGATATTTGTTGGGCTAATTTTCTAACAACTTAAGCTTTTGGGACTAGTGGTAGCCTAACATTGTATCGGAACTTAGGTTGGGGGAGATCTTGGTTCTCATCTCTCCATGTGCAAAACGGGATTGCATGCGAGGGAGAGTGTTGAATAGTTTGATATACATTGTTGGACCCATTTGAAAGAAAACCTTTGCATACCTTTGTGAAAATTTAATATATATTTTCTTGAAATCATGCCTTTGAACTTCTATATATAATTATTACATAGTCAGGATATTCCAGTCTAATCTTCCTGGCTTTTTATCCCCTGCAACCATTTGTTAATATATTGGGTACTTTTACAACATTATGTAGTTCTTTAATCCATTGCATGCTGCGGTTTCAGGTTCACCAAGTCCAGTGTTCAAGATATGCGTATCAACCTGGCAATATCTGCTGTATTTGTAAGTGGTGAAATTATTGCTTTATTATATTTTTATCTGCAGACCCAGTTCCTTTCCAATGACCTAGGCAGAAATTACAATGATACATATATACGTCTCATTATCAAAATGCTAATTTCATGCTCTTTCTGTATGTTAATATGCTAATCCCAATTTGCATTCTTGCATATCTGCTTCATTGCTTTGTATATGCTTAACTTTCTCTTGGGATGGGTTTTTTTTTTTGGTTGTCATCATCAAGGAGCTTCTGGCTATTTCGTAATTTTTATAATGCTCAAGCTTTTAAAGATTTGAAATACATGATATTTATTATAAATGGGTCTGTTCTTTCGAACTAGTGTAACTATATTCATATCCTTCAAACTATTGCAATAAAATGTTTTGGCAGTCAAAGATGGCAGGTTAAAATCCCTATCCTGATCAAATGATCTTACGATCCATTTGGACAATATTGATCCAAATCGTGTAAAATATCCCTTTTAGGTGTCAAAATTTTACAAATTTTCTTAGATTGCCAGAAACCTCGAGAAAAGGATTTGGTGCAAATTTACTGATTATTGCCGGTTAGAGACATTAAGATGAGATTTGAGTTTCAACCCACTTTAGATTGCGTGGTGTATGTGGTGGACTGTGTTTCTTGACCTAACGAGCCAATCTTTTAAGCCATAGCATGACTACTGTAATGCACTAGAAGAATCAGTTTTTATTTTTTTTATATTGCTTCAGATTTTTAATGATGTGGTACTGTTCCTCCCTTCTATTTTTATATTACTGATCCTCATCTTTTCTCTTGGTCTTTTTTGCAGACTGCTTGGGTTTTTATCAAGCGAAATGCTGAATGGAAACCTTTGCAGTTCCTAGCCTTTGTGTTTGTGTATCGGATTTTTGAAAAGTTGAAAGCCTTCGAACCACCTACATCTCCAACATTTACGGTGAGCTGTGCTTAGATCTGGAAGTTTGGATTGTCATTTTCCATCTTTAATGGTGTCTGCTGAAAGAAGCTTGTTTACTTTTTATCTTGGAACCTAGTACTTGCATTATCATTTTTATTTGTCGATTATTCAAGTGGGTATTGGCTGCAGGAGGAGGGTGAAGATGAAGGGCGAGCATTACGAATGGGAAAAAGGCTTCTTCGTTCTCTTGCGCTGGTTTTTGGTTGTATAGCTCTTTCATCTTTGGTATGTGTTTCAATTGGAGTATTCTATACAACTCCAAAAATTATTCACATATGATGCATGACGGAGCTATAAGGAATTAAGGCCGCCAAATTTTGAATAATGGTGTGAGCTTGACTTTCTTGTGTTTAAAATTGAGAAATTAAGATAAAGGTTTGGGATTGAAATGAGGGCTTACATGTTATAGAATTGAAGGAATAAAGATTACTTGGACTGAGTGCTTAAAGAATGGGGCTTTGCCATATTGGTTCAGGTTCAAGGGTAAACTTGTTACATATTTTAAAGGAAAATCTTGTTGAAATTATATATTATTAAGGTCAAATAAAGATTTTAGAGATGCATTGGTGGGGTAAACTAGAGTAAGATTTGTTATTAAAGATCTAGGATTTGGGGAAAGTAACCTTTCAAGGGCCATAGTTGTGTTGTGTGCACACTACTGCTGGAATTAGAAGAAAGAAAATAATGCAGAAAAGGGGAAAATGAAAATAGAAACTGAATAAGCATCCTTGGTCTGTGTGTGTGTGTGTGTAAATCACATTTTCGAAATCTCACCTAGAAGAAGCTAATGGAGAGTAACCATTAAAAGCCGGCAAAAACAGCACCAATTGAAGATAAGTTGAGAGAAAATAGGCTGAGCAAAGATCTATAGATGCAACGGTAAGGAAGAGTGATATGATTATCATAAATAGTAATGTCAGAGAAAGGGGAAGACTTGACTGACACGGATATGGTAGAAAAAAAGAATATATGAATTTATTTAATTTTACTAAGCGTTGACAGGGCACAATGATGAAAATTATTCAGGTAGCCAACCGCACTTGATGGGAATTTGGGAGACACAGCTTAGTTTGGTTTGGTTTTAAAATGTGAATTTAGATGGTTAACATTTCCACATCAGATTGATTGAGGTTCCTATTTAGTCTTTTGGTTTTTTTTTTTTGTCTCATCATCAAATTTTCTTGATTGTTTATTGCAGGGATTCACTGGTGTACTGAATTTGATCGAGTTTGTTGGCAGTTACATTCCTGCTTTTCTATATAATAACCAGGTACTAACAGTAATCTGTTTTATAGAAGAAAAATACTTTCAACGTATAAGTACATGGCGTGACATTCATGCTTTAAATTTCTGTATATCTGGTTTCTACGTTTCCAAACTGTTATAGAGCTCGGTTTCTATACACCACCACGTTTCTGCTTATATATCTAGAATGAGCTGTTTCTACATTTCCCACATAGACCCCTCTTCCAACTTCATCAACGTCTTCCTTGACCACTCTTCTCCGAATTATAGAAGGCTTCCTGATTTTTTTTTGGAACAATGTAGCCATGCACCAGCAAAATAATGTAAATGCAAATTATATTACATGAAATTTTTTTACAAAGAAAATATTTTCAGTGCTAGTTATATTACTTCAAAACAAACGGGCCTTAATTTCAATTTATTTTTGCCTTGTCTGTTGTTAATTTCTTGCTACCATGTGCTTGTTACGCATTGATGAGTTTGTGCTTGTGCAGGAACTTTTTGTCACTGCTTCAACCGCACTCATGCTCTATGTTTTGGCATCATACTACAGATGACGAATCACTTCACACACTGCGGGACAAGATATCAAGTTATTGTTGTGTTTTCCAATACTTCGGCTATGAAATTTTGTCAAATAGACTGAATTTTACAATTTAAAGATATCAAAGGGAATGGAAAAAGTATTGGTTGGTTGTGTCATGAACTTGAGGTGAATCAGAAGCCCTTTGAGGACTAAAATTAGCAAGGCATTGGTATACACACAAATTTAGGAAGAATATTGCTTTGCTAATTCAAAATTTTTGTTAATAATCACTATGGTTTTTATTTATTCCCTATATCTTGTTTTTCTAGTTATTTACAATTTTTTATTTTTATTTTTAAATGCATTTGACTTTGATAAGCAACTTTTCTTCTATCTTTATTTGGCCATGTAGGGGCATTTCAAGATCTTTGTTTCAATTATATTTTTTTCCACATTTCTTAGGTGATTGTCACACATCTTTAGTACTCCCTCAATGATAATAAAAAATAAAGAATCACTAAACAAATGTTTTACTGGTTCTCAAAAAACAAATGTTTTACTAACAATAAAGAATAAGGATAGATAAATTACACTGTTTAGTTGTAAATTAATCACCTAGAAAAAATTGGAAGCTTGGAGCCCACATTTTTAAGGAAATGTTTAGATTATGATAAGTTGAGTGTTTAGTTTTTGAGTTGCAAGATATTTATAGCCTATGATTAGTCTAAATTTTTCGAGGACTAAATTGTATGTAATATTTAGTGTAGGAAACTCTCATTAACGTAGTGCAAACAAATTTTCTGGATTTGTCCATACGGGATTTTGTTTTGATTTTAATTGGGACCTTCACAAGTGTAGATGGTGGGATTGAATCCTGAATTAGTTAGTCCAAGAAACCGATACTGAGTTTAAAAAAAAAAAAAAACTAATTTGAAAAAATTCATTAGCATTTTTCTTTTCAAAAATACGATGCATATATTTTTTAAAACAAATATAGTGAGATTATATTATTACAACTATCCTATCATTCTTAATTTTTTTAATAATATATATATATATATAATATCACGTGACACGCTCTTTGTCAAATTCTAACCCTCCACTTCATAGTGTTTTTTTTTTAAATATTCTAAAAAAAAAAAAACTATTTAGAGAATTGACCTACTTTTTAAATTATTTGGAAAACTAACCTACTTTTTGAAATTGTATTTTAAAAATGAGAATTTGAAATTGAAATTACATTTTCAACATGCAATTTCACCTTGAAATGGCAGGTTAAAAATGTAATTTATGATGATGACATGGTGAAATGGCATGTTCAACATGTGGTTTCAATTGAAATCGTATTTTCAACATGCGATTTCAAGGTGAAATTGCATGTTGAAAATACAATTTTAATTTCAAACGCATTTTCAAAATGCGATTTCAAAAACAGGTTAGTTTTTTAAATAGTTTAAAAAGTGAGTTAATTCTCTAAATAATTTTTTTTTTTAGAATATTAAAAAAAAAAAAACTCCCACTTCATAGAACTATCCTTTCCTTCGTTCCTATTGCACCACATAGCCCATCGCCTATGAACCACCCAAACTTATTATTCTTCAAATTGTATATCTAAAACCCTATAGCTCTTTCTCTTATGCAAGAACAAAAGTGAACTACATGTCCTAAGATCACGAAGAGTAGGAAACTTCAACAGTGGAGTTGCAATAGAATTGAGAGGTGGTGGTTGTAATTGGGGAAGGTTTCAACTTACATCGAGAGTTGGGAAGGAGACTATAATAGCTTCCGATTATGGCAGTAGTGGTGGCTAAAATGGGAGTTGGAGATAATAGAGTATAGAATTTTATAATTTTGTCCTTATTAATAATTCACCCCCCATTTTTTTTCTGTCCACTATTCTATTTTAACCTGTCTTAAAATATTTGTCCACTTTCTATTTTGAAATACTAAATTTTTTTATATTTTCAAAACTGCCCCTTATAAATTATTATAAATACATTTTAAAATTCAAGTAAAAAGGCAATTGTGAGAAAAATATTTCAAAATTTGAATTAAAATGTAATAATTACGGGGAAAATTAATGAAACATCACTCTTTAACTTTGTGTAGTAGGAAAAATTCAAGATGTTTTTTTATTATTATTAGCTAAGGTCCCTCAACATTTTCGCAGAGAAAATTTGACTAAGAGAAATTTTGCCTGACTCAGAGAAATTTCAATTTTCATAGAGAAATTTTGAAATTTCTTTGTGAAATTAGAGAAACTTCTTTGTGAAAATTAAAATTTTTCTGAGTTGAGACTAAATTTCTCTGAGTCGGACAAAATGTTGAGGGATCTTAACTACTATGAAAATATTATATATCCTTATGTCCTTTATATTATCAAATCTTAATATTATCAATCTTAAAAAAAATTCCCGTAATTACATCTCTCCTTAAGTTTTATTTTTTATAATAGACATTGGAGGTAAAATGATATTATTAAAAAAATTATCAGATGTTAAAAAAATTATCAGATGTTAAATGTTCAATAATATATTTAAGGTGTATTTAAATGCTCCATTACGTCAACACCCTATTTATATTAACTTTCATCACTTTATAAACCCTATTTATATTAACTTTCATCACTTCACTTTATCATTAATTATAAATAAAAAAAAGGGGGAGGAGGAATTGCACATTAGTGAGGTCAGAAAAAGTATTTACAAAAAAAATGAAAAAAATCATTTATTTTAATTATTAATATTTATAATATTTGTTACTTTTGTATAAATATGTTATATAATCTCCAATGATGGTATGTTATTTCTCCAAAAGCAGGAAAAAAAAAAAGTAGAAGAAGTAGAAGAAGAGTGATTTAGAAGATTTATTAATTTATTAATTTCTCTAATCCTAAAAAATGGTAGTGTAATTGTTTAAAAAAAAAAAAGTAAGGGTAAATTACACTTTACACCCCTGTGGTTTATCCAAAAAATACAGAGCCATTTTATAGTTTCATTTGTAATACTTAAATCTCTGAACTTCATACCAAAGTACAATTTTAGACAAAACTGTTTGTTTCAACAGAGCGTGTGTTACATGACTATAAAATCAAAAAAAAAATTCCTTAACCACACTAGATAATTCCTTAACTTCTTCTTCTTCTCAATTTTTTTGAAAATCAGAAAAGTTGGTTCTCTCTCTAAAATGCTTCCCCCTCTCTCTCTAGCTTATCGTCCTTATTTCTCCATCTTTCCCTTTTATTTTTGTTTCATTATTCTTCTAAAATCTATATCTATCATTCTTTTAACTCAAATAAAGTTAATCCAGAAATTAAAATTAAGCTAGCCAAGCTCAACCCATAAATTAAAGTTAATCACAAGATCACTTTTTTCTTTTTCTTCTTTTCTCCTTTCTCTTCCACTAGCTCACAGCGTGTACCTTTTCTTTCAGCTAAAAGAATCAACCCAAAAGGATTTTTCAATTTCAACGCACATACCCATTGTCTCTACTTTGTAAATCATAATCCAAATGTTTTCTCAAATTAAAGCCATGCACACACATACATATATATATACACACACTATGTATAAGTAAAATGTATTATATATATATATCAGTTAATATGTATGTATCCTCTTCTCAAACTCTAAACACCGGCGCTTCTCTATCGCCACTAACTCAGATGCAAACCTAGACAAGTTAGTGAATGTGGCCTCGAACTTGGCCACTGGTGTATTCAACTGCACCAACTTGGAGAGCTGGTCTCTCAATTTCTCCCTAACTACAGAAAGTAAAAACTTGTCTTGGAAGGCGTTAAGTAACCTATGCTGACAAAAAGTAATGAAGAAAATAAATTTCGTCACTAAATAAGAGTAATTCATGACGAATTATAAAATTTTGTTACATATAATAAAAAAATAAAAATAATTGGTGATGAAATTTATTTTCGTCAATAAATATTTCTTTTTAGGTGAGGAAAAATTAAATTTTGTCATCCAAGGTTTTCCCGCTAAATTTTTTTGGTGGCGCCAAAATTTTGAGACTTTTGATGAGAAAAAAATTTGTCACCAATTATAAATTTTTTAGTGAAGAATATATTTTCATCACCAATAATTTTACATTTTTTTTTGAAAAACTCGATTTTAAAAATTTTAAGATTATATGGTGAGAAATATAATTTCGTCACTAATCAGCTTGTTCGGTTTTGGGTTTCAAAAAATTCTACTTTTTTATTTTTCGAATTATGTTTTCAATGAATTTTTTTAATATTCTAATTTTTTTAAAAAAATTTTTTAGACACACATAACATAAATATACTTAAAAAGTATAATATTTGTAAATTTTTTTTTTAAAAAAATACAAAATTTCCCCCCTTTTTTTTGGACTTGAAAATATGAATTTTTTCACTAAATACGAATTCACTAATTTTGAAGGTAAAATTTTGACAAATTAGGCAGAAAAAAAATTAGACTACTAATTTTTTCCTTTTTTTCTTTTTTGGTTTTGTTTTGTTTATTAGTTTTCCTCTCATATCTCTCTCTCAAAACAAAACACAAGTTAGTCCTCCTTCAGATTGTTCTCCTCTAGCGCCACCACCGACGTTGCCCGTTCTCCTTCTTCAATGTCGCCATCGACATCGCATCTCCGAGCCTGTCCACCCATCTCCTTCGGTGCCTCGTGTTCTCTTCCATCAGTGCCTCCTAATGACGAAAACTAGTAAAGAAAATAAATTTCGTCACTAAATAAAAATAATTCGTGAGGAATTTATAAATTTTGTCACATATAATATAAAAAAAAAATGATAGGTGGCGAAATTTATTTTCGTCAATAAATACCTTCTTTTAGGTGAGGAAAAATAAGTTTCGTCACCAAAAATTTTCTCGCTAATTTTTTTGGATGGTGCCAAAATTTTGGTACTTTTGGTGAGAAAAAAATTGATCACTAACTATAAAATTATTTATGAGGAACATGCTTTCGTTACCAAAATTTTTTAATACTTTTGAGATCTTCTGGTGAGGAATTAATGTTGTCACTAATTTTGGTGGAAAAATTTTGATGTATTAAGCGGCAATGAAAAAAAAAAAAGGGTTTTAATTTTTTTATCCCTTTTATGTTTATCCACTATTACAAAATTGGATTTTTAAAGCTTCACATCAACGACATACAGTAAATGTAAGTTATGATTTCTTAGTTTTACGACTTACTTTTTTTGCATATCATAAATAATTTCTCAACCACAACGTGTATATTGCGTAGGTTGTAAATGTTAATAATGATGATTTTTTTACAACTTGTAAGGTTAGTCGTAAATAATAAAAAAATTTATGACGTTCATATGATATGTCGTTAATTCATCAACTATACACAACACTCATATACAAATTGATAAAAATATTAAATATTTCACGATACACAAAAAATTAATCGTTTAAAATTATTCTTTTTACGATGCACAAAAAATTAATTGTTAAAAATATTTCACTTCCATAATACACAATGTGGGTGTTTGGGAAGTGAGTTTTTATGTAGATTTTAGTAGATGTAAGTTTTTATGAGATAAAAAATTTTTAGTGTTTGGGAAGATAGTTGGGTTTTTATGTGGTTGGATGTGATGTTTGTGAGAGAAAAAGTGAAATGATTATGGGGTTGGATGTGATATTTTGTTTGGATGTGTTTTTTTTGATTTTACAAAATTTTTGTCTTTTAGTAATTTTTATGAGATAAAAAATTTGGGATGGTGCTTCCCAAACACCACCCTAAAAGATGTGACTAAAAAAAATAGCGCCAAAATAAAAATTTCAGAGTGTCGAACACTACCTAGCGTTAGATTAGAACTCTCTGTCTTTTCGTCTCTCTCTCTCTCTCTCTCCATAGCTTTCGTCTCTCTCTCTCTCTCTCTCTCCCCATCATTTTTTCTTTGTTTCTTCTCTAGAATGACCATCACTACAACTACAAACCCTAGATTCTCCACCGCCTGCTTCTCTAACCGCGACCCTCTTTCTGGCCAAACCCTCACCTCCGACATCCGGCAAAGATCAGTCCCAGTTGGAGTGCTCCATCTCTATCTCACCCTCTCTCCATCTCTATCTCCATCTCTGCCTCGCCTTCGCTCTCAATCTCTGCCTCACCATCTCTCTCCATCTGGATCTACCCTTTGAAACCCTCCCAAACCCTAATTAAATCCCTCCTAAACCGAAACCCCAATTCAAACCCTCGATGAGTTCTATATATGGCGATCAGATGATGAGTTCTATATATGGCAATCCACTCTGACAACCGATGATGAGTTCTCTGCTTTATCAGCTAAAATTTTAAAACAAATAATGATTGATGAAGGGTTTAAATAGTCATCTAGAAGGCCCTAATTTGTTGGGGTTCAAGATCAATTCCATGGGCTGGTTGATTTTTGATGGCCACAACAGTAATATGGCATCATTTGTTTCTTGATCAGCGCAGGTTAGTTTAGTTGGTCTACATTTTTTGCATCTCATTGGAATTAGATTTCAGATTGTATCAAAAATAAAGCTTTTATTGCTTCCTCTAGATATCTATCCTCCTTTTAGTCATGCGCGTATATAATTATGAATAAATCTGCAACACAGATATCAATTTTGTAGAATTTGACACAAAATGTATATGAATGAATAAGATTTTTCATAAATAGAGTCCCATAAGATTTTTCATCTTAAGAGTCGTATGTTCTTTGCTGGAATATGGACTGTCACTTGAGAGGTGAGTTGCTTTCTATTATGGATTTTAAAGAGGGGAAGCTTCCTATGAGGTATTTGGGGGTTCCTCTTGTCTCTACTAAGTTGTGTAAAATAGATTCTGATCAATTGGTTGCTAGGATTACTAAGAGGATTCAATCGTGGGCTAAGAAAGTGTTGTCGTATGCTGGTAGAGCCCAATTGATTAAAAGAATTTGTATTAATAGAATTCTTAATTTTCATATATAATAGAATTTGTATTTGTTCAATTCCACTCTTAATAGAATTTGTATTTGTTCAATTCATTTCTTAATGGGTTTGAATTTTGTTTTTTTTTTATATAAACAAATCTTTGGGTTTAGTTTGATTATTGGATTAAAAAAAGGTCAATTGATGGTGTTTGATTGCAATTCTAGATTCTAGATTATTTTATTTTTTTCAGCTTATTTAACTCAGAAAAAGTGAGATTACTTGTAATTGTTTTCAACTTAAGAATGTGCCTGAATTCATTAGAAGCTAAATAGTATAATGATAGTAGAAAGAAATGAGATAAAGAGAGATTATTTTTAATTAAATTCCATGTATATATAATAATTTTTTATTTATTTATTTATTTTTTTAAAAAATTTTTAATAGTAGCAAAGATATGTATCAATACTAATATTGAGAACATCAGGAAAATGAAATCTTAGGATACCACCATAGTGTATTTGCTAATCATTTTTCACATTGGTGGAGGTTGTGCCTCTTTGGGTTGGTTCAGACCATGGTTGTTTGTTGCGGTTATGCCTCTAATTGGGTTGTTTCAAGCCATTATTGTTTAGTTTGGTTGTCAGGTGGCATGAGAGGTGTCACACTCTTCATGGTTTTCATGAAAATGTTGTTGGCTTTAGAATTTCGTTCTTAATTTTTTTTTTTAATACAACTCCAAAAGGATGTAGCCATGGCTAGAACTCTGTTTTTGTGTATATAACCTACTCTACTATACATCTATATCACTATGAGATTGAATAAATGATGGGCATGACAACCCAATACTATCTGTTATCAGAATCTTACGATTCGCGATTCGATTCACGATTCGATTCGCAATTTTTGCAAAATCGATACGAATCTATGGGTGAATCTATTTTGGAAGTGAATCTCTAGTGAATCGCACGATTCAAAATCAATTCACGATTCGATTCACTTGTTACGATTCATGCAATTTTTGAAATTATTGTGTACGACATATTTTTGACTCTTTTTCTCTCCATCTTTTTAGTGAAAATGGCATAATACAACTTTTAATAGCGTTTAATACCAAAATAACCAACATATATACATGCTTTATTGTTATTTTAGTGATCATGAAATTTTTAATAGGATCCAATTAGATTCAATCAGACCCAACATATTTTTAACCTTTCTTCCCATTTTTTTTCCTTTTAAAAAATCATAATATATCTTCTAAAGATGTTTAAGATTAAAGTTACATTATGAATTATCTATTATTATTTTATTAAATTGAATATTATATGTGTGAGGTCAGTTATACTTTTTAAAATGTTTTAGGCTTTAAAATAGAAGATTCTAAATAATTCCTTCTTATTATCTGCTCACTGTTACTTATAAAAGTATATATGCTTATTGTCCAAATATCAACATTGTTGTTAATTATTGTTACTTTGGAAATTGATAGTTTGTTACTATCTTTATTAAGAATGGCTGATAAGAAATATCTAAAAAAGAAAAAAAGGCAAGATGTTGATATTACATCTTTATTAAGAATAGTTGATAAGAAATATCTAAAAAAGAAAAAAGGTAATATGGTGATCTTGCATAGGAACTTTTGTTAACTTCTTACCTATTAAACTACGTGATTATTATTCAAAATAACATTTTTATTGATTTAAGTCTAAATATTTTATATTCATAAGATATATTTAACATCTAAATGTGTAGATATATGTTTTTAAGTAATTTAGAAAAAGTGACCGAATCTTTACGATTCACAATTCGATTCAATTCGATTCGCGATTCGGTACAAGACCATTTCGATTCACGATACGAATCCCGATTTGACAACTATACACACGAGGCAAAGAAGATCTCATTCTTATGAGGTATTAGTAAGTTTGTTCTCCCCTAGTACATGGGACTAACTAAGGATGTCATTTATATACTTTTCCAAACACAGATAGCATAGGATATCCATATGTATAAAACATTTCAATAGAGTCACTACTACAATAATGGTTAAAAGTCACACTTTTCGGATTGAATTTAGATGAGAATCATGCTTAAAAGTAGCAAATTATGAGTACAAAACTCTAAAATTCTGCTCAAAGCTTGCTTTAGTCTGAATTTATGTTCAATGTTGAGAAATATAGATAAGGAACATGAGGTTGCACCTGCCTTGCTCCATTCTGCAGACTTGATGTATAGATATTATAGCTTTCTTTTGTTTTATTTTAAAGCTATTAATATTTTATAGTTTTTTTTATTTTTTTAAAATTTGACAATTCTAGTGGCTTCTCTGAGCTGTGTTTGCATTGCTAAATATATCTATTGAATTGTGTTTTAACTTTGCATATCTAAACATCATTTATATTTTTTAGATTAGATATCACTCTCTTGAAGAAGAAATAGCCTTTGGACCTGGTTGTTGGTTGTGGGATTATTTAAGAAGTGGGCTTCTAGTTTTCAGCATCCACTTTCAAGTGGTGCTGGGTTCTAAGGCACATAATGGTTATGTTTACAAAATTGGAATTGTACGTGGTGTTTTTATATTATTTTTGTTACTATCAATGACATTTTGTTTTACATGTTGGCCAGCTCTTTGGTTTGGTGAACACACTTCTGGAAAATTCCAGAAACACTACAGAGAAGGATCTTTCTATTCAAAGATATGTTGTCATTCCATTGTCTCCAAACAGCGGATTAATAGGATGGCTACCAAATTGTGACACCCTGCATCATCTCATTCGGAGTATAGAGATGCTAGAAAGGTCTGCTAAGGTTCATTTGATGCTTTATGTGTGTGTGTGTGCGCGCGCGCGCGCGCGTGCATTTCGTCTAATTTTTTGTGCATGTTTCTGGTATATAGATCTCCTTAAATCTAGAGCACAAACATATGCTTAATTTTGCTAAAGATTATGACCATTTGCCACTTATAGCTAAATTGGAGGTGTTTGAGTGTGCTCTGCAAAATAGTGAAAGAAATGACCAGGCAAGGGTATGTTTTCTTCAAGAAATATGCTGCATCTTTGGCTCTCTTGGGAATTCTTTTCTCAAGTTAGTTACATTGCCTCTTGATAGGTGTTTTGGTTAAAAAGTCACACTTCTAAGAATGGGCTGCACAGGAGGACAAATTATACTAGAAGCTTGGCTGTCATGAGCATGGTATCATTTTTCTTCTCGTATTATTTAGATTTTTTTCTTAAGACCAGCAGGATCCGGCTGTATATGTTGCCACAAAATCAACACAATATGGCTCCCATGTATGATCTTATTTGTCAACCTTTTATGCTTTAGAAATGTTTAGATAAGAGAATGTTTCGAAGTAAATGTATGTTATTTGATTATACTTTTCTTTCTTTGGTTAGAATGATATACTAAGAAGGAACTCTGCAAATCACTAACTTAATTTGTGAATATATACCCCATAAAATTGTGTGATTAGTTGTCTAAAGTATTTGAATGCTTGTGTACATATCTTTCACTGTGTAGATACATGATTTTTTGGGTACTGATATTCTTTCCGTCGTATACAGGGATTCTTTGTTATTTTTTCATGGATGCCTATATATTTTAAAACAGCAAGGCCATAGCTAGCCTAAAAGTTGTAGTTTATCAGCAATTTATCACATACTCAACAAGTGTACTGATTTTATGAGAGAGATGAAATACATGTCTCTTTGTTATAGATATATCATGTCCACCTCAGACAAGCAGCTTGGTCTTTCAAAAAAGTAAAAACATAACCAAAGACAACTTCTATTAATTTTGTTTCCAAAATGTATTTACTAGTAGTCATGGTCCATGTAATGGACTCATGAACATCATGTATGGTTGTCCAACTTTTTATTTTTTTAAATTCCTTTCTAATTTTGATTCAAACAGGCAATAAACAATCATTGATGCTGGTTTCACAAAATTGCATGTAACTTGGAAAAGTAGAAGTTTGAATTGAAATATTTCCATCTACATTTGTTTCTCTTGTCTTACTTCTGGATTTTCCTACTAATCATGTGATACAGTAAGCATCAGGTATTTCCTTACTTGCAGTCAATTGGTTTTGTTGGTCCTGGGATTGCGCTCAATGGTCTAACCATGGCAAAGCACCCATCAATAGCATCTGCTTGGCTTACTTTAGCTGTTGGGTTAAAATCATTTAGTCATTGTGGGTTCCTTGTGAGTCTTCAAGTTAGTGTACTCAGAAAAAAAATCACTTGAAATTAAGAACAGCATAAATTCTGTTTTCACCCACGTTTGACCTTATTTTCATTCTTTTCAATGAAGCAAGGTTTCTTAAGAAGCAAGGTTTCGAAGGACAATTTAAAGGAGGAGGTATCCCATGAACTCGTAGATCGCCGTTTTGGTAAGTCTCGCTTGTTTTATGTTTTTATTTTTCTAATGTTTGTTAGTATATACTAGTTAAAGCACAGCAATTTCACTAATTATTAACTAAGATTTAACAAGTTTGAAGATGTATTTAATGAAAATAGATTCATTAGTTATTTCTTACTTAGCATGACCCTTGTTAAAATACACATTAACCAAAATAGAGACAAAACTATGTGTATATTTTTTTGTGTATTTTTGCTAGGCAGTGTTGGAGTTGCTCTAAGTTAGTGATGTGATTAATAGAAGCTTGTCATGTATAAACGAACTTTTGGTTGTTAAGCTAGACTCATTGCGTATACAATTTGTATTGACATGGATAGAGATGTCTATACAATGTAATTGATAATATGTTAATATTTTTTTTGTTTATTTTCTTTGCAGATTGGTTTTTGATGACGTTTAGAAGTATACTTGCAAATCAAGATCAAGTGTTAATTTTTTTTTTCCTGAACTGATACTTGGTTCTAGTTGCAAATCAAGATCGAATGTTGATTTTTTTTGTGAACTCCATGTTAGTTCATTTTAGGATTTTCTTTGATGGTTTTTTTTGTTGTACTTAATGGATTATTATTAAATTTGTTGGATGGATATATTTTGATTTATAATATAAATTGTTTAGTAAATTTTTTTATGGAGTGGTGTATAATAGCTAGTGAATTTCTTAGTACATTTAAAAGGCTATTGGGATATGAACATGGATATTTGTGAAATAATAATTTAAATTGAAATATAAAATATGGTACAAGTTTAGTGGCAAATTGTTTTCATCATTTGTATTTGTTATTAGGACAAAGTGATTATTCATCGTTAATAAATATTTTTTGTGACAAAATTTATTATAGTTTATATATGAAAGTTTTCATTAATTTTGTTGTTTGGTGATTAAAAATTTCGTCACGTATATATATTTTTGTTACGAAATATATTTTGTCACCCATGTATGACGTTTAGAGACGAAAAATTTCGTCAACTTTACATTTTACTGTGACGAAATTATTTCCTCATCAATGATCAACATGCGTGACAAATTTATTCGCCAACTAAAGTTATAAATGTGGTATTGAATAACTATTTGGTGACGAAAATGAGGATTTTTTATGACAAAATGTTGTTTTATTGGTGACAAAAAGTTTCGTCACTGAAGTAATTTCATTGGTGACGAAAACGATGCTTTTTAGTGACAAATATTCAATGACGAACCCGGTGACGAAAATATTTCTTCACAAATATTTATAGTTATAAATGTGGTATTGAATAACTATTTGGTGACGAAAATGAGAATTTTTGATGACAAAATGTTGTTTTATTGGTGACAAAAAGTTTCGTCACTGAAGTAATTTCATTGGTGACGAAATTATTTTTCGTCACGATGCTTTTTAGTGACAAACATTCAATGACGAACCCGGTGACGAAAATATTTCTTCACAAATATTTATAGTGACGAAATTAGCTTTTTCGAGACAAAAAATTCGTCATCCAAGACCCAACTTGTTGTACAAAAGTCTCCTAAGTCTCTCCAATGCGCCCACGCACATACTTCCACCACTGACCCGCATCCCCCTTCAACTAGAAAGATGCCAAGGTTACCTTCAATTGATCGTCCTCGATGCCAAGCATCTCGAACGTCTTCACTATCTATTCAAGCCACTCATCTGCCTTCAGTGGCTCCTTTGGGTCATCCAAAAACTCATCTGAATTAGACCAAAAAATCTCTATCTTCAGAAAAGAAGGCCATGTCTCAGCAACCTGGGCCTAGACTTGATTCTCAGCTCTGAGAATGTCCATGGATTCCCACAATGCTTCGGCCATTTCACGGGCTATGGCTGTAGCGATCCTGGTTTCAACCCTTCTTTCATGTTTTGCCACTTCGACTGGGCAGGTCGGGGATCGAGCTGCCCGGTCAGCTCGCGGAGGTCCAAGGGGCAGCGCCTCTTGGCGGGTCTAAGGGCAGCGCCCTGACGGGGTCAATGGCCAACGCCCCCGAAGCAAAAGTACAAAATGCATTCGAAGTTGCTTGTCCGCTCGAGCGGCCATTTATGCGCTCGAGCAGAGAATGTTTGGTTCCATAAGTTTGACCCGTCTGCAAAAGTACTGGGAAGGTGTGTTCGACGCTCGAGCAGGGCTTTCCACGCTTGAGCGGGCCATGTTATATCAATTCGTGAATCTAATATTTCAAATCACTTTTGTATATATCTCTCTCTCGAAAAACATTTCCTCTCCATTTTCTCTACATTTCCTTACGCCAAATTGGATCAAAATCTTGATTTCTCAAGATCCGTTGGGAGTTAGACCGAAATTTTTCATCAAAGTTGTGTAACTTCTCGAGGGCTTCATTGTGTGTGGTGGAGATCGAGTTTCGACATCGTAAATTTTGGGGTTTCATCTCATTTCTTCTTCAAAACTTCAGGCAGAGATTTTCTTAGAGTTATATATATATTTTTGCAAGATCTATATAATTTTCGAAATCATCTTTCGATAGCTTTGAAAAATTGATTGTTGATTCAAGAAGTTGAGAGATTTTGAAAGTTGGTTTGTCTCTTGTTCTTTTAAAATGATCTTATAGGTTTTGATTTTCGTTGATTGAAGAAAATATGATTTTGTTTTGGTGAGAAAACCTAGAATTTGGGAATTTTTTTTTAGAGACTGAAAATTCATGAATAATATTGCTATATTTATTTTGTGTGTCAAAATAAATGGACGTTTGGAAAATTTCTTATTTATATTTATATAAATGATGAATTTCAGGAAATATGAGAATTATTGTTCATTTTGGAAATTATTGTTCAAAACGTTGAAATAGTCTTGAAATGACTAATTATTGAGGATACTTGAGAAGAGGGGAATTGTATTATTCCTTGAATGATGAATTGGAATAATAGTATTTATATTCATCTTGTGTTATTGGCATATCAATTCATTTCATTACATTAAACTTTGAAAGTTGATTTGAAAACTTGCATTGAGAAAAGAATGTTGAGAAACAAGTTTTCATGGGATAATTTTGGGATAAATACGTTGGTAAGTCTTGATAGGTAATGTAGATGATATTGAATAAGTTGGCCTGAGAGTCTGGGGTGAAAGACCGAAAACCCGCGCGGATAGGTGTCGAGCCTTCCGGTTAATACCGATAAAAATGACAAATTGGTAGTACTTGTATAGTCTATTTGCAGACACCGGCCTAGGGATTACCAAAGTCATATTTACCGCTTCTGAAATGAATTGTTAAGTTTTGAAGAATTGAAATTGCATGAAATCATTGAGTATGATGGTTTTCAAAGATGAAGATGTGATTTTTTTTCAAAATGGCATAGCATGGCATGTGCATTTCATCTCTTGAGACTTGCATAAAATGTATATACTTTGTTAAGGATTTGCTACTGGGCTTTATGCTCACCCTACGGGATTTTTGTGCAAGAAAAGATGTGATGATGCCGCCTAACTAAAGGAGAGGAAATCTGTGTTGAGAGTACGAGACTCTCATTTTGCTGTGACTCTGTGTGTAAGCCAAGGGCTGCATTTGTGTGGGTTTGAATAACCGTTTTGTGTAATCAGGCTCAAGCTTTGGAAACTTGTAAACCCTTGGGGGTTGTTAGATTAATGTATTGTTGCATGAAGAACTATTGTATCATGTAATGTAAGTTTGGAGATTTATATTCGGTTTTTCTTGAAACAGCCATGATTGTTGTATTATCATTTCAACTTGAAATTCGGGGTGTTACAAAGGCGACCATGGCCTGTTGACCAACCGGTTCTGCCACATTGTCCTGACCAACTCCCTCCTATTGTGCCGGAATTTCATCTGGTATAGACATCTTGTGCCTCCTAGGCCTACCACATCTACCACCATGACCACGTTCTGACATCCTAATAAAGGTAACAAAAGAGATTAGCACATTTTCAAATGTACCGAAGCTAACTCACTCACGTCCTAATACAATGGACAATAATAATTCACTCCACATAAGCACGTAATCACATAAATACATACGAATTTCGTTCTTAGATAATGACCGTTCCGTGACGTTGCTAGAGTTCCAATTAGAAACAACAGTAATCAAATGCTCTTTTAATAGGACTTCCAAAAACCCGTTGACACAATCAACATCTTAGGAACTAAATCTCATACCCATATAATCAGATAAGCATATTATTATACAAGCGTATAATGCATACTAATGTCTCAACCAAGCAAGGCAAACCCATTGTGGTACTAACCACTTCCCACGTATCCAAAGTATTCAAACCCGGTACACTCTAATACCAAGTTGTAACGCCCCCAAAAAATAATACAATAAATACAATCCAAACATTTGTTAATAGCTACAAAAATCAGAGTAAATAGTCCTTTCATTATATACAGTTAATGAATACAAAGAGTTTAACATAAATAAATGCCCTTTAAGCTTACACATTTCCAAGCCTTGATTTGGTTACAACAAAAGTGAGACTAGCTCTTACAATTAAAGCCCTAGGCTATACAAGTAATGAAACAAAAACATAGAAGCTTTTGCTCCCCAAAAGTCCCTCTGATGCTATTACCATGGATGAGGCATTCCATCAATACCTGAAAATGTTTTTCCCAATAGGGTGAGCCACAGCCCAGTAGGAATAATTTAACACAGTATATGAGGTTTAACAAAGGTATATGTGCAGTGTGCATATGCAATGTTAGAGATAAAATGTTCACATTTTATGTAGTCATCAAATATCAAGTCCATACTCCATTTCATCTTTTTTTCCAATACATTTCAATATATTAGCCAACCTCATTATTTTTCAATAACTCAAATGATACTACAACTCAATGGTTCAACAATTTCATAATCAACATATAAACACTTTCAATTGTCATTTTACAGATATTTCGTACGCGGGATCGGCACCCATGTATAGTTTCAATTTGCCATTTTACGGATATTTCGTCCGTGGGATCGGCACCTATGTATAGTTTCAATTTTCCATTTTATGGATATTTCGTCCGCGGGATCGGCACCTATGTATAGTTTCGGGACTTTCACCCAAGACACTCCGGCAAACTTAATTATAATAGAGTCCATCCCCTTTCTCCTTCCAAAAATGTATTTAATCACATACTCACACATATGAAGTACATCTCCTTTCTCCTCCTAAATAATCATGCATATACAATGTATTCACAACATGATCATATTCAGTGATAATCAACCATGGACTAGTTTCAATTCACCTAATCCACATCCAATTTCTACAACAAACAAAGCTATCCTCCACCAATAACCCAATACAGATATTTCTAAATATATATGCAATCATAAGACAGATAACTTATCCAAAATTTCCAAAGGAGGTGAAGCATTATATACTCAATTCCATCATCTATTTCAATACTCACTCAATTCCGTGTTTGTAACACCAATTTCAACTATTTATACAAAATAGCTATGATAATCAATTTAGGGCAAAAGTCCCTCTTTCCAAAATACCAATCCAAATACCCAAAATCATACATTTGACATAACATGACTTCATTTTCAAACCCATGTTCATTTATTTGATTTCCACCAAAAACCTCTCTTTCATATTTCACCCAAACCCTAGGTTTGGCTCAAAATACTCCCAAATCCCATCATTGTTACACAATCACAAATAAATAAGTTAAAAATCATAACAAAGTGTAGAAAATCCCTACCTTAAGCTAGAAGACCAAGCAAAGCAAAGGTGAAACTCCAACAATGCCAAAACCAACTTCCAATCAAATGAAAATGAAGATCTTGAGGAGCTTAATCTTTTTATCAAATGAAGGAGGGTGGATAGATCACTAGATCTAGGTGAAAAAGTAAAGAGAATGTGAGTTTTAGAGAGAGAGAGAGAGGCTCTCGACTTAGGGTTTAGGATGAAAGGATATGAAAAAGTGATGTAAAAAGTCATTTTCACGATCTGATATATGCCCAGTCCGCTCGAGTGGAGAAGTTGACGCTCAAGCGTCAGACACAAAGTTTTGTTCTGCTCGAGCGTCGAATACACACATTTGGAACTTTTGTAGACAACAGGCAGACTGCTCGAGCGCAATAAAGTCTGCTTGAGCGTCGACCTGCTTGAGAGTAGGAAATGCCGCTCGAGCGTGAAAAATTTCTCCAGTATTTTGTAGACGATAAAAGTACTGAGGGTTTGCAAACCCGCTCGAGCGAAAGACCAAAATTTTGGGCAACATAGGTTTAAAAAAAAAAAAATAACCAACCTATTTCAAACGCACAACTACAATCCAATAACCAAAACAGAGGGGAGACAAGGGAAACAAGATATGAATCACCATTCAAAACCATACCAACCCAAATCTGGAACACAATAAGTGATGGGTCAAAAGCAGAATCGCTATAATTAATGTAACGCCCTAAATTTCTAGCCCAAATGATAATGCAACAATCATGGCTTTTTCAAGAAAAACCGAATATAAATCTCCAAACTTACATTACATGATATAATAGTTCTTCATGCAACAATACATTAATCTAACAACAAGTAAATAAACAAATAAATACCCCCAAGGATTTACAAGTTTCCAAGGCTTGAGTCTGGTTACACAAAATGGTTTTTCAAACCCACACACATACAGCCCTTGGCTTACACATAGAGTCATAGCAAAATGAGAGTCTCGTACTCTCAACACACATTTCCTCACCTTTAATTAGGCAACATCACCACATCTTTTCCTGCACAAGAATCCCATAGGGTGAGCATAAAGCCCAGTAGGAAATCCTTAATAAAGTATATACATTTTATACAAGTCTCAAGAGATAAAATGCACATGCCATGCTATGCCCTTTTGAAAGAAAATCACATCTTCATCTTTGAAAAACATCATGCTCAATGATGTCATGCAATTTCAATTTTTCAAAATTTAACAATTCATTTTAAGAGCGGTAAGTACAACTCTGGTAATCCCTAGGTCGGTATCTACAAGTAGACTATACAAGTACTACAAATTTGTCATTTTTACCGGTATTAACCGGAAGGCTCGACACCTATCCGCGCGGGTTTTCGGTCTTTCACCCCGGACTCTCAGGTCAACGTATTCAATATCATCTACACCACCTATCAAGACTTACCAACGTATTTACCCCAAAATTATCCCATGAAAACTTGTTTCTTAACATTCTTTTCTCAATGCAAGTTTTCAAATCAACTTTCAAAGTTTAATGTAATCAAATGAATTGATATGCCAATAATACAAGATGAATATAAATACTGTTATTCCAATTCATCATCCAAGGAATAACACAATTCTCTCTTCTCAAGTATCCTCAACAATTAGTCATTTCAAGACTATTTCAACGTTTTGAACAATAATTTCCAAAATGAACAATAATTCTTATATTCCTTAAAATTCATCATTTATATAAATATAAATAAGAAATTTTCCAAACATCCATTTATTTCGACACACAAAATAAATATAACAATATCATTCATGGATTTTCAATCTCTAAAAAAAAAATCCCAAAACTCTAGGTTTTCTCACCAAAACTATACAACTCAAATCTTTTGAAAGAAAACTTTTCAAAATCATATTTTCTTTAATCAACGAAGATCAAAACCCACAAGATCATTTTAAAAGAACAAGAGACAAACCCACTTTCAAAATCGCTCAACTTCTTGAATCAACAATCAATTTTCAAAGCTATCGAAAGATGACTTCGAAAATTATATAGATCTTGCAAAAATATATATATAACTCTAAGAAAATCCCTACCTCAAGTTTTGAAGAAGAAATGAGATGAAACCCCAAAGTTTACGGTGTCGAAACTCGATCTCCACCGCACACAACGAAGCTCTCGAGAAGTTACACAACTTTGATGAAGAACTTCAGTCTAACTCCCAACGGATTTGGAGGAATCAAAGAGAGAAGATGACTTCTAGAGAGAGAAGCTCTAGATCTGGAAATTTTGGAGAGTTTTAGAGAGAGAGAGAATTGAAAAATTGATCTGAAATCTCCCTTTATGGACTAATATAACATGGTCCGCTTGAGCGTGAAATACACTTTCCCGTAAGCAATTTCGAATGCATTTTGTATTTTTGCTTTCGGAGAGCTGACCGAGCAGCTCAACCCCCGTGAGTTGACCGGGTCAAAATTGGGATCGCTACAATTAAAGTAATAGTTTTCAAAATATTAATAATTTCGTAATTTATAGTTTTCAAAAGGAAAGATAAAAAAACAATGCTAGGTGGCTCGAAAATTTATGGCTCGAATGGCTCGAAACACCCAAAGCGACGTCGTTTTGAGTGTAAAACAACATCGTTTTGGCACATTCGAGCCATTTGAGCCGCACAAATTTGGGCCACCAAGCATTTTAAAAAAAAAAAAATATTATATAACTTTCCAACTTAATCTTCTCCTACTGATTTTTATTTCCTTTAAAAAAAATAAAAAATTGCTTCTTACTATATTACTATTTTGTTCATACCATATATAACTACTCTCAAATCTTTAAAATTCATGATAAAAATTAACAACCTTCAAAATATTTTGATTTAATTACACACATTAATTTCGTTTGTACATTTTTTCTTTTTCTTTTTTGATTTATTTTGTACACTCATATGTACTAATATTTATGCCTAAATTATATATATTTTAATACATGTGATGGGTGTGAAAAGAAATTAAATGTGTATAACTATAAGCACCCTTCCTATTAGCCACATTCATTGATTTTGTTTAGTTAATGGATTTTCACAATACTAAAAGACAATTTTTTAAGTAGTTTTTATAATGTAACTTCATTTCACAATTAATTAATTAATTTTAAAATATTAAAACATTTTACATGAAAATTTGTATTAAATAAAAATTTAATAAAATTTAAATTGAAAATTATGATTTGTTTGAGACTTCATTTCTTTGATCAAGTTCTATACTAAAAATAAAATCTATGAACTAACTTAATCTGATTTTAAATAATTCTTTCAGATGTAAATATAATTTAATATTAGACATATTTTAAGAATAAATATATAATTTCTTAATTGAAGTATTAGAATATTAATAAATATGCCAAATATAAATTCATATATATTTTTTTATTTTGGTTATAAAAACTTTTACCATATTTTTATCATTTGAAAAGATAAATAAGTGGGCAATGTGATGGTTGGACATGAGCCAAAATAATTATCTAAAAATTGGATGTATAGCATAAAAATCAACCAAATCCAATTTCTACACTACTTTTAGTATTTGATCCAGTATTAACTCATACCCATTACAACTTAACAAATTATTAAACATAAACTTAAATTGATTATTATTAACTATTTTAACTAATTAACTGATCAATTTTTAAATCGAGCCAAGGTAGAATTAGAACAAGCTCTATATTTTAGGTTGATCCAGTATTATATAATTTTTTCATACATAAATATACTTAATTATTTTTCTAATAATTTTTCATATAAATATATAATTTTTTACAAAAAATAAATAAATATGCCAAAAATATACATACATTTTCTTATTTTTGTTATAAAAATTAAGGGGCATTTACATACAAGTCCCATTTTGTGAACTTATAATCCATTAAGTCCTAGATAAAATTATTTGCTCCTTCAAGTCCCATTAATTTTTAATAGACTAATTTACCCTTCCAAGATCTCCTCCATAGCTGTCAAACATCCATTGCTGTACTTCATTCCCTCTCTCTTACTCTTACTCTCTTTCTCTTTTAGCTGAGAACACGTTGGTTCTACGAACTCTATTGCCTGAAGCTCGGCATCACGACATCTCGAACAAGATCTAGAAATGAATTAGACTTTGAAGGAATCTGCCCAATGCCCTCATCGCTGCAATCTCCCACCAGTGGCCATAGATTCTCGTCGCTAAGATTCTCCGACAACCATAACAGCTTCCCTTTCTTGTAATCGTTTCTTCCTTAAACGATTTCGACTCCGTCAGCCCAATCCATTCAAGGCTGGATCATCATCATCGGCTCACTCGCATGGGCTCTCTCTCGGAGATGATCACATCAAACTAATCTCTCTCTCTGCAGTTTGGGTGTTGAAAAATGTAAAGAGGAGACACAAACAAACACAAACGGGTTATATCTCTCTCTCTCTCTCTCACTTTTCACCCACTCTTCCACTACCTCACCTTTATTTTCATTAGTAAAATGGTGGTCTGGGCGGTGGATGAGAGAGTCTCTTCGTTCTTTCACAGGCAGTTCCCAAATACATCCATTACCTCACCTTTATTTTCATTATTATAAAGCTCTATTGATAAGCGAGTAGTGATTGGTAGCCCGAAACCCCTCCCCCCCGAATCCCCCGAACCAAAAACGACGCCGTTTTTGTTTTTTTGTTTTTTTTTTTTTACAGATCAGAAGCAGGAAGAAGAAGAAGGAGGAGGGATGAGGAGGAGGAGGAGGAGGAGGAGGGACTGGAGGGGGCCCAACAAATGGGGCTGGAGGAAAAGGCCGGGGGTGGAGGCTGGGGGCGGAGGCGGCAGAGGCAGGGGCTGCGAGGGGCGGGGCTGCGACGGCGGAGCTGCTGCTGCGACGATCAGACCTGCTCGACGATCGGTAGGTCGGCGGTGGCAAGGAGGGGCCCTCTCCATTCCCTCTTTTCTCCCTCTCTTTCTCTCCTCTTTCTCTCTTCTCTTTCTCTCCTCTCGTTCCTGAGCTGATCGAAAATGGAAGAAAAAAAAGAAAAAAAAGAAAAAAAAAGAAAAAAGGCTAATGCCCAAAACGACGTCGTTTTGGGCATTAGGGGGATTCGGGGGAAGAAGATTCGGAGCACAAATCATTTTTCATTGATAAGCCCCTTTTCCAGCATGTTCCCACTCTCTTCAACTTTTTTTTATTTTCTACATATATATACATTTTTTTATTATAATATATTATATCAACATACCAGCCCACAGTTTTAAATTTGGAGGATGATCTGGTCCATTGATACTTGATAATAAAGTCAGTTTATTTGTTTGTTGATTTATTTGAAACATCAGCGTGTTTAGTTTTATAATTTTAAAATTGAGAATATTATCAGTTTAAAATTGAAAAAATGATAATATTCTCAGTTTTAATATTGAAAAAAAAAATTGAAAATTTTCTCAATTTTACTAGATATTTTTGAAAAATTTTTCAATTTTTTTCATGATTAAAATTGAGAATATTATAAATTGAGAATGTTCTCAATTTCAAAACAGGGAATAATTTCAGTTTATAAAAACTAATAAATTTCTCAAATTTTTTTCTAAAAATATTGTCAGTTTTAAGAAAATTTTCAATTTTTTTCATGATTAAAAATGAAAATATTATAAACTGAGAATGTTCAAATTGAAAACAAGAGAAGATGAGAGAGAAAACTAGAGAGAGCAAGCCAATGATTTTGATCAATTCAAGAGACAGTGAGGATTTGATGCTCTCAATCAAAACTGCCTTTTGCCTTTTGCCTTATATGTAGTAATTTTTTTGTGTTTTCTCAATCACGTGATTGTTTGTAATAACGTAGAAGTGGAGGTGCTACCAAATGTTAGAGGAGAGAGTTGGGAATAATAAATACTGGTAATAATAATTCATGAGAGGGGAAGGGTTTGGCTGTTAGGCACTTTGCGATGGCGAACGACACCAGTCAGTCACATACAACCCAAACCAATCACAAAAGAAAAATATATATATAACTGTTTGGATTGAAGGGTAAAAATGTCTTATTATTTATAAATAGGACTTATTGGTTCAAAAACTTTTAGATAGGACCTAAGCTACCACAAAATATGTAGATAGGACTTTTACGTAATTAACTCAAAAATTAACCATAATATATTTACCTATTTTTAAAGAAAAAAACGTGGGTTAAGTGACCATGAATTGGTATGAATGAAGATAATTCTCTAAGAATTTAAATGTCGGCATAAAAATTGATCTTAATATAACATCTAAACAACTTTTAATGTTTAATGCCAGTACTATCCCTCAAATTAGTTCATAATATTCAAAACTTGAGAAATTATAATATAATTTAAACATAAAATTTAAATTTATTATTATCAATTATTTCTATTAATTAATCGATCAAAATTTTAAATCAGTTACAAAATATGGTTGAAACAATGCCCATATTTTAGGTTGACCTTAAATAGTTTTTTCACACATAAATACACTTGACCATTCATATAATAATTTAAAATATAAATATAAAATTGTATCAAAGTTTTAATTTTTTTTAAATAATTCTGCATACATATTTATTATTTTATTATAAAAAATATTAACATATATTTATTCACCAATTTAATAAATAAATGAGTTAAGTGGTCATATTTAGGCATAAATTAAGACAATTCTCTAATGATTAGGTCATGACCTAACTGAGATAAATGTTGAGTCAATTAGATTAATTATGTCACTTCTACTGTCAAAACACATTATGAATCCTCAAGCCAACTCTTATATATTTTATTTTAAAAGTAACTAACATATATTTATTCACCAATTTAATATATAAACGAGTTAAGTGGTTAATACTTAGTCATAGAGTAAGACAATTCTCTAATAATTAAATCAAGACCAAGTTGAGATAAATGTAGAGTCAATTAGATTATATCACTTTTAGTGTCTAACACAAGTATAAATCCTCAATAATTACAAATATAAATATAAAATTTATCAAAATTTTCATTTTTTTAATAACTATGCATAAATATGTAAATATTTATTATTTTATTAAAAAATACTAACATATATTTATTCATCAATTTAATAAATAAATGAGTTAAGTGGTTCATGTTTAGGTATGGACTAAGACAATTCTCTAATAATTAGGTCATGGCCAAGTTGAGACAAATGTTAGGTCAATTAAATTATGTCACTTTTAGTGTTTGGCACAACTATAAATCCTTAATAATTTTAAATATAAATATAAAATTTTATTAAAGTTTTAATTTTTTCAATAACTATGCATAAACATGTTCATGTTTAGGTATAGACTAAGACAATTATCTAATTGTTAGGTCATGGCCAAGTTGAGATAAATGTTGAGTCAATTAGATTATGTCACTGTTAGAATCTAGCACAACTATAAATCCTTAAGCCAGCTCTTATATAATTTATTATAAAAAAATACTAACATATATTTATTCATCAATTTAATAAATAAATGAGTTAAGTAGTTTATACTTAAACATAGACAATTCTCTAATAATTATATCAAGGCCAAGTTGGGACAAATGTTGAGTTAATTAAATTATGTCACTTTTAGTGTCTACCACATCTATAAATACTGAATAATTTTAAATAAAATATAAGGTAGCGTTTGGTAGAGTTTTGGAAATGTGATTTGAGAGTATGAGTTGTATTTTGAGTTTGTGTGTTGTGGAATTATGATTTGAGTGTAGAAAATTTGTTTGGTAAAGAGTTTTGAAAATAGTTTTGGAAAAGAAGTTTGATTTGAGTGGGGAATTGTTGATGTGACATTTGATATGTGATACAAAAATTTACAACTCGTAACTAAACATACAACTCAAAATTATTTTAAAACACATAAAAAGTTAAAAAAAATTTAGGAAATATTTTTTTCGATTATATAAATCAATTGCAAAAAAAAAAAAAAAAAAAAAAAAAAAAAAAAAAAATCCGGTCAACCGGCCGGACGACCCGCGAACAAAAATTTTCAAAACCTGGGAAGAAGCGATACGTCTGCTTTTGCAGATGTTCTCAAACGTTGATTAGAGAACTGTGCGGAGAACACAACCAAACATCATTGTGGAACTAAGGTGTTGAAAACGATTTCTAGAACACAACCAAACATAGCCTAAGATTTTATCAAATTTTTAATTTTTTTTAATAACTATGCTTAAACATATAAATATTTATTATTTTATTATAAAAAAATACTAATATATATTTATTCACCAATTTAATAAATAAATGAGTTAAGTGGTTCATGTTTAGGTATAGATTAAGAAAATTATCTAATGATTAAGTCATGGATTAGAAATCCCTTTTTCCTTATTAGATTGGAACATAAATTTCACATGCACGGACTCAGATTCTTCCTTAATGTTTCGCCTCCAAATACATGGGATTGCAGTATAAATAGCAAAGCACTAGAGCTCCTCGGTCCAGGTCAGCCACAGGCAAGAAGTGAACGAAAAAAAAAAAGAGGCCACAAGAGTGTTCTTGTTCACTTCCATTCTCTCTTCACACAACCAAAAACAAAAACATGGAATTATCTATTCAATCTTTACCTATTCCTGATTCAACCAAAAATATGGTACCGGAGGTCACTCGACGCTCAGCCAATTATCATCCTAGCATTTGGGGAGATCATTTCCTCACATACGCCTCTCATGCCGTGGTAAAATTGGAATTGCTAGCATTGCACATATTTAATGTTTGTCTTTAATTTTGTGCATGGTTTTAAATAATAGTATTAAAACAGGTATTAGTAAAGATACGGTCATATATCAATCGATATCAAACAATATCGACCAATATATCTATAAATATTAGTATCAAAATTCTAAAATCTTATTACATATCAACTGATATTTAAAATCTGACAGCATGGACACAAAAGAAACTACATGAAATTTTGTTAAACAACCATTTTTATTATCATGGAATTTTGTTGGACACGTGAGTATATATATATATATGTATATGTTTTCATGTTGCTGGAAGTGAATGTTAACATGGAGCAACAACTCTGTTTTCATATTTAATATCTTTGTTTCATATAGAAAGACTTGATAATAACTAATTTGGTTATTATTTTTCAAATTCACAATATTCCATTTGCAAAATAACATTACTTATGAACAGTGAAGTTTGATTTCATTTACAAAAATAACATTATCAAATTATTCTTGCTGTATTTTATGTATAAATTTTGTGTCAGAATATAATTTTCTTTGTATATATCCTATATTCTCATTGTTTATGTAGGAAGTGGATGTAACAGCTTCAGCAGCAGAAAGAGGAAGTCAGAAAGATGCTAGTGGCAGCTAATGATCAGCCTTCACAGAAACTGAACTTCATTGATGCAATCCAACGCCTAGGCATGTCTTACCATTTTGAAAGTGAGATGGAGACAGCTTTACAACACATATATGAAACCGATTATGATCATCATGATGACAAAGCCAACGATGATCTTTATACTGTTGCTCTCTTGTTTCGGTTACTTAGACAACAAGGATATCCCATCTCTTGTGGTAAGTCTCATTTGCCATGCATTTGATGTTTTGGTATCTGAACAAGGCTAAAAGAAGTCAAACACAACCATACAAGTCCATATGTTATTTTGTGTCACACTAATATATCATGTGTCGGATGGGTTACGCAGATGTGTTCAACAAATTCAAGGATGACAATGGCAAAATTTGTGAATCCTTAATTGGTGATGTGAGAGGAATGTTAAGCTTGTATGAGGCTGCACATCTTAGGGTGCGAGGAGAAGATATATTGGATGAAGCACTCTCTTTTACCATCACTCACCTTGAGTCTGCTGTACCCAGCTTGAGCAATCTTGTTCAAGAACAAGTAATTCATGCTCTGAATCAGCCTATACACATGGGCTTGACAAGGCTAGAGGCAACCCGTTACTTCTTCTTCTATGAGCAAGATGATTCTCACAATGAAGTTCTACTGAATTTTGCAAAATTAGATTTCAATCTATTGCAAAAAATGCACCAATGGGAGCTAAGCGAAATCACAACGTGACTTATATAAATTTATGCCCAGGAAAAAAATAATTGGAAAATTCTCAGAATTCAAATGTATAGTATAAATTTAAATTGTGCACTTTTTTGATCCATACATTTCAAATTCTAAGCATTTTTTAAATATTTTTTTGTGGATATGTAAGGTTGTTAATCAAGTCAGACTTTTCTAGTCATATTGAAGTGGTTTAAAAATTGACTAACATAATATTTCAGGTGGTGGAAAGAATTGGACTTTGCAAAGAAAATGCCTTTTGCAAGAGATAGAATAGTGGAGTGCTATTTTTGGGTATTGGGAGTTTATTTTGAGCCCCAGTACCTACTTGCAAGAAGGATGCTAACCAAAGTGATTGCCTTGACTTCCATTATTGATGACATCTATGATGTCTATGGTACTTTAGAAGAACTTGCGCTCTTCACTGATGCAATTGAGAGGTTCAAACCCATTCATTCCCCAATGAACTTTGCATTTGATCTTATAGAAGTATCAAAATCTCTTCAATTGTTCATTATCTATCTGTATTTCAGGTGGGAAATCAGTGCCATAGATCAACTTTCAGAGTACATGAAACCATGTTATCAAGCACTTCTAGATGTTTACAACATGATTGATGAAGAGATGGCCAGGAAAGGAAGATCATATTGTGTCCACTACGCAAAATCTGCAGTAAGCCTCGTACTGATTGGTTACAAACAAACAATTTGTGATTAGCAATAAGATTACATGTGAAATTTGATCAAAAAGCAATAATACTGATCGATTTTGTTCAAATCTCAGATGAAAATTTTAGTTAGAGCATACTTTGAAGATGCCAAATGGTTTCACCAAGGCAATGTTCCAAGTATCGAAGAGTATATGCGAGTTGCTCTAGTAACTGTTGCTTACACAATGCTAGCAACCACTTCCTCGGTGGGCATGGGAGAGGTGGTGTCCAAAGAGGCCTTTGATTGGGTGTCAAGTGATCCTTTAATTGTTCAAGCTTCATGAGTAGTTAGCAGACTCATGAATGACATGGTTGGCCACAAGGTAATAAGATAAATCAGAATCTTGCAAAAATTGTGTATTATGATGTAATCCTGATGATCACGCAGTATTGTTAATGTGGTAAGCTTGTTCATCTTTACTGAATTTGAAAAAAAAAAAATAAAAAAAATTAGACATTTAAAGAAAAATTAATTTATTTTAGAAGAATTGAAGTAAAGATTATATAGATTTTGGAAATCAAAATATTACTTTATTTTACAAAAACTCAATATAATATTAAAGTAATGAGATTTTTCAAAGGTTGGGGGTGACTAAAATGCTAATTTATTCTATAATTATTCAAAATTGCATGAAAATAATGAAAATTTAAAAAATTTAGGATAACAAAAGTAAAATTATTTAGATTTGGAAGGGTTAGAGTAAAATTATATATATTTTGAAGGGGTTAAAATACAAATTTCTTTTATAAATATTCAAAATTACATGATAAAAATGCAATTTTTTAAAAATTTGGGAGGGCAGTGGCCCCGCCCGTCACCCGTGTCCGCCACTAGTTGGATTCTATATAATTTTAAGAGTGTCAAGCCGTTTTTTAATTTATTTTAATAGCTTGTAAATCCAAGAAGAAAATAAGGCAAACCCATAGGCACTGACTTTGACTCTAAACATGAGTAAAATGATGTTTGTGGGTACTAATCAGTCTAGAGTGAGCCCTCATCATTGTGGCTAATTCATCACCGACTTAGGCTTAATTTGGGAACTTTCTTTATTTTTTTATACATTTAAAAAAAATTAAAAATATAAAAAAATTAACTTTTAACCAACTTACCAAAATAACTTTAAGTTAATTCCAATTTTTTTGTTTAGTTTGATTTATATAGTTGTTAGAATAAGTACTTCGGTTCAGTTGGTGTTAAAAAAAAAAAAAAAAGAAATTCTAATATCGACTCAAAAGTTTTAATTTTGTTAATTGAGAAACTAAAACTAATCATGTATTATGGTTTGGGTTATTTAGTTTTGAGAGACTTATGGGTAGGTTTTAATAGGTAGACTTATTTTTCAATAAGTTTTATAATAATTAAAAGCGTTTTTCGTCAAATACTATTAAAAACGTCACTAATTGTTAATTTTCAACAACAATTTAAAAATTGTAGCAAAAATTTCACTAATTATAAGCTTTAGCGACATTTTAAAAAGATCGTCACAAAAAAATGTAATTAATTTTCAACTTTCAGCGATATTTTTGAAAAATTCGTTATAGAAAAACTTCACTAATTGTAAGTTTTAGCGGCAATTTATAAAAATCATAACAAAAAAGTCACAAATTGTCAATTTTTGGCTACATATAAAAATCGTCACAAAAAATGCTTTTTAACAACAAGTTTATTAAAACTTATTTTCAATAGGACTTGATGAGAATTAAATCTAACTAATAGAACCTATTAGTGGTTTACCTTTTAGTTTTTCAATTTAATGTAAATGAAGGATTATTTTACAGAAATTTTAAGGATTTTATAAAATTTTCTAGAATCCAACATTAGGAAGTAAATGAAAAGAGATGGGAGAGAATGCTCTGCGAATGTCTCCCCTAAATTTTAATGCAAAATGTGAATATAAAAATATTTAAATATAATATTTTGGTAGATTTGGTTGATGCTGGTGTAAAAAAATTTATTTCTCAAAATTAAAATAGATAAATTATAAGATAGATAAATTGTAATACATTACAATATTTATGAAATTTGAAGAGATTCTTAATTTTATATTATATCCTCTAACATGATAATAACACTAATTGTAGTTCGAACAAAAAAGAGGTCACGTAGTCTCTGTTGTCGAATGTTACATGAAACAATATGGTGCATCAGAGGAAGAAGCACTTGTTGAATTGCAAAAGCGGGTTACTAATGCATGGAAAGACATAAATCAAGAGTGCCTCCGCCCAACAGCAGTCCCAATGCCTCTCTTGTTGCGAGTAGTCAATCTTGCATGAGTGATAAATGTTTTATACAAGGACGAAGATGGATACACACATTCTGGAACCAAACTCAAAGGCTTTGTGACCTCGGTTCTTATTGATTCAATGCCAACATCAACATACAAAGACTAAAGGCCAATCACGAATTGGAGACATAATGTCTATGGACTGACAAGATTTTTCAAAAATAAATCCACCAATAAATTGTGTGTGTGTGTGTTTTTTATTTTTATTTTTATTTTTTTATTTTTATATTTGTAACAGAATTAGTATTACTCTACAAATAATTCTCTTTTTAACGGGAAGTCCGGATTAATCTCTTTCCTGAAAGATTGTAATATGATATGAAATCATTTTTAATAAATGAATTTTTTTGTTGGCATCATCATATTTGTACATCTCAAACTCAAAGCAATATTTGAAAATAATAGAGTTAAATAGTTTAATTTGTGACAAGTGGAAAACAATGAATCGAGATCAGAATTATGTCCAAGTTGTGATATTCCTAGGACTGTAAGAAAAAATTGGTGAATCAAGCTTCAATATCAACAGAATTTCAGTTTTTGGTACTGGATTGAAAAGAAATTACTATAGCAAAAATGATTTTATATTTTGATTATATAGCTGTTAAAAAATAAGCATTTAATGCTAAAATAAAAATAAGAAAGATAATACATTTATAAAACAATAACCATTTGTCTTCATTTATTTATATATTTTTTTGGTGAAATTTTATATTTTGATTAGATATTAAATTTTTCCCTCAATTGGAGTGAATCAAATCAATTTCTACCACTTTTCTCTGACCCATTGAAACTTTAGCCATAGTAGATAGCAAGACAATTCTCTGTGGCCAAAAACTCGAGACAGGTCCAAATCAACTGCACTAAAGCCAATTGAATTGATTTTAATTTAAATTATTTTTCCATTTTCATTAAGTAAAATCAGCAAAAAAAATTAATATTTTAGTTATTAAACTTAATATTGGTGTATATAAAATATCTAAATATTTTTTTCTTTGAGTTTAATAATTAAATAACCGTTCTTCCATCAGCTTTATTTAACGAAAGTAGGAAAATAAATTATATTGAAAATAAATAAAATTTCAAAAATAAAAAAAACTAAAGATTTATTTTATTAAAATGTCAAACTTTGAATTTATTTAATTTTTTTTTAAATATTTATAAGGCTCAGTTTGATTAGAAAGAAATAAATGATGAAAAATGAAAATGGTATAAAGTGAAATAAAAAAAAAAAAGAAAATAATTTTCTTGTATGAATTTGATTAGGATGAAAATTTGCAAGAAAATAAGAATTCTAATTATAAGTAACTATTTTTACAACAAATTTAAACTTCTTCTCTTTTTTTTTTTCTTTTTTTTTTTTTCAAGAATTACAAGCTTAGTTACCATACTATTATGAATTGTACAAGAAAATTAACTTTCTTGTAACTTTCACCACTTTCATGCTAAATAAATTTAGAAATTTTTTTTTTTTTCAATTTCCTTCATTTTCTACCATTTTCATCTTAACCAACCCAAGCATTTACCTTTTTATTCTGAGTACTACCTACCTTTATCAATCCAAAAATTATCTAAAAAATAATCTCCACCACACCTTACATGAATTCTGCATGAACCTTACATTACATTATAAATTAATTTCTACCACATAATCACTCACTCAAAAAATTCTAGATTGACAAGTGTGGTGAGTAGACTTGCCCTTTTATTTATTGTCATGAACTGGGTAAGAGATATCCTACAATCTCGATCTCACTCACACGTGTGAATGGAAGTGAACAGTAACTTTCGTTGCATGGATTGGACCAGGTTTTTAGATTCAAGCCCACAAAACCCGAATTTGAAACTGATCTTGCTAGATAAGTTTGGGCTAGACCCAATCATTCAAGTCCATTGGGCAATGGATCTGGGTTGGTCTGGGCCTGGCTACATGATGAGCATTTTGCATCTGAACCATTCATTGTAAATTTTGGATATAGACTTTTGATTTCTTAAAATATCTTTAATTTATTTTATTTAATTTGTTTTAATTAGGTAGCAACTGTGCACCACAAATTTCCCAGTAGGATATAATCCGTCACAATGTGTGGCCGAATGGTGTACTCATTTTTCTTATTTTTGCTTCCCAAGTCGCATTCTATTTTTATTTTTTTATTTTTTCAAGAAAAGAAGTCGCATTCTATTCGTACACCATGGTTTGATGGTCACCACAAGAGAGTTCACTTCCATTTTCTCGTCACAAAACTAAAAACAAAAACATGGAATTATCTATTCATGCTTTACTATTCCTGATTCAACCAAAATTAAGGTACGGGATGTCGCTCGACGCTCAGCCAATTATCATCCTAGCATTTTGGGGAGATCATTTCCTCGCATACGCCTCTCATGCCAGGGACGAAAAAGTATCGATCGATATATATCAATCAATATCAAACAGTATCGACCAATATATCTATAAATATTAGTATCAAAAGTCTAAAATCTTATTACATATCAACTGATATTTAAAATCTGACAACATGGATACAAAAGAAACTACATGGAATTTTGTTGAACAACCATGTTTATTATCATGGAATTCTGTTGGATACATGCATTTATATATATATATATTTTCATGTTGCAGGAAGTAGATGTTAACATGGAGCAACAACTCTGTTTCATATAAAAAGACTTGATAATAACTAATTTGGTTATTATTTTTCAAATCACAATATTCCATTTGAAAAATAACATTAATTATGAAGAGTGAAGTTTGATTTCATTTACAAAAATAACATTGTCAAATTATTCTTGCTTTATTTTATGTATAAATTTTGAGTAAGAATATAATTTTCTTTGCATATATCCTATATTATCATTGTTTGTGCAGGAAGTGGATGTTAAAATGGGCCAACAACTTCAGCAGCAGAAAGAGGAAGTGAGAAAGATGCTAGTGACAGCTAATGATCAACTTTCATAGAAACTGAACTTCATCAATGCAATCCAACGCCTAGGGGTGTCTTACCATTTTGAAAGTGAGATTGAGACAGCTTTACAACACATATATGAAACCGATTATGATCACCATGATGACAAAGCCAACGATGATCTTTATACTATTGCTCTCTTGTTTCGGTTGCGTAGACAACAAGGATATCCCATCTCTTGTGGTAATGCCTCATTTGGGAACCAACTATTTTAGTAACTTTTTGGCTTTTTATGAAAAGATGTGCAGGAAAGTAGAGAGAGTGATGTGACAACTTATAGTAACTTTTTGACTTTTTGACTAAAACACGTTATTCCCAAACGAGGCCTAAGTCTCATTTGCCATGCATTTGATGTTTTGGCATCTGAACAAGGCTAAACAAGTCAAACACAACCAACAAGTCCATATGTTATTTTGGCCACACTAATGTACCATGTGTCGGATGCATTACGTAGATGTGTTCAACAAATTCAAGGACGACAATGGCAAATTTCGTGAATCCTTGATATTTTGAAGCATTGTCTTTTACCATCACTCACCTTGAGTCTGCGGTACCCAACTTGAGCAATCTTGTTCAAGAACAAGTAATTCATGCTCTGAATCACCCCATACACAAGGGTTTGACAAGGCTAGAGGCAACCCGTTACTTCTTCTTCTATGAGCAAGATGATTCTCACAATAAAGTTCTACTGAATTTTGCAAAATTAGATTCCAGCCTATTGCAAAAAATGCACCAATGGGAGCTAAGTGAAATCACAAGGTGACTTGTACAAATTTATGCCCAGAAAAAAAAAAATGGAAATTCCCAGAATTTAAATGGATAGTATAAATTTAAATTGTGCACTTTTTGATCTATACATTTCAAATTCTAAGCACTTTTTTGAATATTTTTTATGGATCCGTAAGATTGTAAATCAAGTCAGACTTTTCCAGTCATATTGAAGTGGTTTAAAAATTGATTAACATAGATCTTATTACATATTTCAGGTGGTGGAACAGAATTGGACTTTGCAAAGAAAATGCCTTTTGCAAGAGACAGAATAGTGGAGTGCTATTTTTGGATATTGGGAGTTTATTTTGAGCCCAATTACCTACTTGCTAGTAGGATGCTAACCAAAGTGACTGCCTTGACTTCCATTATTGATGACATCTATGATGTCTATGGTACTTTAGAGGAACTTGTGCTCTTCACTGATGCAATTGAGAGGTTCAAACCGATTCATACCCTTGATGAACTTTGCATTTGATCTCATAGAAGTATCAAAATCTCTTCAGTTGTTCATTATCTATCTGTATTTCATGTGGGAAATTAGTGCCATAG
Organism: Camellia granthamiana; assembly: GCA_036172215.1. Classification (NCBI taxonomy): domain Eukaryota; kingdom Viridiplantae; phylum Streptophyta; class Magnoliopsida; order Ericales; family Theaceae; genus Camellia; species Camellia granthamiana. The sequence goes on along the minus strand of CM069911.1, from coordinate 61,755,085 downwards.
ATCAACTTCCAGAGCACATGAAACTATGTTATCAAGCACTTCCAGATGTTTACAACATGATTGATGAAGAGATGGCTAGGAAAGGAAGATCATATCGCGTCCACTACGCAAAATCTGCCGGAAGCCTCCTACTGATTGGTTACAAACTAACAATTTGTGATTAGCAATAAGATTATATGTGAAATTTGATTAAAAAGAAATAATACTGATCAATTTTGTTCAAATCTCAGATGAAAAATTTAGTTAGAGCATACTTTGAAGAAGCCAAATGGTTTCACCAAGGCTATGTTCCAAGTATTGAAGAGTATATGCGAGTTGCACTAGTAACCTGTTGTTACACAATGCAAGCAACCACTTCCTTTGTTGGGATGCGAGAGGTGGTGTCCAAAGAGGCCTTTGATTGGGTGTCAAGTGATCCTTTAATTGTTCAAGCTTCATCACTAGTTAACAGACTTATGGATGACATGGTTAGCCACGAGGTAATAAGATAAATCAGAAGTCTTGCAAAATGGTGTATTATGATGTAATCCCGATGATCACGCGGTATTGTTAATGTGGTGAGCTTTGTTTGTCTTTACTGAATTAAATAAATATATATATATATATATTAGACATTTAAAGCAAAATTAATTTATTTTAGAATAACTGAACTAAGATTATATAGCTTTTGGAAATCAAAATATTAATTTATTTTACAAAAACTCAAAATAACATTAACTAATGAGATTTTTCAAAGGTTTGGGGTGACTAAAATACTAATTTATTCTATAATTATTAAAAATTACATGATAAAATGCAAATTTTCACAAGTTTGGAAGGGCAATGGCCCCAGTCCGCCACTGATTTGATCCTATATAATTATAAGAGTCTCAAATATTTTTTTAAAATAACTTTAATTTGAGGTGGTAGTTGGCCTTTCTTGTATAGGCATTTTTTATTTTTAATTTCTTTTAATAACTTGTAAAATTCAAGAAGAAAATAAGGCAAATCCATCATCACTGACTTCGACTTTGAACATGAGTAAAATGATGCCGGTGGGTACTAATAAGTCTACAGTGAGCCCTCATTGTTGTGGCTAAATTCATCACCGACTTGAGGCTTCGTTTGGGATGCGGGGTTGACTTTTTAATTATTTTAATCTGGAACTAAAATAGTTTCGTTTGAGATGAGTTTTTTGATTTTTTGACTTTTTTAAAAGAAAAAATAAAATGTTTATAGTTTGAATATAACAAATTTTAGTCTGGGACTAAAAAGCTTATTTTGTCTTTTTGTGACTAAAATAACCCAAACCTAACCCAAACCCACATGCCAAACGAGCACTAAGGCTTAATTTGGGAACTTTCTCTACTTTTTTACACGTTTTTTCAAAAAATAAAAATAAAAAAAAATCAACTTTTAACCAACTTACCAAAGCAACTTTAAGTTAATTCCAATTTTTTTGTTTGGTTTGATTTCGATAGTTATCAGAATAAGTATTTCGGTTCAATTGGTGTTAACAGAAAAATTTAGTAACCCAACCAAACCAAATGAAGCCTTAAGTCCCATCAAATGTGGTCGGCTACATGAATCCTTTTTCTCCACGCGGCTCTATCAAAGTTCATTTCGTTAGTCAAATTAAAGTATATATCGATTCAAAATTTTTAATTTTGTTAATTGAGAAACTAAAACTAATCATGTATTACGGTTTGGGTTATTTACTTTTGAGAGACTTATGTGCAGGTCTTAATAAGTAAACTTATTGTCCAATAGGTTTTATAATAATTAATAGCGTTTTTCATCAAACACTATTAAAAAGTCATTAATTGTTAATTTTCAGCGACAGTTTAAAAGTTTTAGCGATAGTTTAAAAAAATTGTTACAAAAAAATGTTATTAATTTTCAACTTTCAACAATAGTTTGAAAAATTCGTCACAGAAAAAGTTATTAATTGTAAGTTTTATCGACAATTTACAAAAATCGTAACAAAAAAAGTTACTAATTCAATTTTTAGCGACATATATAAAAAATCATCACAAAAAATTATTTTTAGTGATGATTTTACTAAGACTTATTTTTAATAGGACTTGATGAGGATTAAGTCTAGCTAGCAGAACCTATTGATAGTTTGCCCTTCAGTTTTTCAATTTAATGTAAATTAAGGATTATTTACCAGAGATTTTAAGGATTTTATAAAATTTTCTAGAATCCAATACCAGAAGTAAATGAAAAGAGATGGAAAAGAGTGCTCTGGAAATGCCTCTCCTAAATTTTAATTCAAAATGTGAATATAAAAATATTTAAGTATAATATTTTAGCAGATTTGGTTAATGTTGGTGTAAAAAAATTTATTTCTCTAAATTAAAATAGATAAATTATAATGCGTTACAATATTTATGAAATTTGAAGAGTTAATTTTATATCATATCCTCTAACTTGATGATAACATTAATTGTAGTTTGAGCAAAAAAGAGGTCATGTATTCTCTGCTGTCGAATGTTACATGAAACAATATGGTGTATCAAAGGAAGAAGTGCTCGTTGAATTTCGAAAGTGGGTTACTCATGCATGGAAATACATAAATCACAAGTGCCTCTGCCCAACAGCAGTCCCAATGCCTCTCTTGTTCGGAGTAGTCAATCTTGCACGAGTGATGGATGTTTTATACAAGGACAAAGATGGATACACACATTCTGGAACCTAGCTCAAAGGTTTTGTGACCTCGGTTCTTATCGATTCAGTGCCAACATCAACATACAAAGAATAAAAGCCAATCACAAATTAGAGACAATCTCTATGGACTGACCAGATTTTTTAAAAATAGATCCACCAATAAATTCTATAAAATCTTATTTACACATATGTATTGTTTTTATGTATTTATTTATTTATTTTTATTTTATATTTGTAACAGAACTAGCATTACTCTACAAATAATTCTCTTTGTAACGAGAAGTCCGGATAAATCTCTTTCTTGAAAGATTGTAATATGATATGAAATCATTTTTAACAAAGGAATTTTTTGTTAGCATCATCATATTTGTACATCTCAAACTCAAAGCAATATGTGAAAATAGCAGAGTTAAATAGTCTAATTTGTGACAAGTGGAAAACAATGAATCGAGCTCGGAATTATGTCCAAGTTGTGATATTCCAAGGACTGTAAGAAAGAATTGGTGAACCAAGCTTTGAGATCAACTGAATTTCAGTTTTTGGTACCGGGTTGAAAATAAATTACTATAGCAAAATAATTTTATATTTTGATTATATAAGTGTTAAAAAATAAGCGATTAATGCTAAAATAAAAATAAGAAAAATAATACATTTATGAAGCAATCACCATTTTTCTTCATTTATTTATTTATTTATTTTGGGTGAAATTTTATATTTTGATAGATATTAAAATTTTTCCCTCAATTGGAGCAAATCAAATCAATTTCTCCCAGTTTTCTCGGACCCATTGAAACCTCAGCCGGAGTAGAGAGCAAGACAATTCTCTCTGACTAAAAATTCGAGATGGGTCCAAATCAACTGCATTAAAGCCAATTGATTTGTTTTTAATTTAAATTATTTGTTCATTTTCATTAAGTAAAATCAGTAAAAAAATTGATACTTTAATTATTAAACTTTATTGGTGTACATAAAATACCTAAATATTTTTTTCTTTGAGTTTAATAATTAAATACCCATTTTTTCTTCAATTTTATTTAACGAAAATAGAAAAACAGTTTATATTGAAAATAAATAAAATTTTAAAAATAAAAAACTAAAGATTCATTTTATTAAAAGGTCAAACTTTGAATTTTTTATTTTTATCTTTATATTTATAAGGCTTTATTTGATTAGAAAGAAATAAATGATGAAAAGTGAAAATGGTATAAAGTGAAGTGAAAGGAAAGAAAATAAATTTTCTTGTATGAATTTAATTAGGATGAAAATTTAAAAGAAAATAAGAATCCTAATTATAAGTAACTACTTTTACAACAAATTTAAACTATTTTTCTGTATTTATTTATTTTTTTTGCAAGAATTACAAGCTTAGTTACCATGCTATTATGAGTTGTACAAGAAAATTAATTTTCTTGTAACTTTCACCACTTTCATGCTAACAAATTTAGAAAAAAATTATTTTTTTTCAATTTCCTTCATTTTCTATTATTTTCATCCTAACCAACATAAGCATTTACTTTCTTATCTAGAGTAAGGCCATTTCCAACGCTGTACCAAATCTATCACCAAATTCAAATTTAGTAAAAAACATCCTTTTTTTATGCTCCGATAGTTTTATCAAACATATATCAAATTGAAAACATAACAAATGTTTCGCCAAATTGAGGATGTCTGGCACCTTTCAACATTTTATTATGCATAGCCATTGAGTGTTAGGCCCACCAGATGACCGGCGGGATGTCCACCTTTCAACTTTATGCATTTTACACACACTAGTTCTAGAGAGAGAAAGTTGGTGAGAGAGAGAGAGATGGAGAAAACAATCGAGAGACAGAGAGTTCTTCTCCACCACCTTCGTCCTTCCTCTACCTCATCTTCCCTCGAGAACATCGATTCTTCCCTCTCTATAAGTTCTACATTCACTTTCTTTTTTTATTTTTTATTTTTTTGCGATTTGATTACTTTAATGCATAGTGTTAATTATGGGTTTTCCCATTTGTTTGTCCATGTTATCGTATACCTATAATCTCATCTTTATTGAGGTTAAAATATGATGATCTGGTAGATGGGTTTTATTTTGAGCTGCTAGAATACTCTGTCAGCTTTACTTTTGTTCTCTTGTGCATAGCTAAGAAATTGACATGCTTATACAGTTGTCTCGATCGTCCATTGTTTGTTCCCTAAACTAAATTAATTATTATTCTTCACACCCAGGCATCCATCTGCGCTGCTGGGGATAGTGCAGCATGTTAGAAACGGTTTCTGAAAAAATTTGGTAAAACAGAATTTTTTCTAAACTTTGGTCTAATTTTTAGGTGGAACCCATGCGTCGAATTTCGCGGGTTAAAGTGGTAACGCGTTTTATGCCGCGTTGTGATTCACGTGGTATATTTGGTTGCTCAAAACCATTATCGGTTGAATGGGAAATTGAAGCCAAAGTGTGTTTCATGGAAATGAAGTTTTGGTAGAAAATCTTTACAGGTTTGAATAGAGGCTTGTCCCACATTGGTTTGGTGGGAAGAAATTTATGGGTTTATAAAGCTTGGGATTATAACTTGGGGAGAGCCCCAAGGGGCACCCCAAGTTTGTAGAAGGGAGAGATTATGAGCAAATTGGGTTTAGACCCATTGGACCAAAAAATAACCAGAGGTTGGATTGGGCTTGTTCAGCCCAATACATATCTTTTTTAGGCCAAAAACATTTGAATTTATTTTTTATTTTTGGAAAATAAATTCTGACCATTTGAATTTAAATTTCAGTTGGGAAATTCAATTTTGCACCTCTTCAGAATTTCTGTACAGGCTCCATAATAGATCTGAATTTGTTCAAAATTCAAAACCCAAACAGATTCAAACCAGACAGTTCCTTACCTGTTTAATTTAAATTCAAACTGATTTGTATCTGTTTAATTTAAACCAAACAGGTACTATACCTGTTGAATTCAAAACCAAGAGGCACCATTTCTCCTATAAATAGACTAGCCCTTCATTTGATGTTTTCATTCACAATTTTCATACTTTTTCTCTGCAATAATTCTTTGCACTTTGTTGCATTAAATTTCTGTGAGAAAGAGTGCAAACACTTAGTGTGTTCGTTGTGCAAACAATTTGTAGGGCTGTTATTGTTTACTGTTGATCATTTTATCTTGAGAGATGGACGTCCATATTCTAAAAGCATCGTGGAAGGGACGAATCTGTCTTAAGGACACAGTGTTAAACACTAGACTTGATCAAAAATTTGTTCAAGAAATTAATCAAGTAAGTTGTTAATTTATTTTTTGGTTTATTATTTACTTATATCAGATTTTGATTTTGTTTTTGTAACAAAATAAAAATCTATTTTTATTTATTTATTTTATTTTCTAGTTTGATTTTTGTAATCAAACATTCTCCCTCCTTTCCTTTATTTCTTTTGTTTGTTGTTAAGTACACAAACTTAATTTATTCGGAATACACTGAAGATTGTCCAACACAGCATACCATAAGAGTTCTATTTATGGGATGCCCAAATAAGAATTGGGCTGGTTTTGGTGATTACATGAATTTCAAGAAAGCTTGAAGCACAATTGGATGAAGAATTATACTTGCCGGTTGACCAGCTGAACTTCTGGCCTATCGTCTTCTTAGTTGACCAGAGTTTTACTGATAGTCAAAAATTCACCATTAGAGAGCTGGATATCAGATAGAGGAATTTCACAAATTTTTACTCAGATTTAGTGAAATGTTTGATACACCGTTGGAGATGTTTTAATACCTGCCTTTATTAACCTAGACATTATCTAAAAAAATTCTCCACCACACCTTACATGAATCTCACATGAACTCTACATTACAAATTAATTTCTACCACATAAACACCCACTGAAAAAATTCTAGATAGATAAGTGTGGTGAACAGACTTGCCTTTTATTTAGGCCCCGTTTGTTTGGCCGTTGAGTAGGATTGTTGTGGGTCCCACTCACAGCATGTTTGGTGTTGTTTGGGAAGGTCGGCTTCACAGTCTGGGCGGCTTAATAATCCTCCTTAATAAGGGGATTAGCTTGGTTGGGAAATGAGTGAGATTAAGAAAATAGTGATTAGTTTCAGTCTATCCGGTCGTCCACCCGGACTTCTGGTACAGTGCAAATTTTTTTTTTATTACAAATATAGCCAGCTAGCCCAAAAAATGTTTGGACAGACAAAAAAATGTTTGGCCGACCAACTATTTTTTGTTTGACAATCCCAAGTGCACCTTTTGTTTTAATATTTATTTTAATTTTTTTAATACAGAAATAATTTTTTAATTTATTTTATTTAAAAATAATTTAACAATCTCATTATTAACCATCTCCTATACTATTATCAAAATAACCACACTTTTACTTAATCCTCTCATTAATAATTCTTATATTAATAATCTTTTCACTAACCATTCTCTCATTAATAATTCCCTCCAACCTAATCCGCTAAACAATTGTGGGTTTATTGTCATGAACTGGGTAAGAGATATCCTAATATCTCGATCTCACTCACATGTCAGAATGGAAGTCAACAGTAACTTTCGTTGCATGGATTGGACCAGGTTTTTGGATTCAAGCCCATAAAATCCGAATTTGAAACTGATCTTGCTAGATAAGTTTGGGCTAGACTCAATGGTTCAAGGCCATTGGGCAACAAGTCTGCGTTGGTCTGGGCCTAGCTACATAACGAGCATTTTGCATCTGAACCATTTATCATAAATTTTGGGTTTAGACTTCTAATTTCTTAAAATATCTTTAATTTATTTAATTTAATTTATTTTAATCATGTAGTAACTCACAAATTTCCCAGTAGGATATAATCCACAATGTGTGGCCGAATGGTGCGCTCATTTTTCTTATTTTGTCTTCCCAAGTCGCATTCTATTCGTACACCATGGTTTGATGGTCACCACATAAAAAGGGTCTTTCTCTTTATATTTTCTCTTTAGGCTTTTCATGGGGAGGCATTTTCCATTCATCTTTATTTTTTATTAGTCTTACATATGCAATAATAAAACGTTGGACTTTGATGTTTGCTGACGTAAATAGACGTAAGATTTCAATATAAAGAGGGTAAACAGATATAATAATTACTTTTTATTTTTTATTTTTTATTTTTATAAAAAAACTGCAACATTAATTTCTACATTTAGATCTCCAAGTTTCATATTATAAAAAGCCAGCCATTTAAAACTTTTAAAAATTCAAATGAACGGACCATTTAAAGCTTTTAAAAAACTTAAAAGAAACAAATTTATATAATTTAGAGATAATTAAAAAATAATAATATTATAATATAGTATAGGTTTTTTTTTTTTTTTTTTTCCCTCTAATATATATAATTTAGAGATAATTAAATAAAAATAATATTATAATATAGTATAGGTTTTTTTTTTTTAATCGTAGGTCTCCATCCTTGTTGTCTGGCTTAAAACATAAGAAAAAGAGTAATGTTAGAGATTTTAAAAATTTTACTAAAAATTTTACCAACTATCTCACATGTGTGTGAGACCCACACCTATGTAAGACATTTGGTACAATTTTTAATAAAATTTTTAAAATCTCTAACATTTTTGTAAGAAAAATGATCCATTTGCAACAAAACATCCACACTTTTTTTTTTTTGGGGGGAAAAAAAAAATCTACACTGATAGTCATGTTTTGGTTGGTCCCATGACCGACAATTAGCCTCCATAGGTTTGGCTTCAGACTTTATTCATACGGTTAGGTTTATTTTATTTATTTATTTAAAGTATTGCCATTTAAGTTTAAAAATTAGAGATAATTTTTAAATTTAAGTGGTAATTAATTTGAATATTTCTGACAATTGTTTTTTTTTTTATATCTTTTCTAATTATTAGCTAATCATCTTTCTTACACATCATTAGGTTTAGAAAATGAGTCTAGAAAGTAAGAGTAATGTTAGAGACCCCAAAAATTCTCCCAAAATTTCTACAAAATGCCTCACATGAGATTTCTAGCATTTTTAAAAAAGTAAACTTTCATATCATTTTCTCTTTTTCTAAGTTGTTTGGTAAATAAAAAATTTACCGTCGGACCAAAGTCTTAAGTTTTTTTGAAAAGAAATTTAGAATTGAAAAGGGAAATGAAAAAAAAAAAAAAAGTTTATATTTTATTAACATATACCTTGTTTTTTTTTTTTCCCCTTTCTTCGTCCTTGCAAATATTTACCTAAATTCATGATTCAAATACAGTTTTAAAATTGATCACATCGTTTGAGTTTTTAATTTTTTTTATTTAATAATGTAAATGAAAGTTTATTTATAAGAGATTTTAAGGGTTTTATAAAATGAAGGGTGATGCTACTTAGACTAAAAAATTAAACCTTGGTTTCAACTCGAATGATGTGGCATTGCCTTAGAATATCAGGAGAATTACATATCAGTGGTAGTTAGAAAAAGAATATTTACAAAAAAGTGATAAACATTATAAATATTAATAATTAAAATTATAAACTTCTTCACAGTAGCATAATAATTTTTCAAAATTGACTCTGAATAGTAATTTCCTATAAAATATTTAAGGTAACTCCATCTCTCATATATTCTCTAATTATCAACCAATTATTTTACTTTCACATCATTGGGTTTAGTCTAAAAAATAAATTTGTAGGTGATGCTATTTAGACCAAAAAATTAGACTTATTTTTTAAACTCAATAATGTGGCATTGCCTTAGAATATCTAAGGTAATTTTCTCTCTTATATTATTTCTAATTGTCAACTAGTCATGCTAATTACATGAAAAATGATATACAAACTCCCTTTTCAAACTGTTCGATCCATCCTTTCTTTCTTGGGTGATTATTCGGTAATTCGTACAATGTGTGGGCGAATGGTGTACTCATTTTTCTTATTTTGTCTTGCCAAGTCGCATTCTATTCGTACACCATGGTTTGATGGTCACCACATAAAAAGGATCTTTCTCTTTATATTTTCTCTTTAGGCTTTTTATGGGGAGGCATTTTCCATTCATATTTATTTTTTATTAGTCTTACATATGCAATAATAAAACATTGGACTTTGACGTTTGGTGACATAGATAGACGTAAGATTTCAATATAGAGAGGGTAAACAGATATAATAATTAATTTTTATTTTTATTTTTTTTATAAAAAAACTACAACATTAATTTCTATATTTAGATCTCCAAGTTTCATATTATAAAAAGCCAGCCATTTAAAACTTTTAAAAATTCAAATGAACGGACCATTTAAAGCTTTTAAAAAACTTAAAAGAAAGAAATTTATAAAATTTAGAGATAATTAAAAAATAATAATATTATAATATATTATAGGTTCTTTTTTTTTTTCTCTAATATATATAATTTAGAGATAATTAAATAATAATAATATTATAATATAGTATAGGTTTTTTTTTTTTAATCGTAGGTCTCCATCCTTGTTGTCTGGCTTAAAACATAAGAAAAAGAATAATGTTAGAGATCCAAAAAAATTTAATAAAAATTCTACTAATATCTCGCATGCACACTCATGTGAGACATTTGGTAAAATTTTTAATAAAATTTTTTAAATCTCTAACATTTTTGTAAGAAAAATGATCCATTTGCAACAAAATATCCACACGGTTATTTTATTTTTTTTTTGGGAAAAAAAATAAAATAAAAAATCTACATTGATAGTCATGTTTTGGTTGGTCCAATGACCGACAAGTAGCCTTCACAGGTTTGGCTTCGACTTTATTCATACGGTTAGGTTTATTTTATTTTATTTATTTAAAGTATTGCCATTTAAGTTTAAAAATTAGAGATAATTTTTAAATTTAAGTGGTAATTAATTTGAATATTTTACACAATTGTTTTTTTTTATTTTTATATCTTTTCTAATTATTAGCTAATCATCTTTCTTACACATCATTAGGTTTAGAAAATGATTCTAAAAAGTATGAGTAATGTTAGAGACTTTAAAAATTCTCCCAAAATTTTTACCAAATGTCTTAAATGGGATTTCAAGCATTTTTAAAAAAGTAAACTTCCCTATCATGTGTGGCCGAATGGTGTACTCATTTTTCTTATTTTGTCTTCCCAAATCGCATTCTATTCGTATACCATGGTTTGATGGTCACCACATAAAAAGGGTCTTTCCCTTTATATTTTCTCTTTAGGCTTTTCATGGGGAGGCATTTTCCATTCATATTTATTTTTTATTAGTCTTACATATGCAATAATAAAACGTTAGACTTTGATGTTTGGTGACGTAGATAGACGTAAGATTTCAATATGGAGAGGGTAAACAAATATAATAATTAATTTTTATTTTTATTATTTTTTATAAAAAAACTACAACATTAATTTCTACATTTAGATCTCCAAGTTTCATATTATAAAAAGCCAACCATTTAAAACTTTTAAAAATTCAAATGAACGGACCATTTAAAGCTTTTAAAAAACTTAAAAGAAAGAAATTTATAAAATTTAGAGATAATTAAAAAATAATAATATTATAATATAGTATAGGTTGTTTTTTTTTTTAATATATATAATTTAGAGATAATTAAATAATAATAATATTATAATATAGTATAGGTTTTTTTTTTTTTAATCGTAGGTCTTCGTCCTTGTTGTCTGGCTTAAAATATAAGAAAAAGAGTAATGTTAGAGATCCTAACAATTTTACTAAAAATTTTACCAAATATCCACACCCATGTGAAATATTTGGTAGAATTTTTAATAAAATTTTTAAAATCTCTAACATTTCTGTAAGAAAAATGATCCATTTGCAACAAAACATCCACACATTTTTTTTTTTGGGGGAAAAAAAAAAATCTACACTGATAGTCATGTTTTGGTTGGTCCCATGACCGACAATTAGCCTCCCATGACCGACAATTAGCCTCCATAGGTTTGGCTTCGACTTTATTCATACGGTTAGGTTTATTTTATTTATTTATTTAAGGCCATGGCTTCTGTCCAGTCCGGGATCGGATTGGACCATGCTGTTGGGCTCGTGGGGGCCCATCACGGGTCTCGTTTTGATAATCTGAACCGTTCAATGTGTAGAACTCGTCGAGTACTATATGCCTATAAAAAATCACGTTGATCGGATATCGATAGCTATGTGAACAAAACAGTTTTTTATCAACCGTTAATTTTTTTACCGTCCATTTTTTTTTTATACAAAACTGATTTGATCACATAGCTATCGATATCCAATCAACTTGATTTTTTACAGGCATGTAGTACTCGACGAGTTCTACACATTTAACGATTCAGATTTTCCAAATGGGACCCGTGGTGGGCCCCTACGGGCCCAACAACACGGTCCAGTCCGATCCTGGACTGGACAGAAGCCGGACCCTTATTTAAAGTATTGCCATTTAAGTTTAAAAATTAGAGATAATTTTTAAATTTAAGTGGTAATTAATTTGAATATTTCAGACAATTGTTTTTTTTTTTTTTTTTTATATCTTTTCTAATTATTAGATAATCATCTTTTTTACACATCATTAGGTTTAGAAAACGAGTCTAAAAAGTATGAGTAATGTTAGAGACCCCAAAAATTCTCCAAAAATTTCTACCAAATGTCTCACATGGGATTTCTAGCATTTTAAAAAAAGTAAACTTCCATATCATTTTCCCTTTTTCTAAGTTGTTTTGTAAATAAAAAATTTACCGTCAGACCAAAATCTTAAGTTTTTTTGAAAAGAAATTTAGAATTGAAAAGGGAAATGAAAAAAAAAAAAAAAAAGTTTATATTTTATTAACATATACCTTGTTTTTTTTTTCTTCCCCTTTCTTCGTCCTTGCAAATATTTACCTAAATTCATGATTCAAATACAATTTTAAAATTGATCACATTGTTTGAGTTTTTAAATTTTTTTTATTTAATAATGTAAATGAAAGTTTATTTATAAGAGATTTTAAGGGTTTTATAAAATGAAGAGTGATGCTACTTAGACTAAAAAATTAAACCTTGGTTTCAACTCGAATGATGTGGCATTGCCTTAGAATATCAGGAGAATTACATATCAGTGGTAGTTAGAAAAAAAATATTTACAAAAAAGTGATAAACATTATAAATATTAATAATTAAAATTATAAACTTCTTCACAGTAGCGTAATAATTTTTCAAAATTGACTCTGAATAGTAATTTCCTATAAAATATTTAATGTAACTCCATCTCTCATATCTTCTCTAATTATCAACCAATTATTTTACTTTCACATCATTGGGTTTAGTCTAAAAAATAAATTTGTAGGTGATGCTATTTAGACCAAAAAATTAGACCTATTTTTTAAACTCAATAATGTGGCATTGCCTTAGAATATCTAAGGTAATTTTCTCTCTTATATTATTTCTAATTGTCAACTAATCATGCTAATTACATGAAAAAAGATATACAAACTCCCTTTTCAAACTGTTCGATCCATCCTTTCTTTCTTGGGTGATTATTCGGTAATTCGGGAGTACAACCACATGGTGCTCTATAGTATTATGATTGATGAAAATGTATAGTATTGATTATTTGTATTACATGATTAAGAAATATGAGGGGGCATAATAAATAATAATTGGTGAGGAAGTATAGTCACGTGGTATTTTGGGACGATAGATAGATATTGTTGGCTTTTTGGCTTTTCGAAGGGTATTTTTGTGAATGCGAGCGTGCCAGCAAAGATCAATTAGTCCTTACAGAAATTATAATTGCCAACCAATTATCAGACGATTGTGTTTTAGTTCTTTCAGCCTCAATGAAGAGGACTTTTACTGGTGGCTTGACTTAGGAGAAATTAAAAGAAATAACAGTTAATATGAAGAACAATCGAAGTATTTCATTAAGATGAACACTTACAATAGTCCAAACTCAGCCTCGAAGAGGTTTACAACAGCAGTCTACTCGAATCTACTTGAAACTACTCCTATGAATCGAAATACAGTCGAGTATTTAAAGTGCAGGTATTTAAAGAACATGTATTTAAAGTGCAGAAAATGTAAAACTGGAAAGGAAAATATGAAGTAAAGACTGGTTTGTATGATCTGAGTTTGGGGTTTTTTTCTGGGGCTTCCCTGCTATTTATACTCGTCAAGGATGACCTTCGAACTGCACTTCAAACCGTCGAACTGCTCCTCCATGATCGCTGATCATGCTGTCTTAGAAGTAGTTCCACTACGCCATCACTTGCAGTTGAACTTCCCTCCTGTATTTGAATTCGAATATGAGTAACCGTTGAGGCCATGTCACCTTGCATCTCTTTACTGATCTAGTGCCACTCAAATCACGTGAGAACCAATATTCATCGCCACGTGTACGATCAGGATCGAAGACTTAAATCCTCTTCCCATAATACCCTTATTCTGCCACGTGTTGAATTGTAACTGGCTTTTACAAAATATGTAGCCAACATTACCCCCCGCACTAATATACCCAATACTTGGTGATATTAGTGGATCAAAAAGCTTTTCCCGCGCTTTTGGAACGTGCATGGAATCCATCTTCAGGAAACACAACCGTCACCTGTTTGGTGATCATTTGCATTAACTCTCAACTGATTGAACATCCCAATACCTTTAGCATTCGAACGGACTATGGCTAAATCAATTTCTCACCCTATTGATCAAGCACACGAAGAGCCATTGAGTAATGCTGTTTCCCCTCGAAAGAATCTCCACGCATTCATTAGCCACCTTTATCCGCCCTTCTATATTCAGGTCATGGAGGCTTTTGCAAATTATCAACCTTTGGACTACGAACACATTGCCCTTAATCCTTCGGTTTACAAATTTACAGATACAAGAAGTTCTCCCTCTAAACTCCCCTTGTACTTTGAACGAACTATTCTCAAGCCTTTGCTTCAACAAGTTGCAAATATGGACTTGGGAAGTTCTTCTTCACAAACCTCCGCTTGGGATGAAACTACAACCTCTTCATCTTCTGGGGTTTCCGGATGGACAAACTGGTCAGCACCTGAGTCCTGGGACTTGAGGGAACGAATCAATCACCATTTTGTTGAGTTCGCTGACCCTTTAGATTTTCCTTCTTACGCTCGAAGCTTGGTAGTCTATCCTTATGTGCCCATTGACCTTCGACGTAGTTTAGAGGAGAATCTGCTTGTGGCCTGGTACACATCTTCCATGCCCACAATGACAGTGCTTGTTGCCCGACGCCCAGAAGAGGCACAAGGGTACAACCCATCATTTTTAGCCAAGAAGGCGAAGATTTGTTCTTCTGACTGGCTTGATTTCATTAATGCCTTTGTTCCTTCCGCTCCCGTGCTATCTCTTGTAATAGAAGCATCCACACCCTCTTCTCCATCTTCTCCACCTTCTGAAATTGAAGTATCCGCACCTTCTCCATCTTCTGAAACAGAACCATCTACTCCTTCTTCTCCTCCCACTCTTTCCTGGATAGAGAAACTAAGGCTTGCCCTTCCAATGGACAAAGTCTTTCTACCTTACAAACCTCCATCATCCCCTTCTCCAGCTAAGCGGAAACAAGCTCAACTTCTGCTTGCGGCTTTCTCTCACTTGCCCTTCAATGTTCTTGAGGATGACACCCCTCTCAAGAACTTTCGATGGGCTTGTGATATTCTGACTAGGGGCCATGTCCTTAACCCTATTGCCCAAGCAGAACTTCACCTGTTCCTAGACCAACTTCCGGTGCTCCTCTATTGGCATCAGAATTCTAAGGTCACCATACAATCTTTGGATCAACTTTCGTCTCTCCGAATTCATGCCCAATACGAAGCAGAGAACTTCATTGAAGAGTTCGATGACTTCAAGAATAAATAGTCTGCGTATTGGGATGATTTGGTTATAGATGATTTGGAACAAAAATTGAGGGAGGAGGCTTTCGAAATAAAGGCTGAGGAACTCTACTACGAAGTGAGAGCACACCAACTTATGCAACCAACATTAGAGGAGATAGAAGAAATAATAAAGAAAGAACAAAAATTCATTGACCATTGTTGGACAAAGTTTCATGATCTTGTTATTTCTTCCATTCCTTATTTTTATGAGCTTGAATTTGTACCTAGATAGGATTACTTGATGTAATTACCTTGGCTTTAATACAAACAAAGTCTTTCTATATTTGACATTGTCTGACTCTGTTTCCTTTTTGTCTTCAAAAGCCAATTCAGAGCTTTGAATTGAACCATCTTATCCTTAAAATCTGGATTCAATTGTTTTTCAATGAAACACTAAAAGGAACCAACATGTCTTTTTTCCAATTTATGGAGTAAAGCTGACAATTCTGGCTAATTTCATCTAGAATTAGTGCTTCGTATTTAACAATCTTAACCTTCGAACATAGATCCAATCAATTCCAATAAGGATGCTTAGATGCATTTTCCAATTTATGGATTATGGTCGTCAACTTTTGTTAATTCTTGTTCAGAATTGGTGCTTCGAATTTAACAATCCTTTCTCCTAAAGCCTGTTTTAATCATAACCAAAAATATAGTCATGGTTAATACTGACTAGTCTTGCAACAGTCCATACTTTCAACAATATGGAAATTGCCCTTGGGATATACTGTTTTAACCGAACAAACAATTCTTTGTTTATATGCAAACCAACTATTGGTTTGGATGTTTCGAACAGTAATTTTCCTCTTTAAGTTTTGCTTCGAAGGCCGTTACTTTGATTAATAACCTCCAAACAGGTCTTTAACCCTTTTGAAGCAGACCAATATTCGAGCAGTCTAGCATCTTTAAACATGTAGTATGCTTCGAAGCCGGCTTCTATATTTCGAAGCCGTCGTTGTTTGATTTTTTGGCGCCAAAATCTCATTTCGAAGCCAAATATCTTGCTTCGAAGCTGGCGTCAACATCCGGAATGTGCTTTTTCCCTCCAAAACTATTAATATTGGAAGGGACTCCTCGTATTCGTACTTTTAGTACTTAACGACTTACGCAATATATTTTCCAGGCACAAAGCTTCTAAAACCCTTTTGTTTCGTGCTCTGAAATCACTTGCCTTTTAACGCACAAACCCTCATATCTCTCACTTCTCTTTACTTCCCCCTTTCCTTTTCGGAAAACGTACCATCAATGGCTTCTTCTTCACCAGAAGTGCCAATCATAGAGCGTGTGAGCTCATCCGTAGCCTTAAAAAGACTCATTGACGTGGAATGTGAGAAGTACAAGGCTGGGAGGAAAAGCGCCATTGACGGGCGTATCTTTGTCCCTCGTCGTCATGAGCAGCAAGACTACGTGCTCGGGCCAATATTCAAGGAGGTCCCTACTGAGCTCCCAGCTCTATATCCTCGTCTGGAAAACCAATGTCTCCTTTATGAAGGTGGTCTCGATTGGAGGAACTGGAGAATCAATCGCCCCCACCGATGTTGGCCCACAACAAGACCGGACTGGCAAGAATGGTATGATCGGGTTATCCCTGCGAGGACACTGGACCTTCAAGAACTCTGCCTTCTCGATGCTCTCCGACTATCTAGGGTAACTATCTCGGAGGACCCTTTCTTAATCCCTGCTGCTTTATGTTTTTGGAACCCTATCTTCAATTTCTTTCAATTTAGATGTGGGATGATGGCTCCTACTGTTCTTGACATTTGCCATCTACTAGGAGTATCTCCTATTGGTACCCTCATTACACCAGATTTCCCTGATTTAACAGTCTCTTTTTCCCTCCCCTCTCTTAACTTATCTTACAGCGATTTTGTTAGAGCTGAGAATAAAAAGGAGGGCCCAGTAACTGATAGGGAATTTTTTTCCTTTTTGTTATACTGGCTTTGCAAATTTCTCTTCTGCACTTCCTCTCAAAGAATCATGCCTGAGTTTGCTCCTCTTGCCAAAGCCTTTGTTCTGCAAAAAAGGGTAGCCTTAGCCCCATATATTCTAGGTCATGTATACAGAGTTTGTTCCCTCTTTTGCGAAAAACCCTTAGATGCTAATCAAGGGGGGCCATTCTGGATCCTTCAGCTTTGGCTTTTCGCCTATGTCACTGAATTACAATCCAAATGCCTTAAATTTTCTGGGTTACACTCTCTTACTCATGGCATAAGACTGGCCAATGCTTCCCTTTATCCTTCTACTTTTGCCTTTTATTTTTCTTTCTTCCATCAACTACCAGCCGCCCTTCCTATTCACCGTTTCCGTCCCTTCGAGACCAACATAGGTCCAACTTGGTTGAGTCACTTCTTAAGTGACAGGCTCTGTGCTTCGCCTATTCACAAGGACATATGGGCCTCCCTTCTGCTTCCTAGGGAACTGTTTATCGGGACCACGAACCCCAGAGCTTATAAATGTATAGCAGAGCCTTATTGTCCTGCTCAATTTGCTAGACAATTTGGTTTCACACAAGGGGTCCCAATACCTTTCTGCAGCAACACCAATCTGAGCCTTACTAGGAGAGATCTGAAGGTTAGGAAGTCAAGGCTGGAGGAGGCAACCTTCAAATTCTTAGATGACTTGGCTAATTTTGAGTACACCCCTTTCATTCCTGAAGGTACCGCATTAAAGAGATACCAAAATTGGTGGGAAAATAATATGGAAATCTATTTAGCCATTTCACCTCAAAACCTACTGGAGGTGTTAAATGTGGCCAAGCCCAAGGGGGCTGAAACTGTCCCTTCCTCCACTGTGCCTCCCACAACCCAGTCCATTCCTGCTACATCAACTCCTTCGAAAGCCACTCGGGCTGCTTCAAAGAAAGGTATATGCCTTTGTTTTCTTTCTTTAGACCATCTCTATGATGCTGGTTATCTTACTTTTGATTCTTCTTCTGTGAAGGTGGCCAACAGCAAAAGAAGAGGAAACTGCTCGAGCCTGAAAAGAAAATAACTGAGGTGCAAGAAGAAGAAGAAACAGTAGAAGAAGAAGATCAAGAGCACGAGTCACCCTTGATAAGGAGGACAAGAGTGACTGATTTGGTTCAAGAGGAGACAACTGCTAAGGAGGTAGAGGAGGAGCTTATCTTCAGGGAATCCGAATCTCAGACTGAAACAGCTGAGAAGACAATTGAGGAGCAAACAATGCCAATTCACAGAAAGAAGAGAAGAAAGATTACTGTCTCTCCCTCTGATTTTGCTGAGGAGTCTGATTCCGAGACAATTGCCCAAGCAATAGAAAAAAGAAGGAAAGTGACTGCTTCAACTACTACCTTGGTTGAAGATCCCATTCATGAGGCAGCTGCCAAGGCCGTAGACCAAGAACATTCCAAGGCCATAATTGTCTTCGAAAGGGCTGAGAGGAGACGGCAGCAACAAATTTTAAGAGAAGAAGCTGCTGCTGCCGATGTGTTACAAAGAGAAATAGTAAGAAGGCAACAGGCTGTCGAACATTACTCCCTTCGCAGCTCTCCCATTAGTACTAATACCACTGGATCAAGTAATTTCTTTCACACTTTCGTTGTTTTTCCTTTGTCAACTTTTAATACTGAATTTTGACAGTCCCTTGTATTTCTTCCTCTTGCAGCAACAGCTACTGCATTCATCTTTCCAGCGAGGCCTCCCTCAATTTCAGTTGAAGTTGACCAGATGCAACATGTGAAAACCATCCAGATCATGCTCCCACTCTCCAAGCCTATATTCGATACACCTTCTTTGAGTCCAAGCATCCCTGCGTCTCTTTTTCTTGGCTTAGAGCCATATCTTCCTTTTTTGTCTTTTAATCTGCCTCAGTCTACTTCTTCTTCGAGCCTTGCTCTTCCTCCTTCCTTCACAGAAATTCCAAGTGCTACTCCATCTCTGATGGCAGTTGATTCCTTTACAGATGATGCTGGTAGTCTTCCAATTTATAGTTCATCACCTTTGCCTACTTCCAGTCCCTCTTCTCTTGATTCATTGGTGGCCAAGACCATAGAGGCTGCCAAAGATACTCCTTTCACTTCTCCTATCCCCATGCAATCCTTTGGGCCTTTCACTACAACACTCTTTACACCCTTCATGTCTATGGATGAGGTAGACATCTTTGAAGCCAGGCTGGCTAGTTTCTTCGACATACCCTCTACCTCTCCATCATTCAATGCTGAAGCTGAACCATTAGTCCTGGCTGACTCCTTGCTTGAGATTTTTGAGAGTTCTTCCTTCAGCAGCAAACCTTCTACACCTTTGATAGACATGGACACATGCCTAGAACTGCTAATTTCTTTCTCAAGGATTCCCTTCGAAGCTCTGCAAAGGCCATTAATCAAAAATGGGTTTCTTCAATGCTGCAAAATTGCTGAGCAGTCTGGCATGAATGCTTCAAGTCATTTATGTCAGGCAGCAGTTACTGTTGACTTTTATCTCAACATTTGTCATGCTGCTAAGGCTGCGGATGAGAAGCTGGCTAGGGACCAGAGCTTTGTCTCTCAAGTGCATACTGAAGTATCAACTCTGAAAGAACAAAACTCTTTTGCCTCCCACTTTCGAGTCCAACTGCTGGAGAAGAAAGCTCAGCTTGAAGAGGAATTAGCTGCGGTAAACCAAGCCTTGGTTCGAACTGATACCAAATTACACATCACCAACCAAGGGCTGGCTGATCGAAAAGAGGACATGGCTGCAGCTATTCAACTGTTTCCATCACTTAGTAATAGGAAATCTACTGTTCAAAAACAATTAAGACATTGTAATGACTTCTGGGCCAATTTGTGGCACAATGTACTCAATTCTTTATAAAAGAACAAATTTTTCTATCATTTGAGCAGTCTTGTGTTTTTTCGTATTTAATGTTTATGTTATCCCTTGTGTTTCCCAAATGGTTGGAAAATAAGGCTTCAAATATCTGCCATTAATCTTTTTGGGATGTACATAACCATTCAAATTTCTTAAATGGTATGCTCCAAAAGGCAGAACTCTATGAATTTGGTATGGTCCCTCCCAATTAGGTGACCACTTGCCAAACTTGTGGCTTTTAATTCCTATTGGGAGTATTGTTTTCCATACCAAATCACCTTCATCGAAACCAATGTGCTTGACTTTCTTATTATAATTCTTGGCTGCTCTCTTCTTTTGGAAAAGAATGCTATTTAATGCCAAAATTCTGGCTTCATCTATGCCTTCTAATTCCAAGCACATACTTTGATGGTACTGCTCAGGATCTAACAGGTCTTGGCATCTTACCCTCAAAGATTTAACATTAATTTCCACAGGTAAAACTGCATCATGCCCATATACTAAGGCATAAGGAGTAACCCCTGTGCTTGACCTTGGAGAGATTCTATAAGCCCATAACACATTTAACAATAGGTTATGTCAATCCCTAGGATTATCCTCCACAACCTTTTGTATTCCTTTTTTCAAGGACTTATTGGATGATTCAACTTGACCATTGGCTTGTGCATAATAAGGTGTGGAATTAATAAGGCTGATTCCAAATTCTGCTACAAAAGACCTTACCATTTTTCCATCGAACACAGTTCCATTGTCCACTGTTATGGTTTGTGGGATGCCAAATCTATGGATCAAGTCTTTAATAAACCCAATGACTTCTGTTTGGTCTACAGCCTTGTAGGGCTTAGCTTCGACCCACTTAGTGAAGTAGTCAGTGGCCACCAGAATGAAACAATGATGCTTCGAAGAAGGTGGGTGTATTTTTCCCATCATATCCATGGCCCATCCTCTGAATGGCCAAGGTTTCACTACTGCATGCAGGTCAGTTATGGGCACATGGCTTATTGTGCCATGCTTTTGGCATGCCTGGCAACCCTTTGCATATTCTATGCAGTCTTTAAGGATAGTTGGCCAATAGTAGGAATGCCTTCGAAGCAACCATCTCATCTTTACACCAGGTTGATGAGCACCACAGATGCCTTCATGAACCTCAGCCATGGCTGTTAATGCTTCTTTTGGGCCTAAACATTCTAGCAATAAGCCATCTTCTCCCCTCTTGTAGAGAGCATTACCATGCATCATGTATTGCATAGACTGCAATTTAACTTTTCTGCTGGCCTTCGAAGATGGACCAGCCAAGTACTGCATTATTGGATGCCTCCAATCCTGTTCTTGTAAGTCATTATGATTGACTTCCAAAACTATATTCCTTTTATTCAAAGGTTGTATTAATCTTTGATATGTTGTTTGGCTTATGTCCCTTTGGGTATTATCCCTTCTCTTGAAGTTCGAAGCTTTCTGAGCCACATCATTAGCTCTATTGTTCAAGAATCTTGGAACATGGGTTACATTTGCTACTTGAAACTGAGAAAGCAGATGTAATGCAACAACATAATACGGCAAAATACTTATGCTTTGACACTTGAAAATCCCTTTCACTTGGTTAACCACCAATTAAGAGTCCCCAAATATGTCAACTGCATGTACTTGCAATCCAATAAGGATCTCTAGCCCCACTATTAAGGCTTCGTATTCAGCCTGGGTATTGGAACATGTGGCTTCATCTACTCTGAAACCATGCGTGGTCTCTACTCCTTGTGGAGATTTAATCACAATACCAATTCCAATTAATCCATTGGCTTTCGATCCATCGAACCACATCTGCCATGGCTCAACACTGGCCATGCCAAGTTCCATCACTTCTTGGCTCTCTGTTTGAGATGGATGGTCTGCCAGAAAATTGGCTAAGACTTGCCATTTTACTGCCCTTTGAGGGACATATTCTAAATGAAATTCTGATAAGGCTAGTATCCACTTGCCAATTCTTCCCCTCAACATAGGTCTAGATAACATGTACTTAACCAAATCTGTGGTTGCAATCACCAAGACAGTTGTAGGTAAAAGATAATATCTTAATTTCATTGCAGCAAAATACAAAGCAAGGCACAGCTTTTCAACAGCTGAATATTTACATTCACAAGAATTTAAAAACCTACTAAGGTAATAAACAGCTTGTTCCTTGCCTTCCTCATTGTCTTGGGCCAAGAAAGCTCCCAATGAATCTTCTGCTGCAGCTATGTACAACTTCAAGGGCTTGTTCCCCTTTGGTGGCATCAGCACTGGAGGGTTGGCCAAGTAGGCTTTGATACCTTCGAAAGTAGTTTGATGCTCTGCTGTCCACACAAATTCTTCTTCATCTTTCAGCCTTAACAAGGAAGAAAATGCTTTAGTTTTCCCTGCAGTGTTAGAAATAAACCTTCTAAGAAAGTTAACCTGCCCAAGGAACCTTTGTAATTCTTTCTTACTTGATGGAGGCCTAGCTTCGATGATGGCTTTGGCTTTATTCTGATCAATCTATATTCCTTTCTTGTGCACTACATAACCCAAGAAATTTCCAGATGATACACCAAAAGCACATTTGAGAGGATTGAGTTTCAGCTTGAACTTCCTCATTCTTTCAAAAGCTATTTCTAACTGAAACAGATGTTCCTTCATGGACTGGGATTTCACTACAATGTCATCAATATAACACTCTAGATACCCTCCAATGAGATCATGAAAGATAGTGTTCATAGCCCTCTGATATGTTGCCCCAGCATTCTTCAGGCCAAATGGCATTTTAACCCATTCGAAGGTGCCAATATTTCCAGGACATCTGAATGCTGTCTTATGGATATCCTCCTCTGCAATGCAGATTTGGTTATAACCAGAATGCCCATCCATCATTGACAAAACTTGGTATCCTGCTGAACTGTCTACCAGTAGATCCACTATAGGCATAGGATACTCATCTTTGGGAGTTGCTAGATTTAAGTTTCTGAAATCGAAATCGATGCATACCCTCATTTTACCATTCTTCTTAACTACAGGCACAATATTAGATAGCCATTCAACATACCTGGCTGTCCTAATAAAGCCTGCCTTGAGTAGTTTAAGAATCTCCCCTTTGACCTTCTGAATTACTTCTGGACTCATTCTTCTTGGTTTCTGCTTGTATGGCTTGAAATTAGGCTTCATAGGGAGCCTATGTTCCACTAATGACCTATCCAATCCTGGTAGTTCATTGTAGGACCATGCAAAGCAATCTTTGTATTTCTTCAGAACAACCAACAACTGGTCTCTGTCCAGAACATTCAAGCAAGCACTTATATAAGTGGGCTGTTGTATAGAACCTTCCCCTAAATTTACTTCTTCTAAGGGGTCTTGTGTCTGAGAACTTATTGAAGCTTCTTCTTTAGTTTCTTCCACCTTCGAAGCAATCTTCTTATCTTGTTCTGCTTTCAGGTTCTTTAGTTCAACATCTTTACCCTCCTCCTCATAGACAAAATCCGTCCATAAGGCATCCTCCTCCTGTATCTCCTGGACCTTTGTCTCAATGTCCAATGCACAGTATTTACCAAGGGTCAAAGTTCTGACCTGTGGCTGCTTCTGTTTACAGCCAATTATCATGGTTTTTCTTTCTTGCTCCTGTACTTTCTGGACTATTGCTTTTACGTCTAATGTTGAAAATTTAATTAGAGCCAAGGACTTGGCTTCTTGTTCTTCATCTCTTTGCCTACAACTAGGCATCATTGTCATCTTTAACGACAATCTCTTCATCAGCACTCTCTTGGACTAAGTGCTTCAGGTGTGTCACTTCCTCATCAGCCGTCACTTCGGCTGAGCCATCAGCTTTCCTCAGTATACTGAGTGGTGTCACCCCCTCAATATACAATTTGGCCTCTGCGAAGTCTGCACAGGCTATGAAAGGTTGAGGATCTGCATCAATCTCCTCTGTCTCTCCATTGCCTAAGGCCATCACGATTTTCTGATGCAAAGAGGAAGGCACACATTTGTTAGTGTGGATCCAATCTCTCCCCAGTAAAGCATTGTACTTAGCATTACTGTCAATTACGAAAAATGCTGTCATGCAGTCCCTGGTTCCCACACTCAAGTTAATAGGCAGAATCCCTTGAGCCATCTGTTTATCTCCAGCAAAGCCAGCGATGGTTGTACTGGTTGGGATCAACCTGGGATTCTTTTTCCCTAGTTTCTTCAAAGAAGATTTCGGTAATAAGTTTACCGCTGCCCCATTGTCTATCAGAACTCGGTTCAGTTGTATCCTATCGAAGAAAGCCTTGATGTACAAAGGCTTGACATGTTGTGTCATAGAATTCGAGGGATATTCAAAAGGATACGAGAGGTTGATGCTTACTTCTTCCTCGCTCTCGCATTCAGTTTCCATCGGAGTAGCCATTTCAGACCTATCTTGTACCATACTCACTTGCGACTCTTCACTAGAGATTGGAATAGGGTCCATGTCTTGGTCGTCTTGGTCCTCATCTCCAGCCTGGAATTCATGAAGCAGTATGTGTACCATGTTGATTGATATTGGAGGAAATGAGCCAAATTGGATGACTGGCTGTGCCTGTTTCCCCTCTTGGCTACCTTGCTCAGTGTCTTCAGCAGCATTCTCCATGCTGCATTCTGGTTCTTCATTGATAACAGATCCCTTCGAAGGATTCTTCTCAACTGGTTCTTCAATCAGAAATGTCTGTTCAGCCATGAAGGCTTCGAACATTTCTTCTTCTGCCATTTCCTTCTTTTGGCTCATGCCAATCTCTTCTTCAGTTTCACTATCACTTTCCATCAGAACCTTCTCCAACCCTGCCAAACTAGACTTCTCTCTGGCCTTTAGTTCAGAATGAACCTGGGCCAACTGTTCTCTGTTACAAACCACTTTGCTTTGTAGAGTCGGTTTTGGAGCATGGTCTGACTTCGAAGTTTTCTTTCCTTCTGTCTTGACCTGTGAAGAACTCTCTCCACTTTCTTTCAAATCTTGCTGATACTGGGTGTATCTGCGCTGAATCTTCCTCATTTGTGATCTGGAAATAACTGGAACCATATTTGGTTCCTTTGTCTTTGGGTGTTTCAGCAATACCCAGTTGTTCGGAGCCACCAAAGGAGGCTTGACCATCCTGCCTGGGATTCCAACATCTCTCCTGGCAGACACTTCCATAGGTTTGTTTTGCATTACAAACCAGTCTGGAACTCCAGGTACCCAAGAGCTTACTGACTCAGATATTGAATCACCTTTTTCTACCTTCGAAGCCATCTTCGAAACTGGCCGTGGAGGTAAGTGCTTAATTCTGGTCTCATGTTTCGAGCCTGATTCTGGCCTTTGATAGAGGTGGCCATTTTCTGTTCTGTGTGAGGTTGGTCTAGGGGGCCAATCTCTGGCCTTAGTCTCATAACCTGAACTCCTCTCCAATCTTCTTTCAGAATGTTTGCTGTCCATTTTGTAGTAGTTAGGTGGCCTAGACTCATACAAGGGCCTCTTGCCTTTAGCATGCATTCTGTCTATTGCAGGCTCAACCCCTAATGGTCGCTGCCTATCACTAGCCGGATACGGCCTTTTGTTGTAAGCATTGGTTGATTTAGGACGTCTCTGAACATCCCTATAGTATTGCTTCCCATCAATTGGAAGCCCCTTCAACCATTTGTAACTCAGTCTGCATCTGGGACACATCCTCTGCACTACAGCTGCTTCCAGGGAATCATCATCTAGTGCTTCTTCATCAGAGTGTTCCCTCTGACGTGAGAAACCTTGCCCAATAGTTGGTGGGTTTCCAGTCTCCTTCTTGGCAGTTGTCTGGTTGGCAATATGCATTTGCACATTGACCTCTTCCAATTCCTGCAGAGATAGATTCTGAAAGTTTGGTACAACCACATTAGCCGCGCTTTCTCCAACTTCTGGAAACGGGTTACTGTCAATCCCCATGGCTTTTTCTATTTTGGCTGGGAATTTCAAACTTCCTTTCCGAATTTGCTCTTGGATCCTGTCTCGAAAAACAATGCAGTTTTTAGTCGAGTGAGACCAAGAATTATGCCATTTACAGTATACTTTTCCTTTAAGTTCATCTGGAGATGGCAGTTTTACTCCTTTTGGTAACTTAAGGAAATTGGCTGCAAGCAAATGATCAAAAATGTCATCTGCTTTTGTTAAATCGAAAGAGTACTTTCTGTGAAAGTCTTTCTTTTTAAACTGCTGGTCGATGGTTGTATCCTTATGAATTAATGCTTCACAGATTACAGGTTCTTTGCCCACAATCTCTGCTGCATCGATCTCATAATTGGGATCCTTATAATACGTCTTATACGAAGCATTATTTCGATCTTGTTCCTCCTCTATTAATGCTTCATATCGAGACACCTTATAGGTTAATTCGACCAAATCCCTGAATTCAGTTGAGTCAAATTTCTTTCGAAGCCTAAACTCTAAACCGTTTTGAGCCAATCTTACAAATTCTGGCTTTGGAAGGATGACCCTGCATTTATTTCGAGCCCTTTTAAATCTGGCAATAAACTGAGTAGCCTTTTCTTCAGGCCTTTGACTCAATCTTGCCAAGTCTGCCATGGACACCTCTGGCTCCGATTGGAAGAATTGGGCATGAAATGCCTCTTCCATTTGTTGCCAAGTTTGAATGGAGCCAGGTGTAAGGTTGATATACCATACAAATGCTCCCCCAGTTAGAGAATTTGGAAATAATCTCAGTTTCATGTAATCATGATTAGTGAATTCACCACATTGAGCAGCGAATCTGGCAATGTGCTCTACTGTTGATTGATTTCCAGTTTCATAGAATAGGGAAAAATCTGGTATTCTGAATCCTCTTGGGTATTCATGTACCCTATCTACCCATTCTGGGTATGGTTTTCTGTATACAGGAGTCTGGACCCCCCGAGCCATCAGTCCACACATCTCCCTAACAATATCAGCAATTTGGTCCCTAGGGACCATATTTTGTGCTTGCTGAACCACTACTGGAGGGACAAACACAGGGTTTGGTGGACAAACTTGCGCCTGTGGTCCTCTTGGTCCATAAAGTGGTACATTTGGGACTGGTTGCCCCTGTGGTGCAGGTTGCTGTTGGGGGTATGGGTAACCCCTTTGAGCCTGTCCTGTGAAAGGACCTGCGAAAGGTGCTGGAACAGGTGTTGTGTCCCTTCCATTTGTGGGAAAACCTTCCAACCCCCCGGGTATAAATTCGAATAAGGGATTATTATACCCCCTAGTGCCAGGTATGGCTTCGAACATAGGATTTGCCACCATTCTTATGCCAGTTTCTTGTACTTGGCTAGATCCACCAGCTTGTGTGGCTTCATTGTTGAGTATTGAGGCATTCTGGCCTACTACAGGCCTCGAAATGGGTTCATACCAAGACTAAGGCGATGGTCTTTCATAGTTCTGAGTACTAGTCTGACCATTAGATTGTCCATTAACTTGCATAGGCTGTTTTTCTCTAGCCAATCTTTGCGAGGGCATTTAAAATTTCCTCTGTGTGTCTTGTATTTGTTGGTTGGTGGTTATTCATTCGATCCAAAAAGGATGTTGCCCACCTTTCCATTGTGTTCATTAATTGTTGTCCCGTAGCATCTACTAAGCCATCCCATGGATTTGTTGGCTGAGTAGATGGAACGGTGGATGGTCCAATTCCTTGGTTTCGTCCAATATTATGAACATATGGTTCTCATCTAGAAGTACTGGTCTGTTCGACCATAGGTTCTGATAATATGGGAGTTTCCACAGGATGTGTTACCACATTATCCTCTGGATTAGGTATTTCTACCTCTCCTTCTACGCCTTCTTCCAGACGTTCATTTTCTCCTTGTCGTCTTCTTCTAGCCATTTTAAATTACGTCCCACCGGGCGTGCCAAAAATATATGTTGGCTTTTTGGCTTTTCGAAGGGTATTTTTGTGAATGCGAGCGTGCCAGCAAGGATCAATTAGTCCTTACAAAAATTATAATTGCCAACCAATTATCAGACGATTATGTTTTAGTTCTTTCAGCCTCAATGAAGAGGACTTTTACTGGTGGCTTGACTTAGGAGAAATTAAAAGAAATAACAGTTAATATGAAGAACAATCGAAGTATTTCATTACGATGAACACTTACAATAGTCCAAACTCAGCCTCGAAGAGGTTTACAGCAGCAGTCTACTCGAATCTACTTGAAACTACTCTTATGAATCGAAATACAGTCGAGTATTTAAAGTGCAGGTATTTAAAGAACAGGTATTTAAAGTGCAGAAAATGTAAAACTGGAAAGGAAAATATGAAGTAAAGACTGGTTTGTATGATCTGAGTCTGGGGTTTTTTTCTGGGGCTTCCCTGCTATTTATACTCGTCAAGGATGACCTTCGAACTGCACTTCAAACCGTCGAACTGCTCCTCCATGATCGCTGATCATGCTGCCTTAGAAGTAGTTCCATTACGCCATCACTTGCAGTTGAACTTCCCTCATGTATTTGAATTCGAATATGAGTAACCGTTGGGACCATGTCACCTTGCATCTCTTTACTGATCTAGTGCCACTCAAATCACGTGAGAACCAATATTCATCGCCACGTGTACGATCAGAATCGAAGACTTAAATCCTCTTCCCATAATACCCTTATTCTGCCACGTGTTGAATTGTAACTGGCTTTTACGAAATATGTAGCCAACAGATATGTATATATATACACAAATAAATATTATTGACCTTTTTATATGATTTTGTTGTGTATGTATAAATAATGATACTATTACAAACCATAAGAGGGTGGGTGGTTTGCATCTGTAGAAAAAACTGGGACCACAAATATATATTGTGTTGGATTAAGAATTTTTTAGAAGGAAAAATGAAAGAAAAGTGACAAAAATTTAATTGATATTTTATTCATGTCTTCATTTTTTCTTTTTATTTCGCATTTGCCTAAACTTTCAAGCATTTTTTAATTTAATCCCCAAATTTCAATTCATATTAATTTTACACCCAATCTTTCAAAATTTTGATCAATTTGACCCCTAACATCACATTCCGTCTACAATTGGACGGAATGTGTTGATGTGGGGGGCAAATTGAATTTTAAGGTATAATTTGGAGGGCAAATTGATTTTTAAAGTGTAGTTTAGGAGTAAAATAAAATTTCAAATGAACGTTGGTGCCACGTCAGCATATTTCGTTTAATTGTAAATGGAATGTGACGGTAGGGTCCAAATTGATCAAATTTTTAAAAGTTTAGATGTAAAATTGATATTAATCGAAGTGTAGAGAGCAAATTAAAAAATGCGTGGAAATTTGGAGGGCAAAATGTTATTTTCTCCGTTATAAATTTCTTGTCAAATCTTTGAACTTAAGACAACTCTCTCTCCTGGTACGTATACACGAGTGACAAAGATCTCTTTTTTTTTTCTTTTTTTTTTTTACCTTGAATCATTTATTTTTTTAGTCGGTGACACAATGTGGCATTATGCTTGATATTTGTTCATTCTCTTATTCTCTTATATTGTGTTTGATTCATGGATTTAGGAAGAGATTTAAAATGAGAAATGAAAAGGTATGTAAAAGTAGATAAAATATAAGTATATTTTATTTACATTTCACTTTTTTTTTTTTAATTTCATTTTTTCTCAAATCTTTTTTCAAATCTAAGAACCAAACACATCCTTAGGAAGCCAACAATTTTTACGTGGGGCAGCTATTTTAGAACCTTTAAAGGCTGATCGCCATCCACCCCATTCACACACGAGGACCATGCATTTACAACCTTAAATATACAAGAACTGGGATTTGGTTCAGT
Source organism: Camellia granthamiana (assembly GCA_036172215.1). NCBI lineage: Eukaryota > Viridiplantae > Streptophyta > Magnoliopsida > Ericales > Theaceae > Camellia > Camellia granthamiana. Next base: position 61,725,088 of record CM069911.1, on the reverse strand, counting down.
CTGGTACGTTCGGTATTTAGGTAAAATATTTTACCTAATTAATAATGTATATTTTATTATTTTGAATATCGATACAAACTGTTTCTCCCATTAAATCGCACCGAACCACACCAATTGAAACAGTTTGGTTTGGTGATATTTGATTGGTTTAGTATCTTTCAAATTTAAGCCCTTTTTTAGTATAGTCATTTGTCAACCATTTCAAACATATCCTATCAATTCATTTAATAAATATTTTATAATTTCTAAATTAACAAAGCAAACAAAAACTAATAATAAATATTAAGACTTCAAGAATAGTGTGTTAGAGTTAATATTATATATAATAAGAGTGTACTAACTTAGGTGATAGGATGATCGGGTTTATTAATTGACATTAATAATTTATTATACTTAATAATATTATTACATTATTAAATTATATATATATTTTAAATACAATATATGTTAAAACGGTTGGTTTCCGTTAGTTCGGTGCATAAGGTGCTTAAACTAATACTGGACTGAAAGTATTAAAAAAAAAAAAATCAAACTTAAAAACAACACAGACCAATTATTGTTAAAAAACAAACCAAATACAGACGGTTTGGTTCAGTTCAATTGATTTGGTTAATTTTTTCAAATTTTCTTACCTCCTAGTACCATGATTCTTGAGGTCCACATTTGTTTTTTGGTTTAGTAGAAATTGGAACGTAAATTTCACATGCACGAACTCAGCTTCTTCCTTAATGTTTCACCTCCAAATACATGGATTGCAGTATAAATAGCAAAGCACTAGAGCCCTTCGGTCCATATCAGCCACAGGCAAGAAGTGAAAGGAAAAAAAAAGAAAAAGAGGCCACAAGAGTGTTCTTGTTCACTTCCATTTTCTCGTCACACAACCAAAAACAAAAACATGGAATTATCTATTCATACTCTACCTATTCCTGATTCAACCAAAAATATGATACCGAAGGTCACTCGACGCTCAGCCAATTATCATCCTAGCATTTGGGGAGATCATTTCCACGCATACGCCTCTCATGTCGTGGTAAAATTGGATTTGCTAGCATTGCACAAATTTAATGTTTGTCTTTAATTTTGTGCATGGTTTTAAATAATAGTATTAGAATAGGTATTAGTTGTTGGAACAATCTTCTATGTAAAATAAAATAACTTGAAACAACTCAAACAAATAAAAATAAATTACTTACATAATTTATTTTACCGAAATGAATAAGTACAAAAATAGATCAAGTCAAGTGTGAGACACGCTGTTCTTAAGACAGATTCGCCTCGCTCCGGTACTTATGGATAAATGGCGTGTATCTCCCAAGATACAATGATCTACACAAATTGTAGTAACACTCCAAACAATTTGTACGGCGAACTAGAACCTGTGTTCTATACTATTTGAAATTTTCCCTAAAACTAATATGAAGAATAACAATGCAAAAGAGAAAAAACGGGAAGCAAGATTAATTTTCTGGACGTCAGAAATTTGTTGGAACAATTCTGAATTTATAGGCAAGTGGTGACTGTTGGAACAGGTTCAAGTTTGAATTGAACAGGTGCAAAACAACCTGGACAGATACAGTTCAAATTTGAACAAGTATGAAGCAGATTTGAATCTATCTAGGAACAGATTGAAACTGTCCGGAGCTGCAGCATTTTTAAACCTACTTAGATAGTTTAATCTGTTGGACCTACTTGCAGACACTCACCTAGAGATTCACAGAGTCCGTATTCATGTAACAGATATGGTTTAAAATGGAAATGGCTTTACATCTGTTGTTGCATTTCAGCATTTCATGCTTTATAAAAAGAGAGATAAACTGTTTTATCATGAGCATGGCATGAGCATATTCCTCTTTAGTCTTGTCATGGTTCATATGTTGTGTAGTATATCTATACTGGGCTGTGGCTCACCCTATAAGTGAAACCATTTCAGGTACAGGTGCTATGCCTCCGCCAAGACATTGACTTGGGAGGACTCGGAGCTGAGGCTTCATTTTTGGTTTTATTGTTATTTGTTGAATGTAAGCCCAGGGCTGTATTTGCGTTGAGTTGAAACTCCATTTTGTGTAACCAAGAATGTTCTTGGATAAATTTGTAAGCCTGGAGGGCACTTATTATTTGTTTGGCTTCCATTTCATACTTGTTGTAAAATGCATGCTTGGGATTGGAACTGGGGCATTGAGATGTGAACAGCATGTATTTGACATTTGGGATTTAATGGAAATGGATGTATGTAATAGTTAGCTATATATATGTGTTTGTCTATCAGGTGGGTTATATACTCTGCCCAATTTTCAGGGTGTTACATGTGGTCTTAGGCTTTTCATGGGGAGGCATTTTCCATTCATTTTTATTTTTTTATTTTTTATTAGCTTGATACTTGGTGGCATATACAGACGTAAGATTTCAATATAGAAGGGACAAACACATATATTAATAAATAAATAAAAAATTATAAAAAAACTACAACATTCATTTCTACATTTAGATCTCAAAGTTTCATATTATATAAAGCCAACCATTTAAAACTTTTAAAAATTCAAATGAACAGACCATTTAAAGTTTTTAAAACTTAAAAGAAACAAATTTATATAATTGAGAGATAATTAAAACCGACAATTAGCTTCCATGTGTTTGGTTTCGACTTTATTCATAGTATTACTGTTTAAGTTTAAAAGTTAGGGGTAAATTATTTATAAGTCCTATTTGGAAGACTCATGTTACATATAGTCTTGTAAAAAAATTTATGTTCCTGTAAGTCCTGTGGGTTTCTTGTTGACACATTTACCCCCAATATTATTTGATAACCTAATTAATGGAAATATCATATGGGAAATCCAATGTTACCATAAATTGTGATCATATCTATGTGATTGAGAATTTGAATTTTAAAATTGACGTTCCATATATAAGAAATCCAATTTTATTATAAATTGTGATCATATTTATAGAGTTGGGACTTTTTGACTGTGGTGTGGTGTATAATGGTATTGTTGCCACCCCCATTTTATGTTTGTTCATTAAAATGTGTACAAGTTAAGGGACTTTCAAGCTGCTGCATTTGTTGTCCTTGACAACGTTAATGTCTTAACCCAGGTTAATGTGAACGTAGTGGCAGTTTACATCAACCTGATTTACTGTGAAACATAAAGTGAATGTGATGGATTCACACGTTAGTGGCCATTGCGTCAAGTTTATTGGCACAATTTGAAAGAGAAACGGATCTATTTTCTATATGAAATATAAATAGCCCAATATAAATGTGAGTTCACATTGAATGTGAAAGTTACATTCCCATACGTAGCCCAATTGGGCAACGAGACAATGACGCACTCAGAACATCCACCAATCGTTGGTTCTAAACTATGAAACACAATGTCAAAGTGTACACACTTATGAAATCAATGTGACGTACGTGAACATTGAATCTAATGTAGAAAAATGGAATGTGACAATGGGAATCCTCAAATGTATACCCTCAAATCTTGATGACAATGTGTACATGACTTTTGAAAATAGGATGTGATGTCAACAAATGTGGGTTCATATTGATACATTTTGTAAGTCAACACTTGGGTCTTCTAGTAGTAGTAATTGGTGGCGAAACATGGAAAAATCATCTACTAGTGTTTTGTATTACTGTTTAGGTAACTATATGCAGTCTACATAAAGTTCTGCCATCAACATCATCTACTAGTGTTATAATTATTTGAATAAATAAGCAAAACGCATGGCATCTTGTCGATGATTTTGCCATGTTTCGCCACCAATTACTACCACTAGAAGACCCAAGTGTTGACTTACAAAATGTATCAATACGAACCCACATTTGTTGACATCACATTATGTTTCCAAAAGTCATGTACACATTGTCATCAATATTTGAGGGTACACATTTGAGGATTCCCGTTGTCACATTTCATTTTTCCACATTAGATTCAATGTTCACATCACGTCACATTGACTTCATAAGTGTGTACACTTTTACATTGCGCTTCGTAGTCTAGAACCAACGATTGGTGGATGTTTTGAGTGCGTCATTGTCTCATTGCCCAATTGGGCTACGTACATGAGAATGTAACTTTCACATTCTATGTGAACTCACATTTATGTTGGGCTGTTTATATTTCATATGAAAAATAGATTCATTTCTCTTTCAAACTGTGCCAATAAACTTGATGCAACGGCTACTACCATGTGAATCCATCACATTTCCCTTATGTTTCACAATAAATCAAGTTGATTTAAACTGCCACTACGTTCACATTAACCTAGGCTAAGACATTAACGTTGTCAAGGACAACAAATGCAGCAGCTTAAAAGTCCCTTAACTTTTACACATTCAATGAACAAACATAAAATGGGAGTGACAACAATACCATTATACACCACACCACAGTAAAAGTTCCAACTATACAGATATGATTACAATTTATGATAAAATTGGATTTCTCATATATGGAACGTTAATTTTAAAATTGAAATTCCCAATCACATAGATATAATTACAATCTATGGTAACATTAGATTTCCTATATAGTGTTGCCATTAATTAGGTTATTAAATAATACTATTGGGGGTAAATATGTCAACAAGAAACCCACAGGATTTACAGGAACATAAGTTTTTTCACAGGACTATATGTAGCATAAGTTTTCCAAATAAGACTTATAAATAATTAACCCAAAAATTAGAGACAATCTTTAAATTTAAGTGGCAATTAATTTGAATATTTAAGATAATTTTTATTTTTTATTTTTTATATATCTTTTCTAATTACTAGCCAATCATCTTTCTTACATATCCTTAGATTTAAAAAGTGAGTCTAAAAAGTAAGCTTGTATATTATTTTTCCTTTCCCTAAGTTGTTCGGTAAATAAAAAATTTACCGTCGAACCAAAATCTTAAGTTTTTTTGAAAAGAAATTTAGAATTGAAAAGGGAATTGAAGCAAAAAAAATTAGTTTATATTTTATTAACATATACCATTTTTTTTTTTTCTCCTTCACCCTTGCAAATACTTATCTAAATTCATGATTCAAAAACAATTTTAAAACCAATCACATAGTTTGAGTATTTTAATTTTTTTATTTAATAATGTAAATGAAAGTTTATTTATAAGAGATTTTAAGGGTTTTATAAAATGAAAGGTGATGCTACTTAGACCAAAAAATTAAACCTACGTTTCAACCCAAATGATGTGGTATTGCCTTAGAATATCAGGAGAATTACATATCAGTGGTAGTTAGAAAAAAAAATATTTATAAAAAAGTGATAAACATTATAAATATTAATAATTAAAATTATAAATTTTTTCACTGCTGTGTAATAATTTTGCAAAATTGACTTTGAATAGTAATTTCCTATAGAATATCTAAGGTAACTCTATCTCTCATATCTTTTCTAATTATCAATCAATTATTTAACTTGCACATCATTGGGTCTAGTCTAAAAAATAAACTTGTAGGTGATGCTATTTAGACCAAAAATTAGACCCACCTTTTAAACCCAATAATGTGGCATTGCCTTAGAATATCTAAGATAATTTTCTGTCTCATATCATTTCTAATTGTCAACCAATCACGCTAATTACATGAAAAATGATATACACACTCTCTTTTCAAATCGTCGATCCATCCTTTCTTTCTTGGGTGATTATTCGGTAATTTGGGAATACAGTCACATAGTGTTCTGTGGAAGTATGATTGATGAAAAGGTAAAGTATTGATTATTTGTGTTGCATGATTGAGAAATATGAGGGGCATAATAAATGATAATTACTGAGAGAGTATGACCACGAGATATTCTGGGACGAGATAGATATGTATATATATACACAAATAAATATTATAGACCTTTTTATATGATTATGCTGTGTATGTGTAAATAATGATACTATTATAAACCATAAGAGGGTGGGTGGTTTGCATGTGTAGAAAAAACTAGGTTTGGAACCACGAGTATAAATTGTGTTGGATCCAGATTTGAATAAGAATTTTTTAGAAGAAAGGAAAAATGAAAGAAAAGTGACAAATTTAATTGATATTTTATTTATGTATTCATTTTTCTTTTTGTTTTTTATTATAAATTTCTTCTCAAATTTTTGAACTTAAGACAACTTCTCTTTCTTCTGGTAGGTATACACGATATTGTTTTTTTTTTTTTTTTTTTTACACCCTCGAATCATTTATTTTTTTAGTTGGTGGCACAACGTAGCATTATACTCGATATTTGTTCATTATCTTATTCTCTTATGTTGTGTTTAGTTTATGAATTTAGGAATAGATTTAAAAAAAGAAAAGAAAAAGACGTGTGAAAATAAATAAAATGTAAATATATTTTATTTATATTTCACTTTTTTTTTTTTTTCAAATCTTCTCTCAAATCTAAGAACCAAACACATCTTTAGAAAGCCAACAATTTTTGCGTGGATCTGCTATTTTCCAACCTTTAGAGGCTGATCGCACCCCATTCACACACGGGGACCATGCATTTACAACCTTAAATATACAAGAACCACCCCATTCACACACAGGGACCATGCATTTACAACCTTAAATATACAAGGACCACCCAATTCACACACGGGGACCATGCATTTACAATCTTAAATATACAAGAACTGGGATTCGGTTTGGTTTGATATGGTCAGTATTTAGGTAAATTTTTTTACCAAATTAATAATATATGTTTTATTATTTTAAATATCGATACAGACCGCTTCTTCCATCAAATCGCACCAAACCGCACCAATTGAAACAGTTCGGTTTGGTGCGATTTGATTGGTTTAGTATCTTTCAAATTTAAGTCGTAGTCATTTGTCAATCATTTCAAATATATCCTATCAATCCATTTAATAAATATTTTATAATTTCTAAATTAACAAAAATACAAACAAAAACTAATAATAAATATTAAAATTTCAAGAATAGTGTGTTAGAGTTAATATTATATCTAATAAGGGTATACTAACTTGGGTTGTAGAGGATGATCGGGTTAATTAATTGATATTAATAATTTATTATACTTATTAATATTATTGTGTTATTAAATTATATATATTATAAATATAATATATGTTAAAACGGTCGGTTTCGGTTAGTTTGGTACATAAAGTGCTTAAACTAATACTGAACTGAAAATTAAAAAAAAAAAATCAAATTTAAAAACAACATAGACCAATTCTTGTTAAAAAACAAACCAAATACGAACAATTTGGTTTGGTTCAATCGATTTGATTAGTTTTTTTTTTAATTTTTCTTACCTCCTAATACTATGATTCTTGAGGTCCAGATTTGTTTTTTGGTTTAGTAGAAATTGGAACGTAAATTTCACGTGCACGAACTCGGATTCTTCCTTAATGTTTCGCCTCCAAATACATGGGATTGCAGTATAAATAGCAAAGCACTAGAGCTCTTTGGCCCATATCAACCACAGGCAAGAAGTGCAACAAAAAAAAAAAAAAAAAGAGGCCACAAGAGTGCTCTTGTTCACTTCCATTTTCTCTTCACACAACCACAAACAAAAACATGGAATTATCTATTCATGCTTTACCTATTCCTGATTCAACCAAAAATATGGTACCGGAGGTCACTCGACGCTCAGCCAATTATCATCCTAGCATTTGGGGAGACCATTTCCTCGCATACGCCACTCATGTTGTGGTAAAATTGGATTTGTTAAGCATTGCACATATTTAATGTATGTCTTTAATTTTGTGCAAGGTTTTGAATAATAGTATTAGAACAGGTATTAGTAAGGATACGGTTATATATCAACCGATATCAAACGATATCGACCAATATATCTATAAATATTGGTACCAAAAGTCTAAAATATTATTACATGTCAACTTATATTAAAAATCTGACAACATGGACACAAAAGAAACTAAATGGAATTTTGTTGAACAACCATGTTTATTATCATGGAATTTTGTTGCACACATGTATTTATATATATATATGTGTGTGTGTGTGTGTTTTCATGTTGCAGGAAGTAGATGTTAACATGGAGCAACAACTCTGTTTTCATATTTAATATCTTTGTTTCATATAGAAAAACTTGATAATAACTAATTTGGTTATTATTTTTCAAATTCACATTATTCCATTTGAAAAATAACATTAATTATGAACTGTGAAGTTTGATTTGATTTACAAAAATAACATTATCAAATTATTCTTGCTTTATTTTATATATAAATTTTGAGTAAGAATATAGTTTAATTTTCATATATCCTATATTCTCATTGTTTATGCAGGAAGTAGATGTTAAAATGGGCCAACAACTTCAGTCGCAGAAAGAGGAAGTGAGAAAGATGCTAGTGGCAGCCAATGATCAACTTTCACAGAAACTGAACTTCATCGATGCAATCCAACGCCTAGGGGTGTCTTACCATTTTGAAAGTGAGATTGAGACAGCTTTACAACACATATATGAAACCGATTATGATCACCATGATGACACAGCCAACGATGATCTTTATACTATTGCTCTCTTGTTTCGGTTGCTTAGACAACAAGGATATCCCATCTCTAGTGGTAAGTCTCATTTGCCATGCATTTGATGTTTTGGTATATGATGGTATCTGAACAAGGCTAAACTAGTCAAACACAACCATACAAGTCCATATGTTATTTTGGCCACACTAATATACCATGTGTCGGATGCATTACACAGATGTGTTTAACAAATTCAAGGATGACAATGGCAAAATTCGTGAATCCTTAATTGGCGATGTGCGAGGACTGTTAAGCTTGTATGAGGCTGCAAATCTTAGGCTGCGAGGAGAAGATATACTAGATGAAGCACTGTCTTTTACCATCACTCACCTTGAGTCTGCAGTACCCAACTTGAGCAATCTTGTTCAAGAACAAGTAATTCATGCTCTGAATCAGCCCATACACAAGGGCTTGACAAGGCTAGAGGCAACCCGTTACTTCTTCTTCTATGAGCAAGATGATTCTCACAATAAAGTTCTACTGAATTTCGCAAAATTAGATTTCAACCTATTGCAAAAAATGCACCAATGGGAGCTAAGTGAAATCACAAGGTGACTTACATAATTTATGCCCAGAAAAAAAAAATTTTGGAAAATTCTCAGAATTTAAATGTATAGTATAAATTTAAATTGTGCACTTTTTTGATCCATACATTTCAAATTCTGAGCACTTCTTTAAATATTTTTTTTTTTATGGATATGTAAGGTTGTTAATCAAGTTAGGATTTTCCAATCATATTGAAGCGGTTTAAAAATTAACAAACATAGATCCTATTACATATTTCAGGTGGTGGAAAGAATTGGATTTTGCAAAGAAAATGCCTTTTGCCAGAGACAGAATAGTGGAGTGCTATTTTTGGATATTGGGAGTTTATTTTGAGCCCCAATACCTACTTGCTAGAAGGATGCTAACCAAAGTGATTGCCTTGACTTCCATTATTGATGATATCTATGATGTCTATGGTACTTTAGAAGAACTTGCGCTCTTCACTGATGCAATTGAGAGGTTCAAACCTATTCGTTCCCTAATGGACTTTGCATTTGATCTTATAGAAGTATCAAAATCTCTTCAATTGTTCATTATCTATCTGTATTTCAGGTGGGAAATCAGTGCCATAGATCAACTTCCAGAGTACATGAAACCATGTTATCAAGCACTTCTAGATGTTTACAACATGATTGATGAAGAGATGGCCAAGAAAGGAAGATCATATCGCGTCCACTACGCAAAATCAGCAGTAAGCCTCGTACTGATTGGTTACAAACAAACGATTTGTGACTAGCAATAAGATTATATGTGAAATTTGATCAAAAAGCAATAGTACTGATCGATTTTATGCAAATCTCAGATGAAAAATTTAGTTAGAGCATACTTTGAAGAAGCCAAATGGTTTCACCAAGGCTATGTTCCAAGTATCGAAGAGTATATGCGAGTTGCACTAGTAACCTGTGGTTACACAATGCTAGCAACCACTTCCTTTGTTGGGATGGGAGAGGTGGTGTCCAAAGAGGCTTTTGATTGGGTGTCAAGTGATCCTTTAATTGTTCAAGCTTCATCAGTAGTTAACAGACTCATGGATGACATGGTTAGCCACGAGGTAATAAGATAAATCAGAAGTCTTACAAAATGGTGTATTATGATGTAATCCCGATAATCACACGATATTGTAAATGTGGTGAGCTTTGTTCATCTTTACTGAATTACGAAAAAAAAAAAAATTAGACATTTACAGCAAAATTAATTTATTTTAGAAGAATTGAACTAAGATTATATAGTTTTGGAAATCAAAATATTAATTTTTTTTTACAAAAACTCAAAATAACATTAAAGTATTGAGATTTTTCAAAGGTTTGGAGTTACTAAAATACTAATTTATTCCATAATTATTAAAAATTACAAGATGAAATGCAAATTTTCACAATGGTCCCCGCCCGTCACCCCCTGTGTCCACCACAGGTTGGATCCTATATAATTATAAGAGTTTCAGATATTTTTCTAAAATAACTTTAATTTGAGGTGGTAGTTGGCCTTTCATGTCAAGGCGTTTTTTATTTATTTTAATTTCTTTTAATAGCTTGTGAAATCCAAGAAGAAAATAAGGCAAACCCATCGTCACTGACTTCGACTCTGAACATGAGTAAAATGATGCTTGTGGGTACTAGTCAGTCTACAGTGAGCCCTCATCATTGTGGCTAATTCATCACCGACTTAAGGTTTTGTTTGGGATGTGGGGTTGGCTTTTAATTTTTTGATTTTTTAATTATTTTAGTCTAGAGTTAAAATAGCATCGTTTGGGATGAGTTTTTATTTTTTTTTATTTTTTGACTTCTGTGAGAGAAAAAATGAAATAATTATAATTTGAATATAACAACTTTTAGCCTGGGACTAAAAAGTCTATTTTATCTTTTTATAACTAAAATAGCCCAAAACTAACCCAAATCCACATGTCAAATGAGCACTAAGGCTTAATTTGGGAACTTTATCAACATTTTTACACGTTTTTCCAAAAAAACCCAAAAAAAAAAAAAAAAAAAACCCTAAAAAATCAGCTTTTAACCAACTTACCAAAGCAAGTTTAAGTTAATTCCAATTTTTTGTTAGGTTTGATTTCGATAGTTATCAGAATAAGTACTTCAGTTCAGTTGGTGTTAAGAAAAAAAATTTAATATCGATTCAAAATTTTTAATTTTGTTAATTGAGAAACTAAAACTAATCAATAGGTGAACTAATCAATGTATTATGCTTTGGGTTATTTAGTTTTGAGAGACTTATGTGTAGGTCTTAATGGGTGAACTTATTATCCAATAGGTTTTATAATAATTAATAGCGTTTTTCATCAAACGCTATTAAAAACGTCAATAATTATTAATTTTCAGCGACAGTTTAAAAATTGTCACAAAAAAAAATATTACTAATTATAAGTTTTAGCGATAGTTTAAAAAAATTGTCACAAAAAAATGTCATTAATTTTCAACTTTCAGAGATAGTTTGAAAAATTCATCACAGAAAAACGTCACTAATTGTAATTTTAGCTACAATTTATAAAAACCGTAAGAAAAAAAGTCACTAATTCAATTTTTAGCGACATATGTAAAAAATCATCACAAAAAATTATTTTTAGCGACAATCTTACTTAGACTTATTTTCAATATGACTTGATAAGGATTAAGTCTAACTAGTAGAACCTATTGATAGTTTACCCTTTAGTTTTTCAATTTAATGTAAATGAAAGATTATTTACCAGAGATTTTAAGAATTTTATAAAATTTTCTAGAATCCAATATCAGAAGTAAATGAAAAGAGATGGAAGAGAATGCTATGTAAATGCCTCTCCTAAATTTTAATTCAAAATGTGAATATAAAAATATTTAAATATAATATTTTGACAGATTTGGTCGATGTTGGTGTAAAAAAATTTATTTCTTAAAATTAAAGTAGATAAATTATAATACATTACAATATTTATGAAATTTGAAGATATTCTTAATTTTATATCATATCCTCTAACTTGATGATAACACTAATTGTAGTTTGAGCAAAAAAGAGGTCACGTAGTCTCTGTTGTCGAATGTTACATGAAACAATATGGTGCATCAGAGGAAGAAGTGCTCGTTGAATTTCGAAAGCAGGTTACTAATGCATGGAAAGACATAAATCAAGAGTGCCTTCGCCCAACAGCAGTCCCAATGCCTCTCTTGATGCGAGTAGTCAATCTTGCACGAGTGATGGATGTTTTATACAAGGACGAAGATGGATACACACATTCTGGAACCAAGCTCAAAGGTTTTGTGACCTCGGTGCTTATCGATTCAGTGCCAACATCAACATACAAAGAATAAAAGCCAATTATAAATTGGAGACATAATGTCTATGGACTGACGAGATTTTTCAAAAATAGATCCACCAATAAATTCTATAAAATCTTATTTATACATATGTATTGTGTGTGTGTGTGTGTGATTTTTTTATTGGCTTATTTGATTTTTATATTTGAAACAGAACTAGCATTACTCTACAAATAATTCTCTTTGTAACGGGAAGTCCGGATTAATCTCTTTCCCGAAAGATTGTAATATGATATGAAATCATTTTTAACAAGGGAATTTTTTTGTTAGCATCATCATATTTGTACATCTCAAACTCAAAGCAATATTTGAAAATAACAGAGTTAAGTAGTCTAATTTGTGACAAGTGGAAAACAATGAATCAAGCTTGAAATTATTTCCAAGTTGTGATATTCCTAGGACTGTAAGAAAAAATTGGTGAACCAAGCTTCAAGTTCAACTGAATTTCAGTTTTTGGTACTGGATTGAAAATAAATTACTATAGCAAAATGATTTTATATTTTGATTATATAAGTGTTAAAAAATAAGCGATTAATGCTAAAATAAAAAGAAGAAAAATAATACATTTATAAAGCCATCACCATTTTTCTTCATTTATCTAATTTTTTTTGGGGTGAAATTTTATATTTTGATTAGATATTAAATTTTTCCCTCAATTGGAGCGAATCAAATCAATTTCTACCACTTTTCTCAGACCCATTGAAACCTCAGCCGGAGTAGAGAGCAAGACAATTCTCTGTGACTAAAAACATGAGATGGGTCCAAATCAACTGCACTAAAGCCAATTGATTTGTTTTTAATTTAAATTATTTGTCCATTTTCATTAAGTAAAATCAACAAAAAATTGATACTTTAATTATTAAACTTAATATTGGTGTACATAAAATATCTAAATATTTTTTTTCTTTGAGTTTAATAATTAAATACCCATTTTTTTTTTATCAATTTTATTTAATGAAAATATAAAAATGGTTTATATTGAAAATAATCAAAATTTTGAAAATAAAAAACTAAAGATTCATTTTATTAAAAGGTCAAACTTTGAATTATTATTATTATTATTTTATTTTATTTTTTATTTTTTAAGGCTCTATTTGATTAGAAATAAATAAATGACGAAAGGTGAAAATGGTATAAAGTGAAGTAAAAAGAAAGAAAATAAATTTTCTTGTATGAATTTAATTAGGATGAAAATTTGCAAGAAAATAAGAATCCTAATTATAAGTAACTACTTTTACAACAAATTTAAGCTTTCTTGTATTTTTTAGTATTTTTTTGCAAGAATTACAAGCCTAGTTACCATACTATTATGAGTTGTACAAGAAAATTGACTTTCTTGTAACTTTCACAACTTTCGTGCTAAACAAATTTAGAAAAAAAATATTTTTTTTTTCAATTTCCTTCATTTTCTATTATTTTCATCCTAACCAACATAAGCATTTACCTTTTTATTTAAAGTAAGGCCATTTCCAACGTTATACCAAATCCATCACTAAATTCAAATTTGGTGAAAAATATCCTTTTTTATTTTTTTCGCTTCAATGGTTTCATCAAACATATATCAAATTCAAAATATAACAAATGTTTCACCAAACTGAGAATGTTTGGCACCTTTCAGCATTTTACTATAAATAGCAGTTGAGTGTTAGGCCCACTAGACGACCGGCTGGATGTCCACCTGGTCATCCTCTTACTTGAGTATCTGTATCTTCCTCTCTCTTGTTTTTGCTTCAACTTTACGTATTTTACACACACTAGTTCTAGAGAGAGAGAGAGAGAGAGAGAGAGTTCTTCTCCACCACCTTCGTCCTTGCTCTACCTCCTCTTCCCTCGAGAACATCGATTCTTCCCTTTCTATAAGTTCTAAATTCACTTTGTTTTTTTATTTTTTATTTTTTGCGATTTGATTACTTTAATGCATAGTGTTAATTATGGGTTTTCCCATTTGTTTGTCCATGTTCTCATATACCTATAATCTCATCTTTATTGAGGTTAAAATATGATGATATGGTAGATGGGTTTACTTTTGTTCTCTTGTGCATAGCTGAGAAATTGACATGCTTATACATTTGTCTCGATCGTCCATTGTTGTTCCCTAAACTAAATTAATTATTACTCTTCACACCCAGGCATCTATTTGCGCTACTGGGGATAGTGCAGCATGCCATAGGAGTTCTGTTTATGGGGATGACCAGATAAGAATTGGGCTGGTTTTGGTGATTACATGAATTTCAAGGAAGCTTGAAGCATAATTAGATGAAGAATTGTACTTGTCGGTCGACCGGCCGAACTTTCGGCCGATCATCTCCCCAGCAGATCGGCGTTTTGTTGATAGCCAAAAATTCACCGTTGGAGAGTTGGATATTAGGTAGGGGAATTCCTCAAATTTTTACTCAGATTTGGTAAAACATTTGATACCCCGTTAGAGATATTCTAATACCTGCCTTTATTAACCCAGAAATTATCTATAAAAAAATCTCTACCACACCTTACATGAATCCCACATGAACCCTACACTACAATTTAATCTCTACCACATAAACACCCACAGAAAAAATTCTAGATAGATAAGTGTGGTGAGCAGATTTGCCCTGTTATTTAGGCCACATTTGTTTGGCCGGATTAGAGTAGGATTGCTATGGGTCCTACTCATAGCATGTTTGGTGTTGATTGGGAAGGTCAGCTTCATAGTCTGAGCAGCTTAGTAATCCTCCTCAATAAGGGGATTAGCTTGGTTGGGAAATGAGTGAGATTAAGAAAATAGTGAGCAGCTTCAATCAATCTAGTCGGCCGTCAGGACTTCCGGTACAGTGCAAATTTTTTTTTTTTTTTTTTTTATTTTAACCATAGCTGGCCGGCCAAAACAATATTCGGATAGACAAAAAAATAGCTGGCCGACCAACATTTTTTTGTTTAACAATCCCAAGCGCACCTTTTGTTTTAATATTTATTTTAATTTTTCTAATACATAAATAATTTTTTAATTTATTTTATTTAAAAATAATTTAACAATTCTATCATTAACCATCTCCCACACTATTATCAAAACAAACACACTTTTACTTAATCCTCTCACTAACAATTCTCATGTTAACAATCTTTTCACTAACTATTCTCTCACTAATAATCCCCTCTAACCTAATCTGCCAACCAATCATGGCCATATTGTCATGAACTAGGTAAGAGATATCCTAATATCTCGATCTCACTCACAAGTGTGAATGGAAGTCAACAGTAACTTTCGTTGCATGGATTGGACCAGGTTTTTAGATTCAAGCCCATAAAAGCCAAATTTGAAACTAATCTTGCCAGATAAGTTTGGGCTAGACTTAATTGTTCAACTCCATTAGGCAATAGATCTGGGTTGGTCTGGGCCTAGCTACATGACGAGCATTTTGCATTTGAACCATTCATCGTAAATTTGGGTTTGGACTTTTGATTTCTTAAAATATCTTTAATTTATTTAATTTATTTTATTTTAATTAGGTAGCAACTATGCACCACAAATTTCCCACTAGGATATAATCGACAATGTGTGGCCGAATGGTGTACACATTTTTCTTATTTTGCCTTCCCAAGCCGCATTCTATATATATATACTTTTTTTTTTTTTTTTTAAAGAAAAGAAGTCGCATTCTATTTGTACACCATGGTTTGGTGGTCACCATTAATATTTTTTAATAAGAAAATATTGCATGTGGTCTTAGGCTTTTCATGAGGAGGCATTTTCCATTCATTTTTATTTTTTATTTTTTATTAGCCTTACATATGCAAAAATAAAACGTTAGACTTTGATACTTGGTGACATAGATAGACGAAAGATTTCAATATAGAGGGGATAAACTGATATATTAATTAAAAAAGAGATTATTTCATTTTTATCCCAATACTTTTACATGATTTTCAATGACCCCCTAGACTACTCTTATTTTCACTCGTACCCCCATACTATTTAAGTTACTATCAATTCTACCCCTGCCGTCACATTTGAAACAGGAAAACGTTAAAAAAAAGTTACATATTAGCCCCAAATTTCAAAAGAAAGATGCAAACCAGCACTCATAACACTTCTCTAGCCCGCAGACGAATCGTTTCGATTCAGCAATGCTGACACAGGCCTCCTAACACTTCTCCACCAAACGCGACTTCTTGGGACGAATCCTCGCCATTATCGAAATGTCCATGGTCCTCTCACGCTGCTCAAATCGACGATTACTATTCATACACAAGCCTAATGGGTTCTTTTGTTCGCGAAGAAGGCCATATATTCATGCTTGCCACCTCTGGAGCAATTATGTTGACATGAGAAGGAATCGAAATACGGTTTGGATCAAACATTTCGATGTGATTTTGTGTCTTAGTTTGAGCAAAGACAAATCTTTGTTATATTCAGCTTCTTGGGATAAGACAATGAAGGTTTGGAGAGTATCGAATTCGAAATGCTTGGAATCGATTCATGTTCATGATGACGCAGTGAATGCAGTGGTTGCCGAATTTGATGGGTTGGTCATCACCGGCTCCGCAGATGGGAGTGTCAAGATATGGTGGCGAGAGATGCAAGGGAAGGGTACCAAACACTTTTTTTCACAGAACTGCACCATATGGGTTGTAATGTTTTGAAATTTTCAAAATTAGTTTTCGGACAACTTTCGGCATACCAAAATCGCCCATTAAACGAAGAAGTGAGAAAGCGAGGTATTGTAGGGCGAAGTAGGAAGTGAGGTGATGAGAATGGAAAAAGAATGAAGTAGAACCGTCAAGAATGAGATTATTTCATTTTTATCCCTATACTTTTACACGATTTTCAATGACCTCCCCAACTACTCTTATTTTCACGCGTACCCCCATACTATTTAAGTTACTATCAATTTTGCCCCTGCTGTCATATTTGAAAAGAAAAAAGTTCAAAAAATTACATTTTAGCCCCAAATTTCAAAAGAAAGATGGAGACCCACCTTTTTCTATACCAGCAAACCACCACCACCACCACCAACCACTACTTCAAGCCCTTCTATCTCCTTCGTCATAACTCTGTTTTGCCTCATTTTTATGTCATTGGATTCAACTCACGGTCTTGTTTTCGTATCACATCTTACATGTCTCGTTCTTCCTATTTTTGTATGCTATCGGAGCTCCAAAAGTTGATAAAAAAATAAGACTTTTCTTCTCATTTTTCACTTTTCTTTGAGCCATCTTTCGAACTTCATATCTTTTTCGATTCTTGACGGTTCTACTCTATTCTTTCACCATTCTCGTCATCTCACTTCCTACTTCGCCCTACACTACCTCGCTTTCTCACTTCTTTGTGTAATGGGCGGTTTTGGTATGCCGAAAGTTGTCCGAAAACTACTTTTGAAAATTTCATCTAGTAGAGATCACCATCTTTTCCTCTATTTTACCCAAATTTTAATCAAAATTTCAGGGTGAGCACAAAGGATTTTCACATTAAAGATACATGTAATGTAACTAACAAAAGCCTTTCAAATTTTAGAAATTTTTAGAAATTTCAGGGGCGCTTCAATGTTGTGTCAAAACCATGAGGAAGAGCTAGAAGGTGCTTTTTTGGAAACATTTGAGAAGTGCAAACACATATATAAGCACTGATGGTTTGGATGGTTTGCTGTACGTGTGGATATTAGTATGAACACACATTTGAAGACGGTGAAATTGATAGTGAAGGGAAAAAATCCAGTTACTTTTGATCACCTAAGGTGGGGAGTAACAACATCTGCTACTATATTATACCTGATAGCTTGAATCTCGAGACTTTGCTGGTGAAAGAGACACCCCGAGTCAAACCCAAAAAGCCCACTGCAGGTATTGCACATCGCACAGTTACTAACCTTTGGTGCATTGTATTTATTGGTTTCAATCTTTTCATTTCTTTTAATTTCAGGGAAGCCTTTGGGCCGTGGTTGGGGCCAAGGTCGTGGCCGCGGACGTAGATGTGGTGACCAATAATCGAGTCGCTCTGGTATTTTTCATTTGAGCACCTAGCTATGTGAAATCAGTATGTTGTTGTAGGGACTATTTGTTAATGATCGCTAGACCCAAAAGATGGCATTACAACCGACTTTTTCATTTTGCTGTTAGCTCTGTTTCTTATATATTGGAAGTGCTTCTTTTATATTCTTTGGCCTTGTTATCAAAGTGGTCTTCTATCTCACGACTTGAATGAGCTCTCTACGAAATTATTTGTTTCAGCTAATCTGTTTGTAATGTCATGGTCTATTTTATCCAGTAGAGATCACCATCAGACTTGTGTCAAAAGTTTTTGGCCATATAGATGAATGTTTGGAAAATTTCAAAATTAGTTTTTGGACAATTTTTGACATACCAAAACCATTCATTACACGAAGAAGAGAGAAAGCGAGGTAGTATAGGGCGAAATAGGAAGTGAGGTGAAGAGAATGGCGAAAGAATGAAGCAGAATCGTCAAGAATCGAAAAAGATATGAAGTCCGAAAGATGGCTCGAAGAAAAGTAAAAAATGAGAAGAAAATTCTTTTCTTTTTTTTAATTAACTTTTGGAGCTCCGATAGCATACAAAAAGAGGAAGAACGAGACGTGTGAGATGTGATATGAAAACTAGACCGTGAGTTGAATCCAACGACGTAAAAATGAGGCGAAATGGAGTTATACGAAAACTAAACCTTTCTTCTTTTTTTTTGTTTTTTTTTTTAATCGTAGATCTCCATTAGAGCTCAAAACAAAAGAAAAATGATCCATTTGCAACAAAACGTCTACACTTTCTTTTTTTTTTGGGAACAAAAAAATAGACATCTACAAGAGTCAATGTTTTGGTTGGTACCATGACCAATAATTAGCTTCCATGTGTTTGGTTTCCACTTTATTCATACGGTTAGGGCCTCTCTTTTTTTTCTTTTTTTTAAGTATTGCTATTTAAGTTTAAAAGTTAGGGACAATTTTGAAATTTAACTGGTAATTAATTTGAATATTTAAGACAATTTTTTTTTTTTTTTTTTATATCTTTTCCAATTATTAGTTAAACATCTTTCTTACATATCATTAAGTTTAGAAGGTTAGTTTAAAAAGTAAGCTTGTATATCATTTTTCTTTTTTCTAAGTTGTTGGGTAAATAAAAAATTTACCGTTAGACCAAAATCTCAAGTTTTTTTGAAAAGAAATTTAGAATTGAAAAGGGAATTGAAAAAAAAAATTTAGTTTATATTTTATTAACATATACCTTGTTTTTTTTTTCTTTGCCCTTGCAAATACTTACTTAAATTCATTATTCAAATACAATCTTAAAACTGATCATATAGTTTGAGTTTTTAAATTTTTTAATATAATAATATAAATGAAAGTTTATTTATAAGAGATTTTAAGAGTTTTATAAAATGAAGGGTGATGCTACTTAGACCAAAAAATTAAACCTACGTTTCAACCTGAATGATGTGGTATTGCCTTAGAATATTAGGAGAATTACATATCAGTGGTAGTTAGAAAAAATATTTACAAAAAAGTGATAAACATTATAAATATTAATAATTAAAATTATAAACTTTTTTACCATTGTGTAATAATTTTTCAAAATTGACTCGGAATAGTAATTTCCTATAGAATATCTAAGGTAACTCAATCTCTCATATCTTCTCTAATTATTAACCAATTATTTTACTTTCACCTCATTGGGTCTAGTCCAAAAAATAAACTTGTAGGTGATGCTATTTAGATAAAAAAATTAGACCCACTTTTTAAACCCAATAATGTGGCATTGTCTTAGAATATCTAAGGTAATTTTCTCTCTCATATAATTGCTAATTGTCAACCAATCATGCTAATTACATGAAAGATGATATACAAACTCCCTTTTCAAACCATTCGATCCATCCTTTCTTTCTTGGGTGATTATTCGATAATTCGGGAATACGGTCATGTAGTGTTCTATGGTAGTATGATTGATGGAAAGGTAAAGTATTGATTATTTGTATTTCATGACTGAGAAACATGAGGGCAAAATAAATGATAATTAGTGAGGGAATATGGCCACGTGATATTCTGGGACGATAGATAGATATGTATATATATACACAAATAAATATTATAAACGTTTTTATATGATTATGTTGTGTATGTATAAATAATGATACTATTATAAACCATAAGAGGGTGGGTGGTTTGCGCGTGGCGAAAAAACTGGGTTTGGAACCACAAATATAAATTCAGTTGGATAAAGATTTGAATAAGAATTTTTAGAAGAAAGGAAAAATGAAAGAAAAGTGACAAAAATTTAATTGATATTTTATCCATGTCTTCATTTTTCTCATTATAAATTTCTTCACAAATCTTTGAATTTAAGACTACTTCTCTGTACACGAGTGATGCAGATCGTTTTTTTTTTAACCCCCAAATCATTTATTTTTTTAGTCGGTGACACAACGTAGCATTATACTCGATATTTGTTAATTATCATATCATCTTATGTTGTGTTTAGTTTATGAATTTAGGAATAGATTTACAAAGAAAAAGAAAAAAAAAGAAGATAAAATGTAAGTATATTTTATTTATATTTCACTTATCTTTTTTTTTTCTTTTTTTCTTTTCCAAATCCTTTCTAAAATCTAAGAACCAAACACATCCTTAAAAAGCCAACAATTTTTGCATAGAGCTGCTATTTTCCAACCTTTAGAGGCTGATCACCATCCCACCCCCATTCACACACGGGGACCATGCACTTACAACCTTAAATATACAAGAACTGGGATTCCATTCGGTTTGATAAGGTCGGTATTTAGGTAAAAAAATTTATCAAATCAATAATATCTGTTTTATTATTTTGAATATTGATACAGATCGCTTCTCCCATCAAATCACACCAAACCGCACAAATTGAAACAATTCAATTTGGTGCGATTTGATTGGTTTAATATCTTTCAAATTTAAGCCATTTTTTAGTATAGTCATTTGTGAACCATTTCAAACATATCCTATCAATCCATTTAATAAATATTCTACAATTTTTAAATTAACAAAAATACAAACAAATACTAATAATAAATATTAAAATTTCAAGAATAGTGTGTTAGAGTTAATATTATATATAGTCATTTGTTAATATACTAATAATAAATAAATATTAAAATTTCAAAAATACAAACATTTGTTTTTTGGTTTAGTAGAAATTGGAACGTAAATTTCACGTGCACGAACTCAGATTCTTCCTTAATGTTTCGCCTCCAAATACATGGGATTGCAGTATAAATAGCAAAGCACTAGAGCTCTTCGGTCCATATCAGCCATAGGCAAGAAGTGCAAGAAAAAAAAAAAAAGAGGCCACAAGAGTGTTCTTGTTCACTTCCATTTTCTCATCACACAACCAAAAACAAAAACATGGAATTATCTGTTCATGCTTTACCTATTCCTGATTCAACCAAAAATATAGTACCGGAGGTCACTCGACGCTCAGCTAATTATTATCCTAGCATTTGGGGAGATCATTTCCTCGCATACGCCACTCATGCTGTGGTAAAATTGGATTTGTTAGCATTGCACATATTTAATGTATGTCTTTAATTTTGTGCATGGTTTTAAATAATAGTATTAGAACAAGTATTAGTAAGGATACGGTTAGAGCATCCACACTAATCTCTTCAAAATTTTAGGCAAATTAGAGCTTAAAAAGCTATTTTGCTATTTTAGCTAGTCACCTTTTTAGTACACACTATATCAAACTCTCTATTCTAACTCAATCCTATTAAAATATTATTTTCTTATTGTATTTGTTATTCTTTCTTTTTTTATTAAATTGATGGGTTACCAGCCATAAAATTCTTAAAAAATGCCCCCCCCCCCCAAAAAAAGTGTCGTTGATGGGCCAGACTTTCGAGCGGACATCCGGTAACACCTAATCCGCTTGTTGTAGCGATGAACAGTACCTCGCTTGTTGTAGCGAGATACTGTAGCACTCATAATTTTTGACGCGCTTGCAGCAAGACTGCTGAGCTTGATTTTTTGAAGTTTATATCGCTAGTTTAGCTAAAAACCGGCTTTACCAAGTTTAATGAGGATGCTCTTATATATCAATCGATATCAAACAATATCGACCAATATATCTATAAATATTGGTATAAAAAGTCTAAAATTTTATTACATATCAACTGATATTTAAAATCTGACAACATGGACACAAAGAAACTACATGGAATTTTGTTGAACAAACATGTTTATTATCATGGAATTTTGTTGGACACATATATATATATATATGTTTTCATGTTGCAGGAAGTAGATGTTAACATGGAGCAACAACTCTGTTTTCATATTTAATATCCCTGTTTCATATAGAAAGACTTGATGATAACTAATTTGGTTATTATTTTTCAAATTCACAATATTCCATCTGAAAAATAACATTAATTATGAACAGTGAAGTTTGATTACATTTACAAAAATAACATTATCAAATTATTCTTGTTTTATTTTATGTATAAATTTTGAGTAAGAATATAATTTTCTTTGTATATATCCTATATTCTCATTGTTTATGCAGGAAGTGGATGTTAAAATGGGCCAACAACTTCAGCAGCGGAAAGAGGAAGTGAGAAAGATGCATGATCAACTTTCATAGAAACTAAACTTCATCGATGCAATCCAACGCCTAGGGGTGTCTTACCATTTTGAAAGTGAGATTGAGACAGCTTTACAACACATATATGAAACCGATTATGATCATCGTGATGACAAAGCCAACGATGATCTTTATACTATTGCTCTCTTGTTTCGGTTGCTTAGACAACGAGGATATCCCATCTCTAGTGGTAAGTCTCATTTGCCATGCATTTGATGTTTTGGTATATGATGGTATCTGAACAAGGCTAAACAAGTCAAACACAACCATACAAGTCCATATGTTATTTTGGCCACACCAATATACCATGTGTCGGATGCATTACGCAGATATGTTTAACAAATTCAAGGACGACAATGGCAAAATTCGTGAATCCTTAATTCGCGATGTGCGAGGAATGTTAAGCTTGTATGAGGCTGCACATCTTAGGCTACGAGGAGATGATATACTAGATGAAGCACTGTCTTTTACCATCACTCACCTTGAGTTTGCGGTACCCAACTTGAGCAATCTTGTTCAAGAACAAGTAATCCATGCTCTGAATCAACCCATACACAAGGGCTTGACAAGGCTAGAGGCAACCTGTTACTTCTTGTTCTATGAGCAAGATGATTCTCACAATAAAGTTATGCTGAATTTTGCAAAATTAGATTTCAACCTATTGCAAAAAATGCACCAATGGGAGCTAAGTGAAATCACAAGGTGACTTATTTAAATTTACGCCCAGAGAAAAAAAATAATTTGAAAATTCTCAAAATTTAAATGTATAGTGTGGGTGTTGATTTCCGACCACACAACCAATAGAGGAACTCAGCTGGAGAGCACCGACAGAATAAATTAAGCTTAAACAACCTGTCACAGAAAGATAAGAATCTGGTGGTGGTTCGTCCACCCGGGGGTACTCCAACGATCAAGTCAGTAATTATCTCTCAAAGATAGCCAACTGTGCTTAACTCACAAGAAAGAACTCACTGCTTACAATACATCACACATACTTTAGACCCACGAGGGTGCCCTACTTTTATAGCCAACATTGACCTGATCCCTGTAGAGGCCTAACTTCAATGAACTTAGGCTTAATGCTCATCTTGAACTCTCAGCTAGATTGGGATAAACTCCCTAAGAGTTTTATCTTTATCCAGACTGAGATCCTCCCATGTTCTAGGACTCTTGTCCCTTATCCGCTCATCCCGGACTCCGATATCTCCGCAGATAACCTCGGCCTAGCCGAGATCACCTCGGCATCAGAACCAGGCCACGTGGCACGTCGGCTGACACTCCGGCATCACCTTGGCCACGTGTTGTCCCTCACAAAATACGTCCCCACAACTGCCCCCTAGGTTCTATTACCTTGGCATCTTGAGGTGATGGAACCTACATCGTTTGTTCAAATACTATGTCGGCTAAAAATTCATTCCTTCCCATTGACCGAGATCATTACTCGTCGGCTTCAAGTACCCAGCACTTTATTGTCCATTTTTATCAGGGATCAAGAACCGAGAACCAAGTTCTTTAAGTATCTTAACTAAGATCGTTCCTCTAGCCGAGGTTTTTGCTTCATTAAACCAAGAACTCCAAGAGTTTTATCTGCTCATGAGCTGTCACGCACGGTTTTCTCAATCGTTTTCACCACGCGTTCTTCTTTCATTAGTTCGTACCTAACACGCACCATCAGGTCGCGTCGTTTCTGCGCACGCCACCTGACAAACATGTCGTCCAAGGCGTATTCATTTCCTTTTGCCGCCTTTTCGAGTTTGAACAAAACTCTCTCTCTCTCTCTCTCTCTCTCTCTCTCTCTCTCTCTCTTCGTCTTGTCACTTTACAACTTTGATTTCTCACTGTGCTCAAGATTTTCTCTCTCTAACGAATCCCCAACCCCCATTGGTTTTTCTTCGAGCTCTCTGTAACTGCTTCAATCACCTCCTCCGACAAGCTTTCAGTCATTTGGTTTTGAATACTCACATCGTCTGTCTTCAGCAAGCCTCATTTCAGTGTCCGTTTCACTCGGTAAGTTCACAATTCCTTTCCTCTTTAAGTTTAGTCTTTCACTATTCTTTTGATTTATTTATTTGAATCCATCACTTGTATACGTTCTGTCTATTTCTATTTTGCATCTATATTTGTAACTATACTCTATCTCTATTTCTCATTTCTTGAATCTATGTTGTGCTTCGAAGTTCATCACTTGAATGCCAATCACGTTTTCTTGTTGTGACTTTACACACTGTCTCTCACACACTCACTCAGTGCTCATGAATTTGTACTTTCCATGTTTCTTGGATGTGGCTTTCTTGATTCTGATTCGCGTTCCTTTTTGCATTGTCTTGCTTTGTCTTCAGATTCTTGCCTTTGATTCTTATTTCAGTATAGACTTAGGTTTAGGGTGTGATTTAGAAACCTGTTCCTTAGGAAAACTAAAACAAAATCCCTTAGATCATCAAAACCCTAGCTCCGGTGCCAGTTTAGGGTTTAGCTGAGGTTTTCAAACCATACCAAATATTCTTTTTTGAAATTTTACACCAATCCTCCCTAAGCCGACATCATGGGAATGTTTAGGTGGAGAGTTGACACCCCTACCAAGCTAGAGTACTTTAGGCAAGAGTTTTTCATTCCAGCTGACGTTCAGATCAGGTTGGCTGGAGAGGAAGACTCTATCATGCCAGTTGGGGACTCCATGCCCTTTCCTGTGGTAGCATTTATCGAGTGTGGACTCCGGCTTCCCTTAGACATCCTGTTTAGGGAAATCCTCCACTACTACAAACTCAACCCTATGCAGTTGGCCATTAACTCCTATAGGGTCATTAATAGCATAATTGCTCTAACTCGCTGAGAAAACGCTAGGATAACACTAGCCGACATCCAATTTTGTTATACCATGTGTGGCCTAAAGTCTGAGAAAGGCTACATTTACTACCTCAAACTGAGATCCACAGCCTACAAAATCATAGCCGATCTCCCAGACTCCAACAAGGGCGCTGGAGATGATTACTTGATTGTCTCGGGTAACTGGGAATTTGCTCCAGATGATATTCATCTCTTCTCTTTGCGTCGATCGGTGTTTAAAGAGGATGAGGGTAAGAACTAAGTGTCAACTTCTCTATTTTAAGACTTTACCACTTTATTTCCTTTATCTGTTCTAATGTCTGTTTTCTACCTTTTGCAGCTCTACCCCAACCATTGAAGGACTTCGACCAATCCTTCTTCCCCAGCAAAGACTTGAAGAGGCTGCTGGGCCTTCCTATTGACCTTCGCAAAGCTCCTTTGCTACTCAACTATATCCCCACATATAAGTCAGCTCAGCTCGACGTTACTAGACGCAACAAGACTCCTCTATCTGTTTCAACTCCCCCAACAGCTTCATCTCCTAGGCCAGACCATGCCTCCACCTCTGACCTAGTTGAGCAACCAACCACTTTTGCCCTTCAACTAATTCCTCCATCCCAACGCCAATGCCAATGCCAACGCCAACGCCGACGCCAAGCTCCAGTTTCCACTTCTACCGACATAACTTGTAGCCGAAAACGCCAAAACTCTGAGGCATCGACTTACGATCCAGCAAACCGACTTACTGCACTTCCAGCAATCCACTTCAGTACCAAAGTTACCGTTTCCGCTACTGCCGAAGAAATGGGTCGTGCAAAAATCATCCCGGATGACCTTCTTGTCGACATCCCAAGCATGGTGTTAGTCCACTCCTCCAGTCCTTTTCAATCTTAGCAAAGCAAGAAGGGTTAAAAGGGCTAAGGCCAAACCCAATGCCACTAAAGTGGAGTCAGAGGATACAGTGCCAACTTCAAAATTGGCTGAAACAGAGAAGTCTGCTAAGAAGAGGCCTGCCAAGGCCGAGGCACCCCACCAACTGCAATAAAAAAAGCTGAGGTCCAGCAGGTTTTCTGAGCCCTCTGGATTTCATGCCGACGCTCCCTAGACTCCATTTGTCAACGTTAGAGACCGACCTTTTCTAGCGAGGGACAGTGCTCTTGATAGTTTGGAAGTCAGTGCCGCCATTTCTACCGCCGTTCTACTCCCAGCCGACATCAATTGGATGGCCGAGCTTTCGGAGTACGAAAATTATGCGATGATGATGCAGCATTATGTCTTGGTAAGTCTCAACACTTGTAATTTTTGATATAATTTTAACTTTGGTTTTCATACTTAACGAATTTTCTTTGCACTCTTGCAGGATATCCAGCAGGGTCACTTCCTTGCAGTCAAGACTGATGAGTTCAAGAAAGAACTGACCCAAAAAACAAAGGAGGCAACCAAACTCCTTACTTCGCTAAATAAAGCCAAGGCTCATGTTCGAGGTCTTCTGGATCAGGCTAAGGCTACTGAGTCGGCCCTGAAGAAAGCCAAAGATCAGGCTAAGGCTGCGAAAAATGTTGCCGAGGTTGCTCAGGTCAAGGCCAAAGAGGCCAAAGATAAGGAGTCTTAAGCCCAAACTGAGCTGCAGGCGGCGCTTGCTACCAAGGTGGCCGAGATAAAGGAGGTGGATAAGAAGGCCTATGCCGAGGGGGCAGCCGACGTCCCCGATGAATACAAAAGGCAAGTCAGACAAGTATACAATAGGGGTTACACCTTTGGTTGGATGGCTGCTTTGATGGAGTTGGCTATCCCTGACGACTTGCCCCTCTAGGAGGAGAGCCAACTTGTCATGCCATTCCCTCCCGCTCCAAGCCAATCTGAGGATGAGGTTGAGAGGGATGAAGAAATTGTGGCCAACAAGGATGAGGCTGAGAAGACTGAAGTTCCTAGGGCCAAGTCCCCAACTCTAAATGAGCAAGTCCTGGACTTGACTCAGGATGACGAGGACGAGGTCCCCAAGAACACGCCCGAAGCCAAGGTTGAAAGTGCCGAGAAGAGCCTTGATAGGACTCTTCTGCCGAGAAGGCTGTCGAGAAGCTCTCCCAACTGTCTGCTGAGGCCAAAACACAGCAAACCACCGATGTAGAGCAGTCTATTTAGAATCTCTTCTTTGTACTTTTTTCTTTGTTTTGAACAGTGTTTGTTTTTGTCAGGCCGATGTGCCTACTTATGTACTTGAACAAGTTTTTTTTTTTTTTTTTTCTTGAATGCAAGTCTTATATTTTCTTCAAAGTGTTGAATGTATGCCTTCTTTTCTTCTATGCATGCTTATTGCTTTCTTTCATGCCTTTCATGCTTCCATACTTAGAATATTTTTGTATTTCTTCAAAGTATACCGTAACTGTATAATTACTCTGGGATATAATACCTTGGATATAAACCTTGAACGTTTTCCTTGGCCAAACATTACCATACCTCAGCTAACACTTCAAAAATATCAAAATATTTTTACAAGTGTTATTCAGTATTGTTTTTTTACCTTCATATGTTATCTTCTATTAACACTTCACCCTTTCCAAGCTTGGACAACCTGGTTGGTTACCTCGGGTAATATGTATCTCGAATACTTTATTCATAATTACCTCGGCTAACTCCAACTTGTAAATTTCTCCGAATTTTCAACAAGTGTTAAGCCCATTTTAACATGTAAATTTTTTTGAAAATTTTCTGAAAATTTCAACAAGTCCTAAGCTCTTAAGTTTATTTATCATTCCTAGCTCCCTACCCCCTAATGTGAACCTAAGTTTCACTTAAGTTCACAATAAACATGTGTCTATGGTCTTTCACCGAAGTCTGATTCAAACAAAGACTTCCCGAGGTGTTTCAACTTTGGTTTCTCTATTAATGAACTTAGTTCTATTCTGAGTTTGACTCTGCCGATATGGCAAGTCCAGGTTAATTCAACTTAGTTCAACTCCATTATATGCAAGTATAATTCAACCCTGCCATATAATGAGTCTAAGTTATTCATCATGTTTCATTCAAAGACATTGCCAACTTAGTTCAACTCTATTATATGCAAGTATAATTCAACTCTGTCATATAATAAGTCTAAGTTATTCGTCATGTTTCATTTGGAAACATTGCCAACTTAGTTCAACTCTATTATACGCAAGTATAATTCAACTCTGCCATATAATAAGTGTAAGTTATTCGTCATGTTTCATTCAGAAACATCGCTAACTTAGTTCAACTCTATTATATGCAAGTATAATTCAACTCTGCCATATAATAAGTCCAAATTATTCGTCATGTTTCATTCAAAAACATCACCATGGGATTGGTCAGTCCTATCACACAAATTTCAAATTCATCAAACTAAAATTTTATTATTATTTCGGCTAATAAAATTATGACATAAACTTCAAAAAACTAAAATCTAATGATAGAAAAACTTCAAGTTGCAAGTGTTCTAGGGTCTCGGCAACTCTTTGCCATTACTGTTCTCAAGCCGATATGCCCCATTGCCAGCGACTGAGATGATTCTATAAGGCCCCTCCCAATTTGGGCCTAGCTTGCCCTCCCTAGGATCCTTCTTGTTGCCGACCACTTTCCTCAACACAAGGTCCCCCGCTTTAAACTCTCTTGGGTTGACCTTTTTGTTGTAAGCCCTACCAAGTTGTTACTGGTATGCCCCCAGCGGAATTTCTACTCTCTCTCTTTTCTTATCTAGTAGGTCTAGATCTCGGGCTAGATATGCCTTATTAGTACCATTTTCCACTCCCTGGGTTCTGATCCTTGGAATGCCGACTTCTAGTGAGATAACTGCTTCAGTGCCATAAGCCATGGCAAATGAAGACTCCTCAGTTGATCTTCTCAGCGTAGTCCAATATGCCCAGAGTACATTGGGCAACTCCTCCACCCATTTTCCTTTTGCTGCTTCCAGCCTCTTTTTGATCCCATGCAAGATAGTCTTGTTGGATGCTTCTGCCTAACCATTACTTTGAGGGAAATTTGGAGTAGAGTAGTAGTTATTGATTTTATACTTTGTACAGAAACTTTTGATTAGCTTACTGTCAAACTGTGTACCATTGTCTGCTATTATTGCCCTTGGGATTCCAAACCTGGTGATGATGTTCTTCCATATGAAGTTCTTCACATCAATATCTTGAATCTTCGCAAGGGGTTCAGCTTCTACCCACTTTGTGAAGTAATCAGTTGCTACCAGCAGAAACCTCCTTTGCCTAGTTGTTTGGGGCAGTTGTCTAACTAGGTGCATGCCCCATTGGACAAATGGCCAAGGGTTGGTTGAGGGGCAGAAGTGGTTGGTTAATGTATCAAAGGTGCAAACCTCTAACACTTGTCGCACTTTCGAACGTAGGCTTCCGCATCCTTCTACATGTAGGGCCACCAGTACCCCTGAGTAATGGCTCTATGAGCAAGTGATCTGCCCCCAGCATGGCTTCTACATACCCCTTCATGTATTTCATACAAGAAGTCTTCAACTTGGGAGGGATGCACACACCTCAAAAGGGGACCAGTAAAAGACCTTTTATAGAGATGTCCTTCTGCTGCTAGGCTAAACCTTGCCGACTTCAGTTTGGTCTTATGCGCCTTTTTGCGATCATCTGGTAGCTTGCCGTCCCTAAGAAACATCACCATTGCATCCATCCAACTTAGACCCATCTCCACACACATTGCTTTATACTTTGTGATTAGTGGTTCCACACTTGGGCCTGACAAATAATCAACCATTATTGTCCTTGTCTCCCTGATTTCATTGCACTAGCCAGGTTAGCTAAGGCATCGGCATGGCTGTTGTCATCTCGGCTAACCTACTGTAGTTGGCAATCCTGAAACAAGGCTAGCAATCTAACAACTTCATTGACATAGGCTATCATTCTTTCATCTCGGGTTGCATACTCGCTTGTTGCCTAGTTCACAATAAGTTGGGAGTGTAGCTCGACTTTTTCACGCCCCTTTTCGGAAGCTCGGAATAAAGCCCTACAGTTTGGACTTCCGCGGTTCTGAATCTAATCTCACAAGTGCAATGTGAAATTGATAAACACCAAAGAGTCCAAATCCGACAGATCTTTTGGAAAATTGATTTTGAATCAAAATGCCAAGAATGGACTGCTTTGCCAAATATAGAGTCACCATCTAAATATTTTATTTTGAGAAAATTTAGGAAACCCATGACTTGTGCCAAAGGCCACGTGTCCGTCATCACCAAAGTTACCTCGGCTCGGAAACTTAGGTACGAGAGGGGAAGGTCATGAATTGAGCACCCCACTCGCCCGGTCAAAGATCGGCCTCTACTAATCATGATATGAATCTTATTTACATTATATGCTCTTGTTCCGGTTTATTAGGCTAACATTTACTATGTGATGTGCGCACATACAAGTATAGACTAGTTAGCCCGAATTGGAATAATTTAATTTCATGTTTGTTTGAAAAGAGTTTGATTTTGCTACTTAATAAAGTGGGCTTAAAGTTTGTGAATTTGCCACTTTAACAAAGTGGGCTCAAAATGTACATTCATTGAATCATTCCAATTCAAGCAACAAGCCTTCATCCACAGGCACTTAAGCAGTTATAGCAATTAAGCACTTAGCCTCATGGCAAGCATGCTAGACATGACAATCACTCATACTCATGCAATTATGCTAAAGCACTAAAAACTCACCTAGTGCTCGAAGCCAAAAGAGAAACTAGTTAAAAAAAATACATGATTCCTAACTATACGAGATGACTAATGCAACGCATGCAATATGCAACTAAAATAGGCTCGGCTACTAATATGATATATGAATCGATTTGATAACATGCTATCTAAGCACGTATTCAAAGAAGTATTGAAACGACAATGCAGTTAGAATGATGAACCGAGCCTCGGTGCATGCAGTACAAGTGAATGGGTGCAAACATGCGATATGCTAATTGAAATATGATGTCCCTAATCTAATCATTATAAGCTGGTAAATAAAAGGGAGAAAGACATGGTGTTAGAAGACATACACGTTATTACATTACCCTTTCACGAATGAGAGTCCGAATGAATAAACTAAGCTAACTAGCTAACTATTAAAGCTAAGCTAAAGCTAATTATTACAAAACAAAATGAATAACTAGCTAAACTAATTAACTAATTATTACAACACTTTAATAAACTAATTAGCTAGTCTAACTAACTAAAATAATTACATCATAACTAGTTAACTACTTAACTAATTTAAAGAATTACAACAACACAATTACACTAAGCAATTAATTACTCTGCCTCGGGAAATGAGAGATGTGCATGCCCATGCTTGGGTTCCACCCGAAAAGGCCATCGTTTTGCTTCCGAATGTCTTTGTTTGCACAGTTGAACATTTCCAGAACAGCTTTGCTCTATCTTACCAACATTCTGTTGAGATTTGCATCAGTGGCCAGCCGGCCACCTGCCAGCCATGGAAAGTGGCCTGCCGGCCACTGAAGCACAGATTCATCTTGCTGCAACAGAGGACAAACAGAGCATATATAGGATATTTTCAAAGGTTGTTTGCACAACTCACCCCTCCTTTTCATGAGCAAATCCAAGGAGTTGTGAACTTAAGCCACAAACCACCAATAGATGCAATTTCATTGCATAATGGCTTGTGAACTCAAGTGTGCAAGTTCAATAAATGCAAAACAAGACACAAGCCTCCTCCATTTCATGAATAATCAAGGCAAGGAGTAGACCTTGGACACTTAGATCAATTCATCACTAGCAAGTATGAAACGGTCCAAGTTCCATGTGTTCACTTATCGTCTGATTGAACACAACCAAACATTATCTTGCTCACTTTTAGTCCCAAGTTTTAATTACTCATTTTAATTTACCAACCATTCTTTAATCCAATTAAGTCCATTGGTGAATTAAAGTCCTCTAATGGAAAGAGGGCTCAAAACACAAGTTGCTTTGGGTATGAAAGAAGCATCATACCATTGGTAATGAACCCCTTAAGGGATTAAACCATTAAGTATGAAATCTCAATTTCACACTTGGGCAAGCAAGTGACTTGAAACCACTTTCAAAGAAAAATTAAATGTCAAGAATGGAGGGAGGTTGCAGAGATTTTTTTTTAGTGCTGAAATTACATGAGAAAAGCACTAAAACATGAAATCAACTCGAACAAGTGGTGTCTAAAGGCCTAAAACACCAAG
This sequence comes from Camellia granthamiana, assembly GCA_036172215.1. Lineage (NCBI taxonomy): Eukaryota > Viridiplantae > Streptophyta > Magnoliopsida > Ericales > Theaceae > Camellia > Camellia granthamiana. The sequence continues at coordinate 61,692,154 of CM069911.1, read as the reverse complement.
CTTGTGAGGACACTTACACTACAAGCATGCAAAACAAGACTCAAATGACTTAACCGACTCAAATGACTTAACCAACCCAAAACAGAGTTAAATCAGTCCAAAATACAGCCTAAAACATGCTAGAATTAAGATAACAAGCTACAAAAGTAAGCTAAAACATAGAGCTATCTAGGCTAGCAAACAAGACACAAGGAGGGAAGGCTAACCCCTCCAAATTTGGACTTTAAAACATGATTTTGGCCACTGAAAAAGCTCTGAAAATTAGTGTTTAAAAGCTTGGAAAAAGATAGTTTGAAAGTGGGAAACAAAGGTGGAAAGGCCTTACAAGCAAGGTACAAAGAAGGGTGAATCACCCCTACCTTTAAATGGCCTAAAACTACCAATTTCAGCCCACAAGGACAGAGTTTTTATAGCCCAAAACAGCCCAAAAATAGTGGGAAAAAGATAGAAAAACAAAGCAAGCTAATAAAGCAAGTATTATACCTCTTGAAGAGAAAAGTAATTCCAAGCTACAAAACCAAGCAAGTACACCCTCTAAAGCTCAAACCAAGCTCACGAACACCTCAGCTCAAAGATAAGAAGATTTGGCTAAGGGTATATAGGCAAAGGTTAAGGAATTGGAGGCTAAAGTGTAGAGAAATGCTAGAGAGAGAGAGAGAGAGAATTGTAGAGAGAGGAAAATTTTTGAGTTTAAAATTTTCTAACCTTGCTACAAGAAAGAGGGGGTCTATATATATAGAAAACATGAAATTCCCTCAAAATCCAGCCCTACACGTGGGGATAGATGGGTGCATCTGTGTAAATAGCTAGTACAGTTGGCATAAAATATTTGCAAAACACACTGGTGGCCGACAAGCCACATCAGTGGCCGGCAGCCCAAAAGTGATGGCCGGCAGCCTCAAAAAGTGGCTGGCAGGCCACCAAAAGCTGCAGGCTAGAAAGACCAAGGCATGGTCCAAAAATGAGACAAAAAGGATGTAGGGTTTGAAAGGCTCAAAGTTGTGGCACTCCGCTGAGGACTTCGAGCAATTGGCAAACAAATAGACTCATCATCGGGTGTGCATGCAAGGATGTCCAAGTCGTAAGGGCCGTCAAAAATGGGGTGTCTATAGTTGCCCCTCTTTGACAGAACTCGGAGTCATGAAATGACGTGAGTGAATGTCAAAGCCCAAAGATGACCTATTTTGATAAGGCCATAAGACTTGGACAAACAATCAAGACAAAAATAAATGGTTGCACCCGCAGGCTACGTACGTATCCCTTTGCAAGGAATCAAACCAGCGTAGTTCTAGGGCAAGATACAAATGATATACACAATGCAACTTTGAAAATTGGACTTATACGCCTCGCGAAGCTGGCTATTGAAAACTCATGATCATGCGAGATGATACAATAAGCAAATAACAAAATGCGCAAAAATGAATACAATAAGCAAGATAACAATACATGAATGAGCAGCTTCAAGCTTAAAGAAGATAAAACCACACTCTAACCACGCCAAAGCAAAAGACAAGGAAAGAAAACACCACTCAGGGTTGCATTTTACACATCTTGAGAAACCGAGAAAACCGCTTAGGGTCTCGTTTCACGCGTCCTAAGAAACAAGAAACCGCTCAAGATCGCATTTCACGCAACACTTGAGAAACAAGCAAAACCGTTCAGGGTCGTGTTTCACACATCCCTAGAAACAACCACTCACGCACGTGCTTCGCACGTCCCGAGGTAAAACCCGCCCAGGGCCGCGTTTTATACGTCCTGAGAAACAACCACTTGGGCTCGAGGTAAAACCCACCCAGGACCGCGTTTCATACGTCCTGAGAAATAACCACTCGGGCACGTACTTCATACATCCCAAGGTAAAACCCGCCCAGGGCTGCATTTCATGCGTCCTGAGAAACAACCACTCGGGAGCGTACTTTGTACATCCCAAGGTAAAACCCGACCAGGGCCGCGTTTCACGTGTCTTGAGAAACAACCACTCGGGGCGCGTACTTCGTACGTCCTGAGGTAAAACCCGCTCAGGGCTGCGTTTCACGCGTCCTGAGAAACAACCACTCAGGCGCGTACTTCATACGTCTCGAGGTAAAAGAGAGGGTTGTGCAATAGATGCACGAAGTGAACAAGTGCAATAGATCACAAAATGAACAAGTTTCTCTTACCGAGAGGCAAATAACTTCATCCAGAACTCCTTTGAATGAACCGTACATACAATATCGTTTGCTTGTGTAAGAAAGAAACTTAACAAGTGCGATAAATGCACAAAATGAACAAGTTTCTCTTACCGAGAGACAAATAAATTCGTCCAAAACTCCTCTGAATGAACTGTACATACAATATCGTTTTCTTATGTAAGAAAGAAACTTAACAAGTGTGATAGATGCACAAAATGAACAAGTGCGATAGTTGCACAAAGTGAACAAATGCAATACAGTAAGAATGCATGTTCTATGCAAGACAAACAACCTTCAATGTGAGAAACAAAAGCGAAAGCATGTTCCATACGTGAGTCATAACGGACGCTAGATGCGCATGCAGCGTATATGTGAAATGCATATTCTACGCAAGGAAGCGAAATGCATATTCTACGCAACAACGTGAAATGCATATTCTATGCAACAACGTGAAATGCATATTCTATGCAACAATAGAGAAATGCATATTCTATGCAAGGTACAAAAGCATAATTTGACAAAACAAATTCAGTAACAACTTCCGATTTACCTCTCGGAAGAGTTTCAATATGTTTAAAGGATATGCCTCGTTCATATTAACAAGTGACGAACATCGTGCACTGAAAACACAGTTTTGAGCGTCCGTAGAGACAATCTAAACCCAACAATGAACCATGCCAACACTTCTTGGAAACCAAGGACACAAAACAGCATCAGGACCCCAAGGGAGGCCACCGGCCACCTGCCAGCCACAAGAGGATACCGCCGGCCATATCCTGGCCACAAACGAGCCTTGCCGGCCACCTACCGGCCAACGATGGCAACTCGGGAGCAATTTTGACCTTTCGGCTCGGGTCTTTAAATATACACCTCAACACTTCATTTCCTCACTTCTCTAGGGCCGAAATTACTCCCCCTCTCTCTCTAGGTGCTCCTTCTCTCTACATCCGCACTTTCTATGCGTTTTTCAACGCCCCACGTGATGTTGATTCGCTAAACCCTCTTTGTTTCCTCCGTTTTGAATCGATTGAAATTTGATTTCGATGCCTTTTCCTTCATTTCCACCATTCTAGGCTTGTTCCCCTCGAGTTTCTCTCGAGTTCTGTGCACTTTTTTCGGCTTTGAGTTTTTCTTCTATTTTCTCTCTCCTAGGGTTGACTTTTTCAAAGTTTACCCTTTTTCTTTATTTTTCTTCACTTTTTCACCTACTTCGCACCCATTTTCAGATGGCGGATGATGTACCATATAACAGGGCTCCTCCAGAGACTCCCCCAGCAGTTCCACCTATTCCTAAGGTAGTAGAGCCAGCAACTGACCTAGAGGCAGAGTTCGAGCCTACGGCCGAGCTAGAGCCGCTACCGCTAAGGGTACAACCTTTCGATCCAGAGAGGTATCATCCTCAGACACACATCTTGCCTACCGGAGGCATCAGTACTTTACTGAGTTTGTTCGCGGTGCACCAGAGGACCTCTTGCCGAGGGAGCCGGCTTCTCACCTGTCAGCCATCGCCGTTAAGGTATGAACTCTATTTTCATGCATGTCTGCCTTTCTTTACTTACATTTCTTGCATTGCCTTTTATTTCACTACACTATTATCACTGCTTTATCTGTTGTATCTGTTCCCTGCCACAAGGCAAGTCTTGCGCCTTCAGAGGGTACAGTGCCACAACCGCCCGAGACTGGTACAACGAGCTCCCCGCTGGAGTTTGCGACATCATAGATGAGGCTGGCTTCGGCCTATTCTGCTCTGGCCTGACTCGGGTCATCACGAGCCGTTCTCTCCTGAGAGCGCTCGTGAAGAGGTGGTAGGACATCACCGACTCTTTCCACTTTTCTACCACAGGGGAGATGACGATGACTCCCTACGACTTTGTCATGATCACTGGCTTAGACGTAGGGGGTGATCCGATCCTTCTCGATATAGACATGGAGGAGTAGGAGGCGGCCTGGTTCGAGCTGTTGGGAGCACATCCACCTATATATCAGACAGGTATGGTCAGATACACTTGGTTTGCCGAGCGATTCAGAGGGACCGAGCCCGAGACGATAGAGGAGACAGAGCAGTACGCCAGGGGCTTTCTGATGTTCGTCTTCGGTACCACCTTGTTTTCGAACAAGTGGAACACTGTAGGCCTGCATTTTCTTAGTGCCCTGGTGACCCTTCCTCAGGTTCGTTTTTATGACTGGGGCAAAGCTGGCCTCGCCACCTTATATGGCTATATGAGCTTGACCTCCCATCTAAAAGGAGATTTGATTGGAGGCTACTGGCGAGCCTGGGAGGTACGCATCTCAATTCCCTCTTAGCACTTTACATTTTCTACTTTACATTTTATGTTTTACATTTGTTCAACACCTGTGCTTTCTGTTTTGCACTTTCTGTATCTGCTCATACTGTATTGATCACATATCACTGCATTTTCCCCATAGCTATGGGTCTATGCATACTTTCTGACTCTCACCCCATAGCTTGTAAAGGAGCTTCCATTGGCAGTCCCCTACTTGTGGAGATATGACGGCCGGCTCCACTGTAGGACCCATGAGCCCTCCACATTTTTTCGGCATTACTTTAACACGATAGCTGATCATGAGGTAACCTAAAGCACAGCCATTTTTGCTTTAAAACTATTCTGATTCACATGTTTAGTAACTGACAACAACTAATCATCCGTATAATATCTATTTATAGATCATGTGGCAGCCATGGGCCATGATTCCAGCGGGGATTCGGGACCAGTATGCCGGGGCCTGGGCCCTTTCCCACTACTGTATTCTACTTGAGGGCCCAGTTTGCTGGGCCTGGTTCTTGGGTGAGTGGTTTGTACGCTAGATTGTGGGCCTGTCTGACCCGATCATTCCGATGGCCCCGCTAGAGTCCATGCGATCAGCAGATGGCTTATCAGTTGAGGAGGTCATCTAGTTTATGGTGAGCCTGGATGCCGACTACTTTCGAGTAGAGGGTGACTATACGGCCTTCATCCAGACACATCTGATGTCGCCCCTGACTGGTGTTCGTGGAGGTGAGGAGACGAGAGCTCTTATTGTGCGAGAGGCGCCTAGAGTGACCCGGGCAACTAGGGTGACCAGGGCCCGTGGTAGAGGGGTTTCCAAGGCGAGGCAGAGGACCGGTTGGCCAAAGCTTCCTACCGCGTTGACATGCTGGCGGCATACCGGAGAGGCTTACCAGGTCTCGATTGAGCCTGCAGTGGCTGGGCATGAGCTTGTCGAGGTTAGAGGCCCGACTCAGGTATGAACCACACTTTACGTTTCGCACTCCACATTTCAGTTCGGATATGTTTACTACGAACACTGATCATTCAAATACATTTGTAGGCATCCATCGAGTACACATGAGGCGCTCTTAAGCTGATAGCCTCGTTGATGGGGATGGTACAGAGGAGGGAGACACTACTCAGTCTCCACGGCATCCCGGCAAGTTCTTTAGTTTGTACTCCAGGCATTAAATTTCCACTGACACACTGACACTGACATTTCAACTGAAAACTTCCCAAACTACACTGATACACTACATCTAACACACTATACTCACACACTATATTCATACATTGTATTTGATTTCTATATACATTCATTCTGCATACTATGCTTACATCTGATACACATACTATAGCTGATATGTGACAATTGTGTTTTCAGATCCCACCTTTACCGATGGCACCAGCGGCAGCTGCAGCACCTACACCTGCACCAGTAGTACCTCCTCCAACAGCAAGGGGGAGAGAGACAGGCTCCAGCATGCGGCCGAGGCAAAGCTAGGGGCACCCAAGACGAGAGCGGTCCTTCAAAGCCCATTCTGAGTGATGATGATCTTGAGATGAACGACTCTGAGAAGGTAGTGAGTCAACATTCAGAGTCATCTGAGAGTGGAGACGATGACGCCGGCTCAGGTTCTGAGAACAGAGGCGATGATGCTAAAGAGGGTTCCGAGGCAGAGAGTGGAGACGATGCTAGTTCCGGTTTTGGCTCAAAGTCTACATCAGACAGCGGCGCTGACGGAGATAGTGCCCCAGAGTCCTCTCCTCCAAGAAAGAGGACGAAGAGGGTCTATCAAGCCTGAGGCGATCGGCACTGATTTATTGTATTTTTTATTAGTTTTTTTGTTGGTAACATTAGCACATTGTATAGTTTCAGACACGTTTTATTTTTTATTTAAACTTGTACTCCTCTTTTGTAAAAACCATGATTGGAATAAAAGTAGTTTTTATGAAAAAGTGTTGTATTTTGCATCATGAGCACCACATTTGCATGAAATGGACATGGAATCGAATTAGTCAAGATAACACTCTTGATTGAAACAAAATCTTAATCAGGTAATAAACCGACCAACAACTAAAATACAAAAAGCAACATACAACTCAATAAACAAAACAACAACAACTCGATAAACAAAATGACTCAAATACAACTCAACAAACTTGCTGAAACCAAAAGGACTCAAAACAAGACCTTAAAACAAACAAAGAGCAAAACAAAACACATGCTTCCAGCACTGCCCAACACACAAGTGGACAGCAGGTCAAAGTGAGAGACTGCCAACCACAAATAGGGGTTGCCGGCCACATACCGACCATGAGAGGTGGCCGCAATGTCTCTTGCTGGCCACCAATGTAGCTTGCCGACTACCTGCCGGCCACCTGCTGGCCATCAATGTGAAGGACCTCTAAATTGTTGACACCTGGCTTCCATTCACTGCATTATCTTCTACAAAAGGTTGAGCTTTGTGATTTCTTCATTTCAGTTGCAAATTATTCACAAATGGAGCCATTTTTTGCCAAAAAACTCTCAAATTGGATTGCGACTTTAGACGGCTCGGAAAAGGTGAATTTCCGAGGTTTCAACATAAATGCACTTTTCCCACTAAGTCGTTCTTTGCTTTGTTTTCTATTCTTTCATGTCGTGTCTAGATGTTGGAACCCAATTACACATGTCTTTAGCTTTGGGGGACAAGAGATATGTCCGACAATTGAAGAATTTCAGGTGCTAATGGAATCCTGGCGCGATGAGGGAATCATACCTCAGACCCGTTTCAGCCACATCCAAGCTTTGGGACAGATGTGTGGGCTCACTCTACATAAGGCTCGATCTTTGGTTCACAATGGAGAGCTGGATACTCCCAGCCTGATTCATCGATTTTCTGACATCGATGACCAAGGCAACCTTCTTTGGCGAGGTTTTCGGCAACACTCCATTTGCTTATGTATGCTGGCTCATTTCCTTCTTGCCTCTAGTTTTAGCGGGTCTAGCATTCAGCTAATTGAAGTGGCCCAAGGTTTGAAAGAAGACAAGAGTTACATTGGCTTGACATTGGCCGAGACTTTGATAGGTTTAGACGCCTTCCATCGGCGAGAGATTAGCAAATTTGTAGGAAGTCCACTACTTCTTCAGATAATGTTTCCCACCATTTCTCATATGTATTTCTCACATCACTCGGCACTCATGCTCCGTATTTCTCTCAAAGCCCTTTTCTCACTTTTCTCTCAACATACATCTCTCTTTTCTTTCATCCCTTCCCAGGTGTGGCTAATGGACAAACTTAAGGTAATGGACTCTTGCCCTGCATACTCAGCTCGAGCATACCTTTTCCGCCAACAGCTAGTGGATTTCCCCAACGAGGGATGGTGGTGCCACTGGATGTGCAACAGGTCTGCTGTTGACATTGCTTGGCGTTGCCCCTGGTTTAACCTGACCGAAATGAGCTACAACATGACTCGGCAACCTGGCATTCAACTGATCAGCCTTACACACTGTGTTTTCTACTTCTACTCACCCAGAGGAGGAGATAGAGTACCCGATTTCGTTCCCCATCCAAGGTTCACATTTGGCTAGGTATCTCACTGCTTGGAGAACAAGAGAGCTTCTGGCCCCTGCCCCTAGTTTTAGTTATGCCCTTTCTGGCGAATGTTTGGCCTGGCTCGAAGATGAGACAGAAACCGGGCCCACTTTGGCATCATAAGCTTCCACAAGCACGAGCGGGGTACGCAAGAGCACCTGACTCATCTATGCCGCTAGTCTATTGCCTTGATCTTTCTTTTCAAGTTTTTTGAATGTAATAAAAGCAACTTTGATTTATATCAGGAATTGGAGAACTTTGTATTGAAATCAATGAAATTAAAGTTGTGGGCACTGAAAGTTTTCCTTTTGGTCCAAAAATGGTCTAAGTTGTAAAAGGTAAAATTTGAACAAAATCAACTTTTATCAAAACTTTTGAAAAACCATTTTCGAGAAGGATCACCACTTGACACACACAGAATCACTCCTCGAGATGTACAATCCTGAATCCAAAATTCACAAATTGCCCCTTGTTTGAATAACACTACTCAGCATCGTAACCAGCTCTTCTCTCAGAGTAAAGATCATAATCGGACCCTCAGGTAAAGAACCAACAAAGATGACATGATCAGACACATGTACAGGACAGTTGAGTTGGAGGTGTTTACGGTCGGACATCAGGATGAAGTTGCCTACGTATCCCGAAGATGGGAATTAGTCCTTATGTAGTTCGGTTCGGGTTTACTCGAGTATTAACACTCTCCTTTTGTGCTCTAACTTTTGCCAAGGCTGCCCTTTAGGATTTTAAACCTTGCAAGCTCAATTTTTCTTTATTTCTATTTTTTGTGCTCTAACTTTTGCCAAGGCCGCCCTTTAGGGTTTTCAACCTTGCAAGCTCAATTTTTCTTTATTTCTATTTTTTGTGCTCTAACTTTCGCCTAGGTCACCCTTCCGGGTTTTTGGCCTAGCAAGTCTCTCAGGGATAGTATTTCTTGAACTTGTCTATGTTGATTGGTTGGGAAAATTCGAGGCTATCCCGGTCTATGAAAATAACAGTTTCACCCGACCAGATATTTTTTATGATGTAAGGACCATTCCAATTGGGTCTGAACTTGCCCTTAGGGTCATAAATGGGAGCTCGGTTGTGTAACAACGCCCGCGAGGGACCTCGCTACAGTTCGGACTCGATTTTGTTGCGGTTCCAAATCTCGAACCAAAGAGTCCAAATCCGGCAAATCGTTTTGAGAAAAACAGATTTTTTGAAAGAAGTGCCAAACATGGACTGCTTTGCCAGATAACAGAGTCGCCACCTAAATATTTTAAAATGGGAAATTTAGGAAACCCTGACTCGGTGCCAAAAGGCCACGTGTCCGTCATCACCAAAGTTGGCTCGGGAACTTGGGTACGATTGGGGAAGGTCACATCGTGAGCACCCCCGCTCGCCCGGTCAAAGACCGGCCTCTACTAACCATGATATCTGTTTTTGAAGACATTGTGAGTTCTTATTCCGGTTATTAGCCTAGGTTACTATGTGATGCTCGCAGCATACAAGTATAGACCGAATCGCCTGAATTAGAACAAAACATTTCATGTTTGTTTGTTTGAAAATGGTTTGATGGTGCTACTCGCAAGTAGGCTAAGACGTGGATTTGCCACCCTCGGGTGGGCTTAGAAAACATGATTTTGCCACTATCTAGTGGGCTTAAAACAAACAGTCAATGATTTGTCCCAATTCAAATAACTCAACCTCCACCCACAGGCATTCAAGGCAGTTATATCACACAAGCACATAGCCTCATGGTAAGCATGCTATTCATGGCAGTCACTCACACGCATGCAAGGATGCTAAAGCATAAAACTTACCGAGTACTCCAAGCCAAAACAAAAGCTCATTAGAAATCATGCATGATCCTAGATATACAGAATTGCCTAATGCAACACATGCAAAGATGCAACTAAAGCAGGCTCGGCTATTCTAAACATGTCATGTGGAATGCTACAACTATCAAGTATTCAATTTGGAATTGAAGTACAAATGCAGTTTGTATGATGCGCCGAGCCCGGTGCATGCAAAACAGATGAATGATGCAAACATGCTGTCATACTGTATGCTAATTGAAATATGCCCTATATCTAACCATCGTAAGCGGGTAAATAAAAGGGAGAAAGACGTGGGGTTGGAAGACATACATCACACTCACCCACACTTATTACATTTATGCCCTCGCGCAGAGGGTCCGAATAAATATACAGTCCGAATAAAAGAATAATACAGATTCCTAATAAATACAGATTTCTAATTAATTAACAAATTAATTACAAAAAAAAGTAAAACTGGCATGCAAGCCAGGGACTGCCTTGCTTTTGATGAATGATGTATGCCGGGCTGCTTTGGCCCGGAAATCCACTAGGATGCCCCAATCCGCCTCTGTTTGCAATTTTTCTCGAAATGCGTGCCAGACTCCGAAAAGTTGCTGATCCTCGATTTTGCTGTAACAGAGAGCAGGAAAAGGGCATAGCAATGTATTTCACAAATATATGCATGCCTCGATCCTCGTGCCACCAATCACGCATCTCGATGCATGATGGCCGAGGAGTCGGATTGCACAACTCAATGTAGGATGAATGCGGATGAATGCTACGACAAAACCTAACTCCATCATGGGTAATCCGGAGTGTCGGTGACTTGGGAATTGAGACCCGTTCCGTCACTCGGAGTACGAAACGTGCCTCGTTTCCCGTGCAATATGCATGAAATGCAACTAAGATACAGCCTAGTATGCACAATGCTGTGAAAGTGAGATGAAAATGAGACGCCTCGAAAAGCGTGCACGCGGGCACGCAAACCGAGGCGATGGCATGAAATGCAAACCGGATAAAATCGAAGTGCCTCGAAATGCGTGCACGCGGGCGCGCAAACCGAGGCGATGATGTGAAATGTAAATCGGATAAAACTGAAGTGCCTCAAAATGCGTGCACACGGACACGCAAACCGAGACGGTGATGTGAAATACAAATCGGATAAAACTGAAGTGCCTCGAAATGCGTGCACACGGGCACGCAAACCGAGGCGATGATGAACAAGCATGAAAATGCAGATCGGGCTTATGCCGACATGAGAGAGCCTCAGCCACACTCACATAGGCTGCCGTCGGATAAAATGAGCTGCCTCGAAATGAGTGCACTCGGGCACGCAAACCGAGGCGGTGGCATACGCAATGCAAATGACATACGGAATGCAAATTGGGCTTATACTAACATGAGAGGGCCTCAGCCACACTCACATAAGAGGCCGTGAGATGAAAATGAAGGTGCCTCGAAATGCGTGCCCGCAGGCGCGCAAACCGAGACAGTGACATGCAGATATGAAATGACATACGGAATGCGAATTGGGCTTATGCCGACATGAGAGGGCCTCAGCCACACTCACATAGGCCGCCGATGAATGAAAACGGAGTGCCTCGAAGTGCGTGCCCACGGGCACGCAAACCGAGGCAATGCACTAAGGCATGAAATGACATGGAAAATGATATGCAAGCATGAAAACCAAATTTCAGCAGCTAAATGAAGGGGAAAACAGCCCCGAACTGATACGAAATGACAATCGATGCATGAAATCATCCCGAAATGTGATTTTAAGTACCCGAAATGGCCTACGGCTATGCTAAACATGCAAAATTGGCACATGACAGTGAAAACAGTAGCAAGGCAGCCCCAAAAATAGCATCTTTTCAGTAAAAAGCATGGCCAAATTGTGAGCATAGATATGGCAACAATGGCATGCAAAAATGGGGGAAAAGAGGGGATTTACAAAGCAAGTGGTATATAGAAAATTCAAATCACAAAATTTCCTTCTACAACATTGAAGAGGAGCCAAAAATATGCATATTTACAGTGAATGACAAATCCAAAATCAGTATGTAGATAGGCTCAAAATAGCATGCAATATATGGACCAACAAGGGCTATAAAGAGAGGTACCATAAGCAATGACCAAACAACTTAAGACCCTTAATAAAACTTGAAGAATAGACCAAAACAAGACACTTTCTAAGCCTGATGAAGACCTAAAACAGAGGTTAGAATGGCCTAAAAAATCATGCAAATTTACGGAAAATATGAAGGATTACAAAACAAGTACCAAAAGAATTCACCAAATGGCTTAAGGCCCTTAACAAAGCATGATGAGAAGGCCAAAATAAGGCACTTTCTATGCCTGATGGAGGCCAAAAACAGAAGCATGATGAGCTTAAAAAGGCATGCAAAATGGGAGTGGAGCAAGAATTCAAAGCAAGTGCATGATAGAGGATGAAAATCAGGTTTATCCCTTCTTAAATGTTGAAGAGGGGCTCAAAATAAGCACAATATCAGTATGTTGCATGCTCCAAATCAGATCACAAATAGGCTAAAAATAGCATGCAATTTTACGGTAAAATGGAAGAATTTCAAAGGAAGTGCATGCTAGAGCCACCAAACAAGGTTGAGACCTTCTTCAATGTTGAAGAGGGGCTCAAAATATGCCCACTCACAGTTTATATCAGGCTCGGAAATGGATCACTCATAAGCCAAATATTCAATGCGAAATAATGGCATTCCAAGAGGTTTTGAAACAAGTACCAAATGAGGCTCTCAAATGGGATTGAGCCCTTAATAAAACTTGTAGAATAGCTCAAAATAGTGGCATTTTCAGTGAAGGTCGGAGCCCAAAACAATAAGCAAGTAGGCCTAAGAAATGAGGCAAGAAAATGCTACAAAAGAGGGAATTTGAGACTTACCCTTGAAGATCAAACTTTTGCTACCTCTTGGCTTGAAAAATGTTACCTCCTAGCTGCTGGAAATCAACTCCAAGTGGTATAAATAGAGTGGTGATGGTGGTGCTTGGTGTTGATGAACAAATGAGGCAAGAAAAATGACTTTTGAGCTTTGAAATGGAAAGAAATGGAAGGTGGAAGCTATGGATCTCTCCCAAATGTCTTAAAAATGTCTAACCCTCAAACAAGAAGCAAAACCTCTCCTATATAGAGCAAATGCATCCAAAATATCTAAGGCAACTCTCTAATCCTCCATACACGTGTATGGAGGATTGTCCAATTGGAAATCAGCTGGCACAGCTGGAATACACTGAGGGAGAGGAAAATGGCCGGCCAGGTCAAAGGGGCAAAATGGTCATTTAGCAAAAGGGGTGGCCGGCCAGCTAGGTTTTCTGGCCGGCCAGCTAGTTAAAAAAGTTGCCGAGAAGAGGCCTGGCCGGTGGGTGCTAGGGAAGTCCAAATGTGGCCATTCAAGTGTCCAAATTGAAGCCCCGGAAGTTAGCTTTCCAATGGCGCAAATCTTGCATCAAAATTCCTCCTGTAGAAAAAGTTATGCCCGTTTCCGTGAAGCCGCGCAGATTTCAGTCCAACCAAAGTGATGCCCTATTCAATCAACCATATCTCCTCCATCCGGAATTGAACTTAGGAGATTCTTAAATGAAAAATGAAGCCCCGGAAGTAAGCTTTCCAATGGTGGTGGCCTCATACTCTAATTCCTCTTGTGCAAAGAGTTACGCCCGTTTCGGTGAAGCCGCGCAGACTTTTCCTTCCCGGATTCACTTTTCAAAGAGGTTTCAAAATGGACAAAAGAATTACTGGCCGGCCATGTGTTTTTAGGGTCCTCCTAGGTCTCCTCATCACAAATATGTGGTTTTGGCTCGAAGAAAATGGCCCTAGGGTGTTCAACATTGGCCCGGAAGTGAGCAAAACGGGCGCCGGAGGAGCGAAACTGGTTATCTGGGATAATTACTGGCCTCCCACCCCCCAGTGATCTTCCTGATATTGAAACAGAGGTTCCTGCCAAAATTGAACAAAAACTAATGCAAAATGAATGCTCGGGACCAAAACCGCGCGGTTCGGGGTCCCGAAAACCGGCTGTAAGCACCGAAAGTGGCGTACGGCCACGAAGTGGGCATCAGGGGCCCCAGGGTTCCTCGTAATGATAAAACAGAGGTCCCCGCCGAAAACCAGAGAAAACCGATGCAAAATGAATGCTCGGGGCCTAAACCGCGCGGTTCGGGGTCCCGAAAACCGGCTGTAAGCACCGAAAGTGGCGTACGGCCACGAAGTGGGCATCAGGGGCCCCAGGGTTCCTCGTAATGATAAAACAGAGGCACTTTCCAAAAACCGGAGAAATTGGAGATGGTTGGGCGGTCCCGAACCGAGGCACACGGCCTAACGGCTCCGAAAATCGGGAACCGGGCTCCGAAAAGGGCAAAATGGCCTACGGCCACGAAAAGTAGCTCACGGCCACTGAGAGATAGTCTACGGGACCACTCCCTCCCATCAGGAAAGAAAACAGAGAAAACCGAGTCTGGTTCGCAAACCGAGACAAGGCACAGAAGAGGGTTCGGAAGTCCGGAGGCAGGGCGCACGGCCGCAACTCTGAGACTTCTGAACGAGCACAGTATGCAACATCACCGAGCACTCAATCGGTGACGTCTGAGTCTTAAGGTCGGTCAAAAATGGGGTGTCTACAGGTTGTCTTTCAGCACCAAATCCCCCTCTTTGAGATTCTGGGACTTAACCTTCTTGTTAAAAGCCCTAGCAATCCTGCGTTGATAACCCTGAGCATGGTACAATGCTTTCAGCCTTCTCTCATCAAACAACATCAGTTCTTCAAACCTGCTCTGCTGCCAATCCACCTCTGCTATTTGATACTCAGCCATAACTCGTAGCGACGGGGACTTTTATTTCGATTGGCAGAATAGCTTCCATCCCATAGACAAGAGAATAAGGAGTTGCCCCTGTAGACATTCGGATTGAAGTTCTATAGCCCCAGAGTGCGAATAGCAATTTGTCTGGCCAGTCCCTATAGGTCTCGACCATTTTTTGCAATATATGCTTGATGTTCTTGTTGGCGGCCTCAACAGCTCCGTTGGTTTGCAGCCTATATGTAGATGACTTATGAAAAGCCACATTGTATTTCTCCAACAAGTTTATCACTTCTTTCTTAAAATGGGAGTCATTATCTGAAATGATCTCGTTTGGGATGCCATAACGACAAATGATGTTGTTTCAAATGAACTTAGCCACATGCGCTGCTTTCAACACTGCATAAGACTGAGCTTCCACCCACTTTGTGAAGTAATCAACTGCCATCAGAATGTATTCATGACCATTCGACCCTTTTGGTGTGACTGTGTCAATGACGTCAATTCCCCAGACTGAGAAAGGCCATGGTGAAGTCATTTTGTACAGTTTCGACGCTGGGATGTTCATGCGATTAGCATGAATTTGGCATTTGTGGCATCGCCGAACAAAACCAATACAATCCTCTTCCATGGCGGACTAGTAGTAACCTTGCTTGAGAATCTTCTGGGCTAACATTACTCCGTTCATGTGTGCTCCACGCACTCTCTCATGGATGGCCTCCATTAGGCGCTTTGATTCCTCTGCTTCAACACACAACTTGTGCATTCCCAAATGACCCCTCTTGTACAGTTTACCTCTGCAGATCATAAATTGAACGGCCATCCGCCGTATTGCCTTCTTATCTTTGGCATTTGCCCCTGGTGGATAAATCTCATTTTCCAAGAAGTTCCAGATATCACAGTACCAAGGGTTTTGATCTTGCGCTTCATCTATTGCGACGATAGTTTCGTAGGCCAACGTGTATCTCTGCTCAATGATGATCGGACGCATCTAGACTCCAAGCAGGATGTCTATCATAGAAGATAAAGTTAATAAAGCATCAGCGAATCTGTTGTTCTCTCTCAATAGATGCGTGAAAGTTAACTTTCAAACCTAGGAATCAGAACGTCTAGGGTCTGATGATACATCTTTATCTTTTCTTCTTTAACCTTCCAGTCTTCATTTGCTTGAGAAACAATTAGTTTTGAGTCCCTGATGACGTCCAACCTTTTTGCCCCTAGTTCTTGGGCGTATTCTGCTTCGTTATTGGATACCTTGAATCGGAGTTTGAAGGCTAAAGGTATATGGGAATTGTCGGATGCTATCAGCAACACACCTATCCCATAACCATACTGATTAGATGCTCCATCAAAGTACATTGTCCAAATCACTTCCTCAACTTGTAGAATGACTTCATCTGGGAACATGTATTTTACCACTTCATCCCCTTCCACTAGGTGATCTACCAAGAACTCCGCTACAGCTCTCCCCTTGACCAACTTGTGAGTGACATACTTCAGATCAAATTCGGAGAGAAGAAGCAACCAATGGGCTAGCCTACTTGTAAGCACCGGTTTCTCAAAGAGATATTTGATGGGATCTAATCTCGAAACCAGAATTACAGAGTGAGCTAACAAGTAGCGCCTTAACTTCCTGGTAGCCTATACCAAGGTTAAGCAAGCTTTCTCCAACGGAGTGTAGCGGGTCTCATAATCCAGCATTTTCTTGCTCAAATAATAGATGGCTTTCTCCACCTTATCCTCAGATTCCTAAGCAAGCATGCATCCCATCGTTGTGCCCGTGACTGACAAGTACAAAATCAAAGGCTTCCCTGGCTTTAGCGGCGACAACACTGTCGGATTCCTAAGATACTGCTTGATCTGCTCAAAAGCGAATTGACATCGATCATCCCATCAGAATTTCTTTCCTTTCTTCAGGAAACCAAAAAGTGGTTCACAAGTCAAAGATAATTTAGAAATAAACTGTCTTATGAATTGCACTTTACCCAAAAAGCCTCACACCTCCTTTTCAATCCTTGATGGTGGCATTTCTAAGATGGCCTTGATTTTAGAAGGATCTACCTCGATGCCCCTCCGTGTGATCAAGAAACCTAGCATTTTCCCTGTTGTTACATCGAAAGTACACTTCTGTGGATTCAACCTTAGTCTGTATTTTCTGATTCGTTGAAAGAATTTCTTCAAGGTGGTATACTAGCCCTTTCTTTCTATAGACTTAACAATCATGTCATCCACGTACACCTCGACCTCTTTATGGATCATATCATACAGAATTGTGGTTGCAGCCCTTTGATAGGTAGCCCTGGCATTTTCAGTCCAAACGGCATCGCCCGATAACAATAGGTTCCCCGCGGTGTAGTGAAGGCGGTTTTCTCTCTATCTTCGGGCACCATCAAAATCTGGTTATACCCGAAAAATCCATCCATGAAGGAGAGCAATGCATGGCCTGCAGTGAAATCCACTAATTCATCAATGTGCGGCAAGCGAAAGTCATCCTTCGGATTGGCCTTATTCAGATCTCTAAAGTCCATACACACCCCGAATTCTGCCATCTTTCTTCAGCGTTGGGACAATGTTGGCCAACCACGTTGGATAGTCAGATACTAGCAAGAACCCTACGTCAATTTGTTTGGTAACTTCTTCCTTAATCTTTAAAGCCCAATCCAGGCGTCTTCTATGCAACTTCTGTTTGACGGGTCTGGCCTCGGGGTCAAGAGGGATCCGGTGGTATACAATCTCAGGATCAATTCCAGGCATGTCTTTGTAGCACCACGCGAAAACATCTTTGAAATCTTTAAATAAAAGGATTAAGCGCTCACATTCCTCCGAAGACAACGTGAACCTGATTTGGACCAGATGCGGATCTTCTCAGTACCCACATTAAAAGCAATGATTTCATCAGTAAGGGGTTTTACAAACCTCTCCTCATTTCGATTAATCAAAATTTTTCAAAACCAAAGGAATTCTTTCCTCTTCGTTTTCATTAAAATTTTGAAAATCTTGATCAATGCAATAAACAAGTGGCATGGAGAAATACTCAGAATCTATAACGACATTCTCATTCATAAGGTCCAGTTCATCCAGCTCTTCGGTTACAACTGACTCAAAAGCAAAAGAAAAGGACGACCGGGACAAGACTTTGGCATCTGGGTTATCACCCCCAGGAATACCGAACTCTGACTCAGAAGAACCGGAATCTGATTCCGACTTCACAGACTCTATGGAATCAGATTTTGGCTCACTACCTAACTCAGAACTACAAAGGTAGCCCTCCTCCAGTTGCCAAACAAGAGATGGTGCGCCAAATGCATCCAAAATGCTATCAGAAGGGTTCACACTTGGTTGGTCCCCGATCATGGAGATGGTCAAGTTATCTCTTAAGCTCTCTGAGTCAGCCTGAGAATCTGAAAAGAGACATGTCAGTGCTGCTCCTACTCCCAGTTCGCTGCTGTCCGAGTCACTGTCCATGCTCATCTCAGCTTCAGCAGTTGGTTCAGTCTTCTCCTCGGCATCACTTTCTTGCAACTGTAGGTCGAAGAAGATCTCAAAGCTGGGAACACGCTGCTTCTCATAATTCAACCAGGGCTTGGGAAAGCCACAAAATGGGAAGTCATTCCCTTCCCAGACAAAATGGCCATTCAGGGTTCCCCAGATTGGTCTGTGCGCTTCCTGGTCTTCTTGGCTCTAGCTCTGTCTGCCATCTCTTCCCTTTTCCTAACCCAATCCTCTTTAGTAGGCGTATAGCCAAGACCAAAGGCATACGGATTATGTGGCACATCAGCCAATGCTGTGACGCCTTTCTAACCACTTTTTCCCAGTCCCATTCCTGGCACATGTTGGAGCTTGTTCATGAAATAGATATATTGGGCGCTGACATACAAGCCCTCATCGGCTGCCAAGATGTTCTGCACTGCTCGGGCCTCGTAAAACCTGAAAGGAATACATTCTCCTTGCCATGAACAATTTCTAGCACAGTTGTATTTATCTCTGGCGGAGGATGTATGGAGGAATTCCTGAACACAATAGCCACTCCCTTCCTATGAGGGTATTTCAACATTTGATGGAGGGTAGAAGATACAGCTTTCACTTGGTGCAACCAAGGTCTCCCTAGCAGTAGATTGAAAGTGGCTGGCACATCTAGGACATGAAACTCAATATCCTGTTGAGCTGGGCCCACTTGAACTATGATCTGTACCATGCCCATAACCTCTCTGCTAGTATTGTCATACGCTCGAATCACCTGGGCTGTAGGCAAGAAATCTGCTGGTTTCAAACCAATGGCATAGGCTGTACGAGATTGACAGACATTGATAGCCGACCTAGTATCGACCAACACCACTGGCACCCACTTTTCTCTGCACTCAACAGATATGTACAAAGGTTTCTTGTGTGCTAAGCTTTCCGGCAGCATCTCCTTGTCCGAGAAGGTTAAAGTTGGTGCAGCGCCTCCTGGAAAGACCAGTCCCACAAGCTATTCATGAGTCATATCAATGGACAATTTGGCCTTGTCCATTGCTGATAGTACAGCTTGTCGATGCACTCAAGAGCCATAAGTAGACCCCAGATTGAAATATCGGCTTGAATTTTCTTTAGCTGTTTAAGCACCCCCTCTTCTTCCAACTGTTTTTCCTTCTGCTTTTCAACCTCTTTATCTTTCCCAGAGGCTTCAGCTTGGTCCAAGTGCGGCAGCTTGAAATACTACCCACTCCTCGTCATATGGTCAATCTCTTCAGAGTACCAGGTATTGTTTGGCAGGTCTTCATCCCAATCTTCATCGGTGTGAGCCAAAAGTAGATTGACGTCCTCCCACCATGCACCCCCGGCAGCCGACAAACAGTTGTCCAGCTCCGTTCTGATCGCTTCCTCATCACAAGTATCCCCCTCAGGGAGTTGAGCTATTCCAGCTTCTTGTTTGCCTTGATCCCTTTCTTGCACAAACTACTTCAACGTGGCTTTCTATTCTGTACCCGCGGTACTCACGGTGCCCAGTTCCTGAGCTAAATTCTTGATGCCAATGCTCCCCGGTAGTTCCCCCTTTTCCTCGGCCATTTCGGCCACTATAGCTATTCTTGTTTCCTTTTCTTCAGGTTTCGGTTCAATTCCTTCCTCCTTGTCAGGCTCGTCACTAAGCCACCCGGAGTTGTCTGTTGACCCATTTAGATCAAACCAGTCAATCTGCATATCTCCTTGATCTTGTTCATCGTGGAACTGCAGATTGTCTAAGTCCTCGTCCAGCTCCGCTAGATCATCTAGTCCCTGACTTGGGCCATCCTCTCTAACCACATTGACCTCTACTGCTATCGGCAATACCACTTCGGGCTTGGCTTGATCAACTAGCACAATGTAACAGCACAGATCATATTTCCCCTCAGTCAAATCCTCAGAGCACTCAGGCAGCGGACTTGTACTCTCCTCTAAGGCCAACCTCTCTTCTTCTACCATTGTCACCACCACGGGTTCAAGTTAAAGTGTAGACGTGTCCATTATGCACAAGTCTGTGCTTTCAAGAATGAACATGGCCGGCTTGGGGAGGTGGAAAGGGGTAATATCTATGCTGGGTCGTATGGGATGGCCAGTGTATGTATTAGGTTTCAGTTCCGATGTGGGGGAACATGGTTGTAAGTCGGGGGAGGGTTGGTGGTCATATTTGGCTTTTGGAGCGGTGCTATCACCTTGTTGTCGATGAGATCTTGAATCTCATGACGCAACCTATAGCATTGGTCGGTGTCGTTACCGTGCTACTGATGAAAAGCACAGTATTTGGCTGGGTTGTGTTTCGATGAGAGAGGATCGGGTAATGGGCGTTGCTCTAACGACTTAAGATGCCCCTTTTTGATCAGCACCCTCAGGGCTTGGGATAAAGGCATATAGAGTGGGGTAAAGGCCCTTTGAGATCAGGTCTGGTTATTTGAGGTTTGTGGGGTTATACTGGCGAAAGGGTTAGCGGTCTTGGCTGTAATGGTGACAACACTCACATCAGATGGCCTCGTAATTGTGCTTCCACTTGTGGTTGCATTGGAACTGTGCATAAAAGGCCTCTTGGGCTGCTCCTTCTTATCAGTTATCAATCCCTGTTTCATTGTATCTTCAATCTAAACCTATATCTCATGGAGCTCAGTGAATATGAACAATGGTAAGACAATCATCTTCTGCAATAATTTCCCTTGCAGATTGCGGACCACCATCCTAATTTGATCCTTCTCTAACGGTCTAGTAGTCATCATCGAAGCCTTGGCCCTCCACCTCGTTACAAAGTTTGAGAAGCCCTCATTTGGCTCCTGACGAGTTGCCTCAAGATCACGGGTGGCGACCTCGATCTGCATGTTATAAGAGTACTGTGTGATGAATGCCTTAGCCATTTCCTCCCAACTCCGATTTATTGAATCCTCCAACTTTGCATACTAGATAGCCGCTATTCCTGACAAGGTCTAACTGAAAAGTGACAATTTTTGAAGTTTGGTGAGCCCCATCGGCCATAGGATATCAGAGAACAACCGAAAATGAACCATGGGATCTCCAGAGCCGTCGAACCGATCTATGTGTGGCATTTTGAACCAATCCGGCAAAGTTACCGCACAGTCGGTATATCCATCTTCGATGTCAGGGATTGAGTTCACACTCTGTGCCCGCTTGAGAAGCTTCTCTAGTTTGTTGACCTTCAGTACAGTCAGGTCAGCTTCAAATTCAAACGGAGGCTCAGTTTGATATAGTGGTGCTGTGGACTCGTCTTTTTCCGCACCCCGCCTTTCAAAAAAGGATTTGAAAAGAAGGCCTCACAGTTCGGACTCTCGCGGTTTTGAATCTAGTCTCACAAGTGCAATGTAAAACTGATAAACACCAAAAAGTCCAAATCCGGCAAATCTTTTTGGAAAATCGATTTTAAATCAAATAATGCCAAAATTGGACTGCTTTGCCAGATATAGAGTCGCCACCTAAATATTTTGTTTTGAGAAAATTTAGGAAACCCTGACTCGTGCCAAAGGGCCACGTGTCCATCATCACCAAAGTTGCCTCGGCTCTAGAAGTTAGGTACGAGAGGGGAAGGTCCTGAAATGAGCACCCCCGCTCGTCCGATCAAAGATTGGCCTCTACTAATCATGATATGATTTTTTTCATAAACCTTATATGCTCTTGTTCTGATTATTAAACTAGCTTTACTATGTGACGCGCACAAGCAAGTATAGACTAGTTTGCTCAATTTGGAACAATTCAACTCATGTTTGTTTGCGAAAATGGTTTGAATTTGCCACCTCAAGTGGGCTTAAAGGTGTGGATTTGCCACCAAACATAGTGGGCTTAAAACATGATTTGCCACTCAACAAAGTGGGCTTAAAACACACATTTTGTTGAATTGTTTGAATTCAAACAACAAGCCTTCATCCACAGGCATTCATGTAGTTTAGCACTTAAGCACATAGCCTCATGGCAAGCATGTGAAACATGGCATCATGGCAATCACACTCATGCAAGTATGCTAAAGCATAAAGACTTACCGAGTACACCAAGCTAAGAAGACAAAGTTAGAAAATAATGCATGATTCCTAACTATACAAGATGCCTAATGCAACACATGCGAAGAATGCAATTAATAGGCTCAGCTACTAATATGGCATATGATTCAATTTGAACAACATGCGGTTAAACACGTATTCAAAGAAGTATTGAAAGTGCAATACAGTTTGAATAATGCGCCGAGCCTCGGTGCATGCAAGACAAATGAATGGATGCAAACATGCAAGCATAAGGTATGCTAATTGAAAATGTCCCTAATCTAACCATCAAAAGCGATTAAATAAAAGGGAGAAAGACGTGGGGTTGGAAGACATACACACATGCATGCACACTTATTACAACATTACACCCTCGCGAAGGAGGGTTCTAATGAATAAGCTAACTAACTAGCTACGCTAATTAAGCTAACTACAACACTATTTAACTAACTATTCTAAGCTAATTAAATATTACAAATTAATTTAATTAGCTAAACACTTAACTAATTAATTACAAAATGACTAAGTTAATTAATTACAACATAAATTAATTAACTAATCTACTTAAATAATTACAACATTTGCATGAATTAGCTACCACTAATTAACTAAGCAAAGCAATTAAAAGGCCTCGGGAAGTGAGGGATGCATGCATGCTCGGTTTCTCCACCCGAAAAAAGTCACGCCTCTGTTTGCACATTTGAACACCAACAGTGCTGCTAACTCCCAGAATGCCTCTGCTCCACCTTACCAACATACTATGCAGATTTCATTGATGGCCGGTCAGCTACCATTGGTGGTCAGTCGGCTACTTCTGGTGGCCGTCGGCTACTGCTGATGGCCCGTCGGCCACTGCTGCCCTGAACTTCTTCTTGCTGTAACAGAGAGCAAACAGAGGCAAAACAGTGCATTCTCAAGAGTTGTTTGTACTGTTACCCTCCTTATCATCAAACAAGCTCAAAAGAGTGTAACTCTTGGCTCTCAAACCACCAATCAAGCAATTTCCATGCATGATGGCCAAAGAACCATGTTTGTACAAGTTTAGTGAGTGCAAAATAAGACTCAAAAAGACCACCACCCTATTATGCATGATCAAGGGTGATGGTAACCAAGGAAAGTGGCACATTTCATCACTTTTGAGTATGAAATGTCCCATTTTCCTTGTGTTCGAATTAACGTCCGATTCAAACACATGCAATGCAACACGAAATATACTTATCTTGCCTCTTTTAATTGTTCATTTTGTTTACTCATTTTACATTACCGATTCATTCTTTAATCGATTAAGTCCAAAAGTGAGTGTCCTCTAATGGAAAGATGGCTCAAACAACGAGTTGCTTTGGGCATGAAAGAGGCATTACACTATTGGTAATGAACCCCCTAAGGGATTAAACCATTAGGTGCAACACCTCCATTTCACACTTAGGCAAGCAAGGGGTTTAAAACCACTTTCAAAGCAAATAAATGACTGAAGAATGGAGGGAGATTGCAGAGATTTTAAGTGCTGAAATGAAGTGTAAAACAACACTAAAACATGCTATTAACTCAAAAGAATGATGATTAAAGCATTAAAACATCAAGCTAGTGAAGGTATTAACACTACAACTATGCAATACAAGCCTCAATTGAACTAACCAACCCAAAACAGAGCCAAAACATGTTATTTCAGAGGCAAAAACATGCTTGACTTAAGATAAATTAAGCTAGAAAAACATGCTAACATATGAAGCTATCTAAGAATGCAAACAAGACACAAGGAGGGGAGGCTAACCCCTCCAATTTTGGACTTCAAAACAAGATTTTTACCACTGAAAAACCTCTGAAATTCAGTGGTTAAAAGGCCCAAAAAGTTGGTTTGAAAGTGATGAAAACATGGTACAAAAGCTTAACAAACAAAGGAGCAAGAAGGGTGGACCACCTCTTAACTCAAAGAGACCTCAAACCAACACTTTTAAGTCACAAAAACATAGTTTTTGACAGTTCAAAAATAGGCCAAAAATAGTTTGAAAAGATGACAAAACAAGTATTGAAAACAAGCTTACATAACAAGTGTTATACCTCTTGAAGCTAAGGCACAAAATAGACAACAAACCAAGCTCAAACCTCCTTCTAGAGCTCAAACAAGGCTCCAAGTAATCTCAGCCTAAAGGTGAGAGTATTTGGTTAAGGGTTGATATGCAAAAGCTAAGAGAAACTAAGCAAATGTGTGCAAAATAACAAGAGAGAGAGAGAGAGATATATATATATATTTTTGTTCTAAAAATGCTAACCCTTAAAAATGAGGGAGGACACCCTCTATATATAGAAAAACAAGTCTTGAGCTTATGAACGTCACACCATACACATGTATGAAGATGCAGGTCAGTAAGCAACTGCTGGCACAGCTGGCAATAAATATCTGGAAAAAGAGACCAATGGCCATCAGCCATAACTAATAGCCGTCGGCCACCAGTGGCAGCCGACAAGAACATGCCCTAGCCGACAGCCTAAGGGGCTGGCCGACAGGTCACCCACTCCTCCAGACAAGAGGCAACAAGCTCTTGGTCCAAAAACATGCACAAAATAGATAAGGTTTAGAGACTAAAAAACAAGGCGTTCCGCCGAGGACTTCGGGCCCTCAAAACGAACACAAACAAGGACAATCATCGAGTGCACAAATGATGACATCCAAGTCTTAAGGACGGTTAAAAATGGGGTGTCTATAGGTGCCTTGGAGGCTTGCGGTGGGATGGGGTCTACCAGATTGCCCAAATTCTCTTGGACATTGATAGTGATTCCGGGTGCTGGGATACCCGCAGGAGGTGCATGGGAAGCAGAAGCTGCTGCCGGCTGTGGTTGCTGTTGCTGTTGCTGCAGCCTGTTTATCACTTCCGCTTGGTGGGCTGTAACGTCAGCTTGGCGGGCTACATCTTGCTGCATGGTTTCCACTATGTGATAGAGATAACGAATCAAGTCCTCTATACTGGCTGCAGGGTACTAAGTCATTTGAATAGGCGAGTAATCTCCGGCTGGCCTAGGTGTAGAAGATTGTCCTTGATTGGATACAGGCGAAGTAAAGGGTGTCTGTTGAACTGGTGAATTATGCCTAACTCTTCTCCATCTGGTAACCGGTGGGAGCGAAGCAAACACAGGGTGTCCCCTAACAAGATCCCCGGATCTATAAAGCCTCCTAACATGGGTCCAGAGTGCTTAGGGGATATCCAAGTTGTCCAAAGCAATTGTGATAAACTACCTAGCAAAAAGAAAATAAAAAAAGGAAAGCAAAAATCAAAAACCGCACAGCACCTCAGCTCAGATGTGAACAACACATAGTTGTAATCAAAAGTTCTAGAACTGCACTCAACACTAACTTCTGCCCCCAAATCTGATACCCAAACTTGTAACTGATGCGCACATTCTTGTAAAGTTTCACTCTAAAAGCACATACCAGTTAAGTGAGAGCCAAAGCACCCCTATAAGGGGGGAGGGTTACCCTATCCTAGTTTCGTCAGGAGCTAGGGTTCATTATTCAAACAAAGTGGTTTCACACAATCCTAAATTTGGGTAAGCAACATGTCCAAACTTGGAACAGTCTCTACGGCTTTCAATATACAACTAGGCCAAATGGTCAAAAAGGGTACCTCAGCAAGACTACCTAATATACATCTCACACCTAACACCGAGAAGTAAAAGGAGGATCAAACGGTACAGCGGTAGTCCAGATCCAAGGGTAGTGTTCCCATCGTGGTAGAGCCCGCGATCGATCAGCCTTTTGGCAAGCTTTTAGTCAAGCCTCTAGCAAACCGTCTAGGAATAGCAGATGGCAAACACAGTGACTTAGGCGCACCAATGCAAATGCAATGCAAAGAAACATATAAATGTAAATAAATTTTCATATCATGAAGTTCAAGTCAAATTCTCTAATTTCCCCAGCAGAGTCGCCAGAAACTGTTGCTCAACTTTTTCGCGCCCCCTTTTGGAAACTCAGAATAAAGCCCAGTAGTTTGGACTCCTGCGGTTCTGAATCTAATCTCACAAGTGCAATGTGAAATTGATAAACACCAAAGAGCCCAAATCTGGCAAATCTTTTGGAAAATTAATTTTGAATCAAAATGCCAAGAATGGACTACTTTGCCAGATACAGAGTCGCCACATAAATATTTTATTTTGGGGAAATTTAGGAAACCCATGACTCGTGCCAAAGGCCACGTGTCCGTCATCACCAAAGTTGCCTCGGCTTGGGAACTTAGGTACGAGAGGGGAAGGTCATGAATTGAGCACCCCCACTCGCCCAATCAAAGATCGGCCTCTACTAATCATGATATAAATCTTATTTACATTATATGCTCTTGTTCCAGTTTATTAGGCTAGCATTTGCTATGTGATGTGCGCACATACAAGTATAGACTAGTTTCCCCGAATTAGAACAATTTAATTTCATGTTTGTTTGAAAAGAATTTGATTTTGCCACTTAATAAAGTGGGCTTAAAGTTTGTGAATTTGCCACTTTAACAAAGTGGGCTTAAAACGTACATTCATTGAATCATTCCAATTCAACTAACAAGCCTTCATCCACAGGCACTCAAACAGTTATAGCAATTAAGCACTTAGCCTCATGGAAAACATGCTAGACATAGCAATCACTTATAGTCATGCAAGTATGCTAAAGCACTAAAAACTCACCTACTACTTTCAGCCAAAAGAGAAACTAGTTAAAAAAATGCATGATTCCTAATTCTACGAGATGACTAATGCAACGCATGCAATATGCAACTAAAATAGGCTCGGCTACTAATATGATATATGAATCGATTTGATAACATGCTATCTAAGCACGTATTCAAAGAAGTATTCAAATGGCAATGCAGTTAGAATGATGAACCAAGCCTCGGTGCATGCAATACAAGTGAATGGGTGCAAACATGCGATTTGCTAATTGAAATATGATGTCCCTAATTTAACCATCGTAAGCTAGTAAATAAAATGGAGAAAGACATGGGGTTGGAAGACATACACGTTATTACATTACCCTTTCACGAATGAGAGTCTGAATGAATAAACTAAGCTAACTAGCTAACTATTAAAGCTAAGCTAAAGCTAATTATTACAAAACAAAATGAATAACTAGCTAAACTAATTAACTAATTATTACAACACTTTAATAAACTAATTAGCTAGTCTAACTAACTAAAATAATTACATCATAACTAGTTAACTACTTAACTAATTTAAAGAATTACAACAACACAATCAAACTAAGCAATTAATTACTCTGCCTCAGGAAATGAGAGATGTGCATGCGCATGCTTGGGTTCCACCCGAAAAGACCACCGTTTTGCTCCCGAATGTCTCTGTTTGCACAGTTGAACATTTCCAAAAGAGCTTTGCTCCATCTTACCAACATTCTATTGAGATTTACATCAATGGCCAGCCGGCCGCTGGTAAAGGTTGCCGACCACCTGCCAGCCATGAAAGTGGCTTGTCAGCCATCAAAGGTGGTCTGCCGGCCACTGATGCACAGATTCATCTTGTTGCAACAGGGGACAAACAGAGCATATATAGGATATTTTCAAAGGTTGTTTTCACAACTCACCCCTCCTTTTCATGAGCAAATCCAAGGAGTTGTGAAATTAAGCCACAACCCACCAATGGGTGCAATTTCATTGCATGATGGCTTGTGAACCCAAGTGTGCAAGTTTAACAAATGCAAAACAAGATACGAGCCTCCTCCCTGTCATGAATAATCAAGGGAATGAGTAAACCTTGGACACTTGGATCATTTCATCACTAGCAAGTATGAAATGGTCCAAGTTCCATGTGTTCAATTAACGTCCGATTGAACACAACCAAACATTATCTTGCTCACTTTTAGTCCCAAGTTTTAATTAATCATTTTAATCTACCAACCATTCTTTAATCCAATTAAGTCCATTGGTGAATTAAAGTCCTCTAATGGAAAGAGAGCTCAAAACACAAGTTGCTTTGGGTATGAAAGAAGCATCATACCATTGGTAATGAACCCCTTAAGGGATTAAACCATTAAGTATGAAACCTCAATTTCACACTTGAGCAAACAAGTGACTTGAAACCACTTTCAAAGCAAAATTAAAAGTCAAGAATGCAAGGAGGTTGCAGCGATTTTTTTTTTTTTTTTTTTTTTTGTGTGCTGAAATTAAGTGAGAAAAGCACTAAAACATGCAATCAACTCGAACAAGTGGTGTCTAAAGGCCTAAAACACCAAGCTTATGAGGACACCTACACTACAAGCATGCAAAACAAGACTCAAATGACTTAACCAACCCAAAACAGAGTTAAATCAGTCCAAAATAGAGCCTAAAACATGCTAGAATTAAGCTACAACAAGTTAGAAAAATAAGCTAAAACATATAGCTATCTAGGCTAGCAAACAAGACACAATGAGGAGAGGCTAACCCCTCCAAATTTGGACTTCAAAACATGATTTTGGCCACTGAAAAGGCTCTAAAAATCAGTGTTTAAAAGCTTGGAAAAAGATAGTTTGAAAGTGAAAAACAAAGGTGGAAAGGCCTTACAAGCAAGGTACAAAGAAAGGTGAATCACCCCTACCTTTAAATGGCCTAAAACTACTAATTTCAGCCCACAAGGATAGAGTTTTTATAGCCCAAAACAGCCCAAAAACAGTGGGAAAAAGATAGAAAAACAAAGCAAGCTAATAAAGCAAGTATTACACCTCTTGAAGAGAAAAGTAATTCCAAGCTACAAAACCAAGCAAGTACACCCGCTAAAGCTCAAACCAAGCTCAAGGATACCTCAGCTCAAAGATGAGAAGATTTGGCTAAGGGTATATAGCCAAAGGTTAAGGAATTAGAGGCTAAAGTGCAGAGAAATGCTAGAGAGAGAGAGAGGAAAATTTCTAAGTTCAAAATTTTCTAACCTTGCTACAAGAGAGAGGGGGTCTTTATATATAGAAAACATGAAATTCCCTCAAAGAGATCTAGCCTTACACATGGGGATAGATGGATGCATCTGTGTAAACAGCTGGCACAGCTGACATAAAATATCTGCAAACACACTGGTGGCCAGCAAGCCACACCAGTGGCCGGCAGCCCAAAAGTGATGGCCGGTAGCCTAAAAAAGTGACTGGCAGGCCACCAAAAGCTATAGGCTAGAAAGACCAAGGAATGGTCCAAAAATGAGACAAAAAGGATGTAGGGTTTGAAAGGCTCAAAGTTGTGGCACTCCACTAAGGACTTCGAGCAGTTGGCGAGCAAACAGACTCATTATCGAGTGTGCATGCAAGGACGTCCAAGTCGTAAGGGCCGTCAAAAATGGGATGTCTACAGTTGCTGCTCTTTGACAGAATTCGGATTCATGAAATGACGTGAGTGAATGTCAAAGCCCAAAGATGATCCATTTTGACAAGGCCATAAGACTTGGACAAACAATCAAGGCCGAAATAAATAGTTGCTCTTGCAGGCTGCCTACGTATCCCTTTGCAAGGAATCAAACCAGCGTAGTTCTGTGGCAAGATGCAAATGATATGCACAATGTAACTTTGAAAATTGGACTTATACGCCTCGCGAAGCCGACTATTTTGAAAACTCATAATCATGCGAGATGATACAATAAGCAAATAACAAAATGCGCAAAAATGAATACAATAAGCAAGATAACAATACATGAATGAGCAGCTTCAAGCTTAAAGAAGATAAAACCACATTCTAACCACGTCAAAGCAAAAGACAAGAAAAAAAAACACCGCTCAGGGTTGCGTTCACGCATCCTGAGAAACTGAGAAAACCGCTTGGGGTTACGTTTCACGCGTCCCGAGAAACAAGAAACCGCTCAAGATCGTGTTTCACGCAACACTTGAGAAACAAGCAAAACCGTTCGGGGACGTGTTTCACACGTCCCAAGAAACAACCACTCTGGCATGTGCTTCATACATCCCGAGGTAAAACCCGCCCAAGGCCGTGTTTCATGTGTCTTGAGAAACAACCACTTGGGCGCGTACTTTGTACGTCCCGAGGTAAAACCCACCCAGGACCACGTTTCAAGCGTCTTGAGAAAAAACCACTCGGGTGCGTACTTCGTACGTCCCGAGGTAAAACCCGCCTAGGACCGCATTTCACGCGTCCTGGAAACAACCACTCGGGGGCGTACTTTGTACGTCCTGAGGGAAAACCCACCTAGGGCCGCGTTTCACACATCCTGAGAAACAACCACTCGGGCGCGTACTTTGTACGTCCAGAGGTAAAACCCGCCCAGGGCTACGTTTCACGCATCCTGAGAAACAACCACTTGGGCGCGATATAATTGTAGTCTTAATACTATTTAAATTTATTTTTTAATTTGACAAAATCACAAATTTATTATAAAATTTTGGAGTTCTCACAAAACTCCTCACGAAAACTCACTTTTGCTTATATAATATATAGCTAGATAGATAGATGTGCTTGGCATACATACAATTTCTACGGGCATACATATAATATTGCTTTTGCTTATATAATTATATGAAAATTGTATGTATGCCCATAATGTCCTAGTGTGTTACGGGCATACATACATTCTATGGAAATATGTGTAAAATAAAGTGAACAAAAAGGAGAAAATAAAAAATAAATAAATAAACAAATAGGAAGAAAAATAAATATGGGAGAAAATAAAAAAAAATAAAAAGAAAAGAGAGAAGAATGCGGGATCATGGGAGCATGGAAGGATGGGTGTCACACCCCAAATTTTAATTACTCGAAAACTTACCAAGAGCCTGAAATTTAAGTCCATTTTTTTTTAATTAAAAATATCTATTACCCTTGAGTAATAGAAACATAATAGTACATGTTCTCTTTCATGATGAGTACAACAATAATAATAATACATGCCAAGCTCCCGTTACGGAGTTACAAATAAATGATTACAAATAGCAAAGCACAATGAGATTACACATAAGAGATACATGAACTTCCTAATCCTTCAACCAATCAATCCGAATTCTTTTCCTGTAAAAAAAAAATGAAACAATAAGGGATGAGCACAATTGCCCAGTAGGAATCTCGTAGTTCTAAAACAATAACCATCCTATAGATAGAAATGATCATACATGCAAGGTAATACCATATAGTAGGTGACGTTTTGTAATTTCAAAATATCATACGTAGAGTATCTTTTTCTCGAAATTTATTTGAACATTTAGGAAAACCTTCGACCATCAAAACTATCCCTTTTATCAGAAAACCAAAAATCCTTTTGGAAACAAACATGTTTAAGGAACCACATCATTTTATATTTATTAACTCATTCCAAAATATTCCTTATTAAATTTCCATCTTAATATTCCTCATTTTTATTCCCATTCTCCCCTTTTACTAGTTACATTTATTATAACTCCATACCTCACTTTCATGTTCCCTTAATACTCAAAACAACCCTCATACACTCCATTCCCACCTGTCAATCTTTTATTACTATAACTCTTTAACGTAGAAATCCAAGAACAATTAGATCACATTCACATTTGAATTATCAGTTATAACTCAACACATCACAAGGATAATAAACTCTTTTTAATTCAATTTCTCAATTAATCACAAAGCAAAACTCTTGATCTTTCCTTATAGATAC
Organism: Camellia granthamiana; assembly: GCA_036172215.1. NCBI lineage: Eukaryota > Viridiplantae > Streptophyta > Magnoliopsida > Ericales > Theaceae > Camellia > Camellia granthamiana. Next base: position 61,660,443 of record CM069911.1, on the reverse strand, counting down.
AAACAACCCGGTGAGTTCTTTATCACTAACCCCTTATCCAAATACCATTTCATTATCCATTCTTTTCAAATAATTTCTATATGCATTTCCATTCCATACCAATTTACACATCAAATGGTAATTTCACAAGTTCATCACAAGTCACATATATCATCACTGACCTCAACACACTTCACAACACATTCCACTTTCTGCCGGCTTGATACGGCGGGGTAGCGGGCACCCAATTCATGGTACATTCCACCTTTTGCCGACTATTATACGGCGGGAAGTGAACTCCCAAAAATCATTTTCTCAAAAACCATATCTTTTCCGAAAACCATTTTCAAATTTTTAAAACCATCTCTCACATTTGCCGGCTATTATACGGCAGGACGTGGGCACCCAAAACATTTTCGAAAACCATCCATTTTTTCACTTTTGCCGGCTACAATATGGCAGGACTGTGTGGACACCCAAAAACATTTTTCCACTTTCACCGGCTACAACACAGCAAGACTGTGTGGACACCCAAAAACATTTTTCCCATATTTGTCCAGCGATAAGCCTAGACAGGGCAATTGGGCACCTTGAATTTAAACCACCCCCACATTTACCGGCTATTATACGGACGGTCGTGGGCACCGAAAAAAAACATTTTTCAATTTTTAAAAGCATCCTCCACATTTATCAGCTATTATACGAACGGTTGTGGGCATCGAAAAACCATTTTTCAACACCCCGCGCGGGTACCAACCACAACACAACCCAACACAACTCAACTCAACCCAATACAACTCAATTCCACACAACATAATTCAACCAACTCAACACAACATAACCCAATACAATTCACATAACACAACAAGATTCAACACAACCATTTCAACACAAAGCTCATATCATCCATACCATTAGTAATTTCTTTTCCCCTAAGTTTGGTTTCATATTATAACATAATTTAAAATATCAACATTATGAGCTCAATTGCAACTTTTACATAAATTTCTCAAATTCTTTAAAATTTCAATTAAACTTGTACATGTGTAATTTAACACCTTAATTTCATGATTCTACTATTAATTGAAGCAAAACCATTAACCATCTTCATGAGCCAAACTAGGGTTTTTAAGAGAAATTAAAACTTTTCACAAAAACACATCTTATTCCAACCCTTCTATTATTTTTACACCCAAACTCATGACCCAAGATTATAACCCAACAAATAAACCCAACTCTCTTTAAACCCAAACCCCCAGTCTCGTGATTCATCACAATTTGCATAAAAATATAAACTTTTGTATTTATATAAAGAAAATACCACAAATCTATCCATAAACGAGAGTATTGAAAGAGAACTAGAAACCCCTACCTTTTGAAGCCAAGAGATGACGACCTAAAAATCAATGGCGACAAAACCACGAACCAATCGGACCAAAAAGAAGCCCTTGACGAGATCTACACTTTTTCTCAAAGGACCATGGTGAAAAGATCACTCTAGGTGAGTAGATCTAGAGGTTTTAGTGCCAAAAACTTGAGTTTTAGAGAGAGAGAAGAGAACTCACGGTTTGAGAGAGAGGAAAGAGGAGATGTCACGGCCCAAATTTTATTCCTCAGATAACCTTACCAATATTCATTAATTAAGTCCATTTACAAATAACATTTCATCTTTAGATGAAATGATGAATAATTAAATATACATATTCCCTCTCGTTATACAACAATGACATTTACATATAAATAAAAGAAATGCCTTGAGACTTACAATAAAAAAGAGGACACTACTATTTTCAAAAAGATGGCACTTAGCCAAACAACAAATGAAGTAGTACAATCCATCACTACATTACACTTATGAAATGGTAAAAACCATTGTTTTCAAATCTGAAACACATGTACAGGCAGGGGGTGAGCAAGCTCACCGAAAAATCTCATATTAAAACATTAAAAGATATGCGGGTACAAAGATACTCCTATATATACGTGAAATCATATCATGTCAAAACCGTATGATTTTATTACATAATCCCTTAAATCCAATTTATTTAATTAACCACAACTAGTTATGTAACAACCCTCACTTCATCTTAGTCATGCTCTCATGCATCTATATGATTTTGTCTTGTTAAGCTTGCATTTCAAATCTTGTCTTTGTTTTGCTTAAGTGTTACTGCATGCTTTGTTTCTTGCTTGGTGTGAGTTTAGCCGAGGTCATCCTAAGCCTGGGTCGCACCTTTGAATCTCTTATACCTAGGACTATCTTGGAATCTTTTGGTTAACCTCCACTCGCACCTTGGCATATTGGCCGAGATGTCACTATCTAGGCCGAAGTGTTCATCACCAAGGTCGAGATGTTACCCTTGCACCTAGTGATCTTGTTCCTGGATTGGTATGACCTAGACCGAGGTGTGGCACATCTAGGCCGAGGTGTGGCACAGCTAAGTCAAGTGTTGTCCTTCCTAGCCGTGATCATTGAGACCTTACTTGCCGAAGCCTTTTCCTTAGCCGAGATCATTACCTACCGGAGTGCCTATGCCATCTTGCTTGTTGAACACACTTTGTCATAGTCTTGTCTTTTCACTCAGTCATCTTTTTGAGAAGAGCCAACCAGCCAATGCCACGTGTCCTAGTAGAGGGTTAAGTCAGTGGGCTGTTGAGAAACACATCATTTTGTATCATATCCTTGTCTTTTAGAGAGAGAGGCTCTAGGAAGAAGAAGGAGGAGTTCTTAGAGAGGGAATAGATTTCCAAGCTTGATCTTCACACCTTGAGCCGTTAGATTCGTGTCTTGAGGTTAGGATCTTGATCTACTCTTGTTGTTCTTATTGTTCATCTAGCTGCATTGCATGATCGAGCACGATTTGTAAGCCATGCATTGATTTAAAGTTTGGTTTTAGATAGAGAAAGTGATATTCATGTGTTCTTGAATAAAAGCCTTGTTTGATCCGAAAGCTTGCATCAAGATTCATGTTTTTGTGTTTGTCTTCATAAGATCTTCAAGTATGGGTACCCAGGTCCATGTTTTCGAACTCATCTCATGAAATCCCAGATTTCGTAATAACAAGTTGTGATTGAGCATTCATGTTTTTCATATTCTTCATGTTCATGTTCTTCATGTTCTTCAGCAGAGGGAAGCCCAGATTTTCCCGACTTCATTTTCTTGAATGTGGCCATCGGGACCACACCTCAGCAAGGAGGTGTGGGACCTCGGCCAAGACCTGGTTGGTACCCATTATGTTTTCCCGAGATGAGAAACAGTGTTTTGTTTTGGTCCGACTTAGTTTTGAAGGAATGCCGAGATCATTTGCATTCATATAAAGCTTGTTTGAGAGTGCATTCAATAGACTTTGCCATGTGTTTGTAGGACTTGGACTCTTGCTTTGACCCCGACGTTTGAAGAACTAAGTAAGTGGTATTTTTAATAAAGCTAAGTTATAACATTTGATAAAGCTTTGCCTTGCTTGTTTTGGAAAAGTATTTGTTAAGCATGAATGACTATCCCTATTTTGTGTATCAAGTATTAGCTTTGGTTTTGATAACATTCTTGACAAGTCTGTACGTGCTAAGGGACTATAAGCATTTGTAGCACAAGTCCGTACCTACTAAGGGACTATAAGCATTTGTAACACAAGTCTGTACGTGCTAGGGGACTCTAAACTTTTGTAGCACCTTTGATTATGTCATCCCTTATATTATTGATGCTAGTAAGCATCCCTTGAAGATTTGAAAGACTTGATGGATGGACTTGGTTCGTCCCTTGATTTTGTATAAGTTATGCTATGTATTGTTTAGAAAAGAGATCTTGAATATCATTTATGCAAAACCTTTATTACTGGTATCATTCACTGAGTATCCAAGCTCACCCTCTCTTATATATATGTAGGTGATGAGCAAGAAGGCGGCGACGCCTAGATGATTGTTTGCAAGATGTTTTGGATTCATGTTTTGTAGCATCTTGAAGATTATATTTCTTGGCTTATAGTTATTTCTTTTGTATATGTCAGCTTGAGAAGCCTTTTGATCAAGATGTATTTTGTACTTTATTTTACTGTATCCAAGTTGTAAACTATATTAAAATGTATGTCATTTCATTCGATCTACGCACAGCTCTTATGGACTAATTAGTTTCAAATTTATTGCTTCCGCACTTGTAAACCACATACGTATACTCTGATTGTGTGTGTGAATCCTTGTAAGTTGGCCTTTGGTAACCTCGGGTTACTGGCCATCATGGCACCATTCTACTAGGGGCGGAATGGGGTCGTGACAGATTGGTATCAGAGCACAAGTTCTTATTAATACGTTATTCACACACTTTGAGTCCTAAAGAGCATAGGATTTCCCTTAGAAGGATGTTAGGATTGCATCATATTGCTTGCTACTTGACAAGATGTGCATCATCTCGGCGTGATCATTTGTTACTTGCACACATGTCTATTTGTCCATTTTGTTTTAAAGTCACACTTTGCATACTCTTAGCATCATGAGAAGGGGGAGACCTCCAGTTGGCCGAGATCATCCCGAGGACAGATTGGACACTAGAGAGATTGGTCGAAGGTTTGGTTCAAGAGTTGAGACAACCTAGGCCACAAGACACTAGTACCACCTCTACTCAGGCCGAGCATACAAACGGCCGACATGCAGCTCCACCTTCACCTCCTCCAGTACCACAAGTGCCCCCACAGCCAGCCTTGTATGGGGACGGCACGATAGCCTTGATTAGAGAGTTTAAGAAAATGAAACCGCCGAGATTCCAAGGGGGCATAGAGCTAATGAAAGCCGAAGCGTGGGTTTTGGAAATGGAGAAGTTGTTTGAGATTTTTCCTAGCACCGACACTCAGAAGGTGTCATTGGCAGCATTCACATTAGACGATGACACGTGAAGATAGTAGATGATGGTCCGAGAAAGTAATCCGAGTTTGACTTGGGCCAAATTTTTGGAGTTGTTTTACAGTAAACATTTTCCCCTCAGTGTCCGAAATCGCAAGATCATAGAGTTCCAGACTCTTACACAAGGAAACAAGACAGTGGCGGAATACGACCGTGCTTTTACCGAGTTGGCAAGATATGCGCCTCACATGGTCGATGATGAATACAGAAAAGCTAAGAAGTTTGAAAGTGGGTTACGTGGACCGATGCATGATCGAGTTAACATGCTCAACATGCCGACTTACGCCGGAGTGTTAGACAAGGCCATCCTGGCAGAAGCTAACTTGAACCGATATCAGAGTTCCGAAGAGAGCCAAAAGAAGAGACATAATTTCGACAATCGCCGAGGAGCATTTGATGCCAGGAAGAAGACGAACATAGGTAGTTCAAGCAACTCAAGACAGGAAGGTGGCACTAGGCCGACATGTTCAAGTTGCGGGAAGCCACATTCTGGAGTTTGTCGTTGGGCGTCTGGAGCTTGTTTTGAATGTGGTGAGGTAGGTCATCGTGTGAAAGACTGTCCGAAGACAAATGTTAATGATGGCAAGAAAAATGGGAGTACTTCGGGCTCTGCACAGAACAGCAACGTCGGCAAGGCACAAATAAGGCAGGGCAGAGTTTTTGCATTGGTACCAGGAGACACTCAGAATGCTGAGACAGTCGTGTCAGGTATACTCCCAATTTCCTCTCAAGATGTATACATATTGATTGATTCGGGTTCTACACATTCATTTGTATCTGCTAAGTTTGCCGAGAAGTTAAATAGAGAACAAGAACCCCTTGATTATATGTTATATGTGTCTACTCCATCTGGGAGAACTATGATTGTTGCATCCATTTATAGGGCGTGTGTTGCTGTGATTGAGGGTGTAGAATTATTAGTTGATTTGATGCCGTTGAGCATGACTCACTTTGATGTCATATTGGGAATGGACTGGTTAGTAGCGAATCACGCATCTATTAATTGTGTTTCGAAGAATGTCACACTGAAACCCCCAAACCAAGCCGAGGTTATTTTCCAGGGTAAAGGAGTAGTATCCCCACCTTGATCTCATCCATGAAGGCCTATAAGCTAATCCAAAAAGGGTGTCAAGGATATTTGTGTAGCGTACTAAGTAGTTTGAATGGAAACATAGAATTGGCCGACATCCCAATCGTTAATGAATTCTCCGACATCTTTCCAAATGAATTGCCTGGCCACTTAGTCGATAGAGAAATAGAATTTACTATTGACGTCACGTCGGGAACGCCGCCTATCTCCAAAACACCCTATAGAATGGCCCCAGCCGAGCTTAAGGAATTGAAAGTGCAACTACAAGAATTGTTGGATAAGGGTTTTATTAGGCCGAGCACTTCACCTTGGGGAGCACCAGTTCTATTTGTTAAGAAAAAGGATGGTAAACTTCGTCTTTGTATCGATTACCGAGAACTTAACAAGGTAACCATTAAGAATAGGTACCCATTGCCGAGGATTGATGATTTGCTTGATCAGTTACAAGGAGCACGAGTCTTTTCTAAAATTGATCTTAGGTCGGGCTACCATCAGCTTAAGGTTAAAGCCGAGGATGTTGAGAAGACAGCTTTTCGAACAAGGTATGGCCACTACGAGTTCTTAGTAATGCCTTTTGGAGTGACTAATGCTCCTGCAGGATTCATGGATTTGATGAACAGAGTCTTTAAGCCATACTTAGATGAGTTTGTAGTTGTTTTTATCGACGATATATTGACCTATTCTAAGAGTGAAATTGAGCGTGAGAATCATTTGAGACTTACCTTTCAAGTTTTGAGAGACCGGAAATTGTATGCTAAGTTCAACAAGTGTAAGTTTTGGCTGTCCAGCATTTCATTCTTGAGGCATGTGATTAATGAAGAGGGTATCTCAGTTGATCCCAGTAAGATTGAAGCTATTGTGAATTGGCCGACGCCGACCAACGTGTTCGAGGTTCGTAGCTTTCTAGGTTTGGCAGGTTATTACAGAAAGTTCGTGAAGGATTTCTCAAGGATTGCAATCCCATTGACACAATTGACTAAGAAGGGAGAGGCATATGAATGGACTGAGGATAGAGAGTCAGCTTTCCAAGAGCTAAAGACGAGGTTAGTCACAGCGCCAGTTCTTGTTCTACCATCAGGTAATGAGGAGTTTTAGATTTACAGTGATGCATCGGATAAAGGTTTGGGCTATGTATTAATGCAAGAGGGTAAGGTTATAGCATATGCATCTCGCTAGTTGAAACCCCATGAAAAGAATTATCCTACCCATGATCTAGAACTAGCTGCTGTAGTTTTTGCTTTTGAAGATTTGGCGTCATTACTTGTATGGAGCTTCTTGCCAAGTTTTCACATATCACAAGAGTTTAAAGTACTTGTTCACCCAGAAGGAATTAAATATGAGGCAAAGAAGATGGCTTGAATTATTGAAGGATTACGACATGCAGATTCAGTATCATCCAGGTAAAGAAAACTCAGTGGCCGACGCGTTGAGCAGGAAGTTGGCTGGGAATTCAGCTTGCTTGTCAATGATTTCAGTGGAGCCGACCATCATTGAGGAAGTGAAAACCAGACAGATGGAAGATAGGTTCTTCAGGAAGGTGATCGATGAGATTGTCACTAAGCCGAGGTCAGGGTATACCATTGAGAATCAGGTACTTAAGTTTGAAGGAAGAGTGTGCGTGGCCGACGTCCCAGAGTTGAAACGGAAAATTTTACAGGAAGCCCATGGTTCTAGAATTGTCGTTCATCCAGGAAATACCAAGATGTACCAGGACGTGAAGCAGACTTTTTGGTGGCCAAATATGAAAAGAGAGATAGCCGAGTTCGTATCCCAGTGTCTATATTTTCAACAAGTGAAAGCCGAACATTAGAGACCGGCAGGACTTCTTCAACCTTTGTCAATTCCAGAGTGGAAATGGGAACACATCTCCATGGATTTTGTTGTCGGGTTACCAAGGTCACAAAAAGGTAGGGATGCGGTTTGGGTTATAGTTGACAGATTAACTAAGTCAGCACACTTCTTGCCCGTTCAGACTACTTTCAATGCTGACCGACTTGCTATGTTGTATATGAACGAGATTGTTAGGCTTCACGGAGTGCCGATGTCCATTGTTTCAGACTGAGATCCGAAGTTCGTTTCCAGATTTTGGTAGAGTCTACAAAGAGCTTTGGGGACCGAGTTGAGGTTTAGCATAGCTTTTCATCCCCAGACCGATGGGCAGACAGAGAGAACAAATCAGACACTTGAGGATATGCTCAGACTATGTGTGTTGGACTTCAAGGGAAGTTGGGAAGTGCATCTACCATTAGTAGAATTTGCCTACAACAACAGCTATCAAGCCAGCATTGGCATGGCGCCGTATAAAGTTTTGTATGGAAGGAAGTGCAGATCTCCGATATGTTGGACCAAGGTAGGAGACAAAGCTTTGATTGGTCCCGAGCTAGTTCAAGTTACAACCGAGAAGATTAAGCTCATTCGACAAAGGATCAAAACTGCTCAGAGTCAACAGAAGAGCTATGCCGACCAGAGGAAAAGAGAGTTGGAATTTGAAGTTGGAGATCATGTATTCCTGAAAGTTTCGCCGATGAAAGGAGTTTCGAGATTTGGGAAAAAGGGTAAATTAGCACCTCGCTACATCGGGCCATTTGAAATTCTTGAGAAAGTTAATTCTGTCGCTTACAGACTTGCTTTGCCGCCAGAGTTAAGCCAAGTCCACAATGTGTTTCATATTTCGATGTTGAGAAAATATGTTCGGGATCCACTGCACGTGATTGATCATTTTGGGATTGTGGTTAGTGAAGATTTAGGCTACGAAGAGAGGCCGATACGGATTCTTGATAGGCAAGTGAAACGGTTTAGGAAAATATCGATATCGATGGTGAAAATTGAATGGAACGAGCATTACGGCAAGGATGCTACATGGCAGATGGAAGAAGAGATGAAAGTCCGATATCCGGAATTGTTTTCGGGTCAAGGTAACTCAAGTTTGGGGACCAAACTTCTTTAAAGGGGTAAGGATGTAACAACCCTCACTTCATCTTAGTCATGCTCTCATGCATCTATATGATTTTGTCTTGTTAAGCTTGCATTTCAAATATTGTCTTTGTTTTGCTTAAGTGTTACTGCATGCTTTGTTCCTTGCTTGGTGTGAGTTTAGCCGAGGTCATCCTAAGCCTGGGTCGCACCTTTGAATCTCTTATACCTAGGACTATCTTGGAATCTTTTGGTTAACCTCCACTCGCACCTTGGTATATTGGCCGAGATGTCACTATCTAGGCCGAGGTGTTCATCACCAAGGCCGAGATGTGTATTATCTAGGCCGAGATGTTACCCTTGCACCTAGTGATCTTGTTCCTGGATTGGTATGACCTAGACCGAGGTGTGGCACATCTAGGCTGAGGTGTGGCACAGCTAAGTCAAGTGTTGTCCTTCCTAGCCGAGATCATTGAGACCTTACTTGCCGAAGCCTTGTCCTTAGCCGAGATCATTACCTGCCGGAGTGCCTATGCCATCTTGCTTGTTGAACACATTTTGTCATAGTCTTGTCTTTTCACTCAGTCATCTTTTTGAGAAGAGCCAACCAGCCAATGCCACGTCTCCCAGCAAAGGGCTAAGTCAGTGGGCTATTGAGAAACACATCATTTTCTATCATATCCTTGTCTTTTAGAAAGAGAGGCTCTAGGAAGAAGAAGGAGGAGTTCTTAAAGAGGGAATAGATTTCCAAGCTTGATCTTCACACCTTGAGCCGTTAGATTCGTGTCTTGAGGTTAGGATCTTGATCTACTCTTGTTGTTCTTATTGTTCATCTAGCTGCATTGCATGATCGAGCACGATTTGTAAGCCATGCATTGATTTAAAGTTTGGTTTTAGATAGAGAAAGTGATATTCATGTGTTCTTGAATAAAAGCCTTGTTTGATCCGAAAGCTTGCATCAAGATTCATGTTTTTGTGTTTGTCTTCATAAGATCTTCAAGTATGGGTACCCAGGTCCATGTTTTCGAACTCATCTCATGAAATCCCAGATTTCGTAATAACAAGTTGTGATTGAGCATTCATGTTTTTCATATTCTTCATGTTCATGTTCTTCATGTTCTTCAGCAGAGGGAAGCCCAGATTTTCCCGACTTCATTTTCTTAAATGTGGCCATCGGGACCACACCTCGGCAAGGAGGTGTGGGACCTCGGCCAAGACCTGGTTGGTACCCATTATGTTTTCCCGAGATGAGAAACAGTGTTTTGTTTTGGTCCGACTTAGTTTTGAAGGAATGCCGAGATCATTTGCATTCATATAAAGCTTGTTTGAGAGTGCATTCAATAGACTTTGCCATGTGTTTGTAGGACTTGGACTCTTGCTTTGACCCCGACGTTTGAAGAACTAAGTGAGTGGTATTTTTAATAAAGCTATGTTATGACATTTGATAAAGCTTTGCCTTGCTTGTTTTGGAAAAGTATTTGTTAAGCATGAATGACTATCCCTATTTTGTGTATCAAGTATTAGCTTTGGTTTTGATAACATTCTTGACAAGTCCGTACGTGCTAAGGGACTATAAGCATTTGTAGCATAAGTCCGTACCTGCTAAGAGACTATAAGCATATGTAGCACAAGTCCGTACGTGCTAGGGGACTCTAAACTTTTGTAGCACCTTTGATTATGTCATCCCTTGTATTATTGATGCTAGTAAGCATCCCTTGAAGATTTGAAAGACTTGATGGATGGACTTGGTTCGTCCCTTGATTTTGTATAAGTTATGCTATGTATTGCTTAGAAAAGAGATCTTGAATATCATTCATGCAAAACCGTTATTACTGGTATCATTCACTGAGTATCCAAGCTCACCCTCTCTTATATATATGTAGGTGATGAGCAAGAAGGCGGCGACGCCTAGATGATTGTTTGTAAGATGTTTTGGATTCATGTTTTGTAGCATCTTGAAGATTATGCTTCTTGGCTTATAGTTATTTCTTTTATATATGTCGGCTTGAGAAGCCTTTTGATCAAGATGTATTTTGTACTTTATTTTATTGTATCCAAGTTATAAACTATATTAAGATGTATGTCATTTCATTCGATCTATGCACAGCTCTTATGGACTAATTAGTTTTAAATTTATTGCTTCCGCACTTGTAAGCCCCATACGTATACTCTGATTGTGTGTGTGAATCCTTGTAAGTTAGCCTTTGGTAACCTCGGGTTACTGGCCATCATGGCACCATTCTACTAAGGGCGGAATGGGGTCGTGATAAGTTAACTTAAATAAATAAGCATGCCTCAAATGCAACATGACATCCTTTTCAATTCTTTCAATTACCCATTTGTCAATTGAATCAAATAATTAAACAATTCATCAAATCCATTTTATATGGTCTTATGAGATGAATGCATATGCCATGTCATACTCAAAATAATTTTCTCATCTTTTGAAATCTTATGCACAATGCCAATTTGAAAACACATTAATGTAACAATTTCAATAAAATTCCAAGATGATAAATACGACTCAGGTAATCCCTAGGCTGGTGTCTACGAGTAGACAATATAAGTACTACCAATTCATTTCCAGTTCATATATGCTACTCAATTCATGAGTTAAATTCATTATCTTTCAACAACCAAAATGAGACTACAACTCAATGATTTTCTAATTATGCAAAACTCACATGAACACTTCAAACCTGCCATTTTACGGATATTTCGTCCGAAGGAATCGGCACCCATTTATATATAAAATTTTGGGTCTTTCACTCAGGATACTCCGGCCAACTTGCTTTAAATAGAGTCCATCCCCTTTCTCCTCCCAAACAACTATACATATGCAATATATTTTTAAACATAATCACATATGGAGTACATCCCCTTTCTCCTCCCAATAAACATACATATACAATGTATTTATTACATGGTCATATACAATGACACCAACAATGGATTAGCGTTAAATCGCCTAATCCTCATGCAATTTCTACAACAATCATAGTTATCCTCCACCGATAGCCCAATACAATTATTTCTAAAGAGATGTTCAATCTCAAAATAAATATTTTATTCAAAACTTACATAGGTGAGATATTACATATCCAATATCACCATTTATAACCACAACCTTCCAATTTCACATTTTCAATGTTAATTCCAATTATTTATGCAAAATAATGATTTAATCAAAATTAGGGCAAAATCCTCATCTTTCCAAATATCAACCCAATTCACCAAAATCAACTATTTGGCACAACTTGTTCATATATTCAAGCCTCATACTCATTTACCTTATATTCATCAAAATCCCTTTTTACATTTCACACCGAATTCCTAGATTTGTCCAAACCACAACCAAATCTCATCATCTACACACAATAGCAAATAACTAAGTTAAAAATCATATTAGAGTGTAGAAAATTCCTACTTATTAAATATTACCATTTCCATCCTATTATGTCAAAAGTTATGGTATAATCTTAATAACACACTTTTAACCATAATGGATATAACCTTTAACCAAAACTAATTTAATCCACTAAATTAGTAAGGTTATTATATTCCAAAATTTTCAAATTAATAATATCAAACCTAACTTTACATGCCTCATCCCTCAAACATAACTATATTTCAACTTAACCATTTCTTATGCCAAACTATTTAAAAAGGTAATATTTTTACCCAATTCTCTACCAATAACAATTTCATAACTTTTTCTAAAATTAATTAACCAACATGATATTTACATCAAAAATTATGAAATATGCCCAAGAAAATATCATTTTCTTTCCAAACTCATTCTCTAAGCATTATTCAACTATGACATCCTATTTTAATCAAAAGCCCCCAAAATTAAATGTAATTCCTTTGTTTTCTTTAAAAATGCTCTTTTAGTCACAAACTGGTAAAAATTTCAAAACCAATCAAGTCGAAGTCCATTTTTGTTCAAATTTAAAACATAGCTCTTTCATAACCTTACAAACATATTCCAAGTTTACACTTTTGCAATTTGGGCATCAACTCTTTATTTTTCTCAAAATTTCCCTTTTAAGCAAATAAATCACAAATTTTTCAAAAATTCTAATTAAATTATATGCAATTTTAAACTCCATATAATCAAGTAAAAGTGCATAAAGAAGTGTATGAAAAATTCCTACTTAACAATTTACACAATATTCCTCAATATCAATTTATTTTTCTCAAAAATAAATCCCAAAACTCAAGGATGAGATAAATATTTCAACATTAATTTCTCAAAACAAATTATCTAACCATAATATGATGTAGATACAATCCATACAACTATTAAATTTTATTTTCAGATTTCTTTGCAAAATTATCAACACAAAATGATTTTTTTTTTTAAATCAATATCAAAATGCCAACATTCTTAACATTTCACAATAATTTTTCTTCCAAAAATTACCAAACAAAAATATGAAAATATATCTATATGCAATACCTCTTATAATGACATATTTTCTCAAAATAACCCTAATATAGCTTTAATGTAAAAATATGAACAAAGTCCCTACCTCAAATGTGAACAAAAGCTAATCCGAAAATGCAAACATCACCCGATCATGGATCCGAGACCACCATTGTGAAGATCATGACGAGCTCTCCGACGTTCATTTACAACACTTTTGCAAAATCTCACTCTAAAGACTCCCACTCTAAGCTCAAAGCTTGAGTGACTATGGAAAATAAAGAAAGAGGGAGAGAGAGAGAGAGAGAGACGCACAGAGGGGAGCCTCTGCCAAACTCAACCAAAGAGAATGAAATGAAATGGAAAGGAAAGGAAGATGAAATGATAGCCACTACAAAAAAGAGGGACAAGCCCATGTGGGTTTGTCTTTCTAAAAGAAAAAAAATTGGTTTCTTCAAAATATATTTTGTAATAATATCTTCAAATTTTATAATATAAATTATAAAATGATATAATTTTTCTCACCACAAAATACAATATTTTTGTACACCATAAAATATAATATTTTGCTCACTACAAAATATATACTCATTTTATTCACTACAAAAATATATAATTTTTTACCATATGGTACACACCATAAAATCAACTACCAAATATTTATTATAATCCTATATAATAAATAATAACAACTCCCAAAGTGGTTATTACCAATCACATAATTAAAAAGGACCAAGCAGTTAAACATGAGTCATTAAACAGACTCAAATTAAATTAAATCTAAGCCATGGATCTTGATTAAATTCTCACCCATAAGCCAAACATGGCCCAATTATATATTAAAATAAACCCAACTAATTTATCTCAAATCATGGTCCAAACACCCAAAACTCACTTTCAAATTCTGCTATACACTAGACCGAACACTGATCAGTCCACAAATTTTCATAAAATAAATACTCATCAATAAATTCTGAAAGTTTTACCCAACGTGCTAGACTCGTATGTGAACAACATATAAAAATTTCATAATTTTCTAAGACCGGAAACTATTTTAAAAAAATACAAAACCGAACTATTTTCGCAAAGAATTTACACAGCAGTCAAGTCTGAAAATTTGCTCAATTAAATTATACACTGTCTATTTTTTTTTTAAAAATTATGGGTCATTACAAGAGAAAAAGTGAAATGAAATATGTTTGGAGCCTATTTATAGTAATAGAAAAGTAACCCTAAGGTCAATAAAATAATAGGCCCAAAACCCCGCAAAAGTAGGGCCCATTCGAACCCCAAAATCTGGAAAAAAAAAAAAAAAAAAAACGCGTAGAGGTCGACCTTTCGGGCAAGGGGTTGACCCTTTAGGTAGAAAAGACAATCTAGCACAAGCAAGGGGGTCAACCCTTAGACAGGAGGGGATCGACCCTATTTTCCCGCAACTAACACACAAATTCTGAAATATAAGAGGGTCAACCCTTCCCAGACTGGTGTCGACCCTATATTCCAGCAACACTTCTAGAAACTTCACCAATAGGTAAGGGTCGGCCCTTAGGAAGGCTGGTGTTCACCCCAAAATAGAATTTCTAAGTTCCCAAACAACTTTTTGACTAGAACAAGCACAAACAAACAAACCCAACGAGTTTAAATCGGATCATACTCCTCCAAAACCAACATTCAACAACTCCAAAGACTCCCAAAAATGAAAATAAGGGAATTAAATACACGCTCCAATGGATTAAAGGATGCGGGTGTTACAATGGGTGAGAAAAGGAAAAAGTAAGAAAATATAAAATGTATATGTATGATATTTTTTAAAAAATATATCTCAACTGTCGTTTTATAATTTGAATAGATCTAAGCCGTCCAAATGTCGTAGTAGAACAAATGTATGTAGGACAAATTCAAAAATCATCCTACTTCATTATATAGATGTTAAAGATTCATATAAGGTCTAAATTTATGAAGTCTATCAAGTATTCAATATATTTAAAAATAATAATTAATTTTTCAGATTCATTTAATTTGTGGACTATAAAATTTATTAATTTAATCTCCACTACACACAGTAAAATCTGGCTCCTAATTTTGAGATCGTAGACTTTTCATATAATACGAACAAAAATAAGTGAATAAAAAGGAGAAAATAAAAAAAATCAAATAGAGAGAAAAATAAAAATGGAAGAAAGTAAAAAAAAATAAAAAGAAAAGAGAGAGGAATGTGGGATCATGGGATCATGAAAGGATGGGTGAGAAATGGAAAAAATAAGAGAGAGAAGCAGGAAAATAGAAAATGTATATGTAGAATATTTTTTAGAAAATATATCTCAGCCGTTGTTTTATAATTTGAATAGATTTAAGCCATCCAAATGTCCTAGTAGGACAAATGTGTGTAGGACAAATTCAAAAACCATCATGCTTTATTATATAGATTTTTAATAATTTTATACATATATACACATAGATATATACATAAATAATTCAACTAACATTATTATATATATTTATTAATGTTATATTTTATATAATGATAAAATTAATATTATTCTTTTGTAATGCATAGATTGCAAAATATTTCTAGAAATAATATAGACATATATAAATAATTTAACTTAATTTTATATAATATATTTTTAAAAAAAATTAACCCGTGCATTGCACGGGTCAATTGCTAGTGGGACATTATTTAATATTAAGACCTTAGAATATCTCCAATGGCAAATCCTATAATAGCAATGCCATTGCCAAATTATGACAATGAATAGTTGCATTTGGCACAAATTATAGCAATAGTGCTCCAATGCAGGATTGTCATTTTTGTTGTTTTGGCATAGAAACTAGTGTGTGTGTGTGACGTTCGGCCGGTTGTTGGGTCATTGTCTGGCTGGACGTCCCACACACACTAGTTTTCAACTGTCATTTTGCAAAAATGGCAGACCTGAGGAAGGGAGCGATGTTTTGCTGAGATGGAGGGAAGGAGAAAAGTTTTTATTATGAGTTGGCAGTTATGGCAGCTGCCATAACTTGCCATTAGAGCAAGCTTTTTGTGAACTACTGCCAAATTATGGTAATAGCAGCTCCAATGATATGCTATTGGAGATGCTCTTAGAAGTGGTTAAAATAGCTAAAAATTTTAAAATTATTATATTATTTTATATTTTTTTTATAAAAAATCAAAAAATAATTAAAATAATCAATTCACAAACAAATTCTATCATTTATTTATAATATATTTTAAAATAGAAAGATTGTTTTTTACTTTTAATTTTATACTTACTGAAAAAACTCATAAATCCCATTTTAGTAAATGTTGCTCTAGTTAGTCTTGAGTGTTTTTTCTTAAACCATTTAGTCCTTTTATTTTTGGTATAATATATATTTTTGATATATTGTGTATGGAGTTTACATTTTTGCCCATATTGTGATTTTATTTTGATTTGGTCATGGTGTGCATATATTCTCTCTCCCTCTCTCTCTCTCTCTCTCTCTCTCTCCCTCTCTCCCTCTCTCTCTCTTGTTGGCTCTCTCAACACTGTTCTTTGAATGCATCACCACACCATAACCCTCAAATCCCCAATCAAATGCAATGGATTGTCCCCAAACCCAATCACTCTCCAAAACCCTAGACTAATTCACGCCATTATCCCTACTATTTCATCCAATAAGTCTTATTGGATTTTCAACTGCAAAGGAATTGAAAGCTCAGTTCTCAACATCATCAGCGACATTAACTACATCATCAACGCCAACTACATCATCAACATCAGCAACATTAACTACATCATCCACATCAACTACATCATCAACATCAGCAACACCATCCACATCATCAACATCAACTACATCATCAACATCATCCACATCAGCGACATCATCAACATCAGCAACATCAACTACATCATCAACATCAACGACATCATCAACATCAGCAACATCAGCATCATCAATATCAGCAACATCAGCAACATTAACTACATCATCAACATCATCCACATCAGCGACATCATCAACATCATCAAGACACCGAATCACTGCCGACGTTAGTTCGCCGACATTACGGTATCACTGACAAGCAGAGTTCAAGAATCCTTAGTCCTCAAGGCAAATAGCTTCTGGTAATGTGAACGACGCGTATACCTTATTAGGTTTCTAGGGTTTTTTGTGGGTCGTGTGCTATGTTATTGTGTCATTCAATATTGGAGGGTCAACATTGCCAAATGTGATTTCTCAATCACACAAGATGAGGATCCCAATCACTAACGTTGGGATACAAACCCAAAATCTTCCATAATATCTCGATTGTTTTGTTCGGAAAGGAGTGAAATCATAAAAAAAGCCTATAATAAGCTTTTGGGCATTTTTGTCATTAAAACATCAGTAAAGACTTACATTGCCCTTCACCAAAAAAAATTACGTGTTAAATAAATGGGTATATACGTAATTAACGTTCAAACATGACTTATCAGTTTACAAAATAAAAGGTAGGACCAAATGGTTCAACCAATTAAAATTTGGGATTTATTGGTGCTTTGCCCTAACATTTTTGTTTCTTGCTTTCTATTTTCACTTTCAATTTTTATTTTTTTTTGAAAATTAAAAATGAAAACTTGTTTAATATATTGTTTTTGTTTTTAACAATATAAAATTGATTTTAAAATTTTTAAAAACATAAAAAGGTCTTTTCACTTGTTTTTAAAACAAGTTTTCACTTTTTCCTCTCACCACCACTTTTGGCCACCACAACCAAGGATGGATCTAAGTGAGTGTAGAAGGGGCCGATTGCACCCCCCAAAACTTGAAAAATATCATATATTATACTAAAAAATTTAAAATAATTTAAAATTATAAGGATTTGCAGCACCAAATATGTTTTCGCACCCCTATAGTAATAATCTTGGATTCGTTCTTGACCACAACCATTGGCTACTAACCACCACCACCTACTGTTTGTGGGTAGCGAGCTTCAACCAACCTCCGGCAACTCTCCAGTGGGTGGTCTAGCACTGTAATAATCTTCGGCCACCTCGTGATCTCTGGTAACATCCGATCACTAACTGTAGTGGACACCTCTGGTCACCGACCATTATCTGTCACCACCTCCATCCATCCTCTATTTCTGGCAACTCATTAAATAAATTTCTCTATTTTTTTGGGTAAATTACACTTACACCCCCTGGGATTTTGGTTTAATACACATCATTCCTAACATTTGGAAAATCACACTAACCCCCTTGTTATTGTAATTATTTAAATAAAATGAAGACATTGAACTCATGCACTCTCTCTTTTCTTGCTTTGGTTTACTTCCTCTATTTTTTTTTTCTTTTCCTTTGCTTTACTTTTTTTTTTTTTTTTTTTAAAAAGTAATTTTCTCTATTTTTCTACTTGGAGTTGTTACTTTTTATATAAGTAGGAGGGTTTGTGAAATGAGACTATTAACCACAAAGGTGAGAATGTAATTTCCAAAATGTCAGGGGTGGAATGTAATTAGACCAAACCTCAAGGAGGTGTCAGTGTAACTTACCCCCTTTTTTTTGTGTGTGCATTTTCAAAGTATTTTTATAAACCAAGCAAGTTTTCTATTTTTTTTAATAAAAAAACGAAAAGCAATTTCTTATATTTTTTTGTAAAATTAAAACTAAAAGTTGAAAACATTATTTTTTTAAAACCTAAATTGTTTTACGTTTTGCTCTTATTATATAATTTTTGTATAAATATTAAAAACCTTCTCGAAGGAAAATAAATAAAATTTTAATATTTGACTAGTTAAATGACAAAAAATATAGAGCTTTTAAAAAAATGAATTAAATCATCCAATTAAAAAAAAAAAGTCGCTAAATTCCTTCTCTTAGTGTGAATGAGTCTCTCTCTCTCTCTCTCTCTCTCTCTCTCATTTTGTCATATTTATAATTAATAATTTCTTACCAATTAAATAAATAAATAAAAATAAAATCCATCTTTCCTCAAGTCCTCACTAAAGCAATCGCACCAAGTAAATTCTATTATCATTTTACTTTTAAAAAATTTAACTTATTTATCCGTTAGTTTAAAAAATAAATAAAAATAAGTTCACGTATATAAGCTAAAACCAACTAATTTTTTTTTAAAGCAAAAATTTGGATCTAAAGCAAAATATATTTTAAACTTGAGTTCCAAATATTTTTAGAAGGAAAAATGATTCATCTCCCTAATTTTATCCTTTCAATTTCACTCCCAATAATGTAGACATCAATGGAGTGTGGGAATACTGCTGCCCCAAAAGGACAGCAGGAACTGCGATGCCTTCAAACGGCACAGTCTCGACGAGTCCAGATCCTCTGAAACCCTTTCCTGCAACCTTTTCCTGCAGTGCCCCAAAACAACGTCGTTTGGGGGCAAAACTTAAAAGAAAAATACAACCAACAGCAGCAAATAAACCCTCCATTGTCTTCTCTCTTCTGGTTTACACAGATTTTCGTCTTCTTCCTTCTAGATTTCTTTCTCAGTTCTTTCAATTTCACACATACATCTTATTGATAATCTGATTTAGATTCACACATACAATGTTTAGATATAATTTTTGTAGTTGATGATGATGCAAATCACCATCCTTCCATGTGTTTGTGATTGCAATATCTTCTATTGTCTTGTAGATCCTATCATAAATTCCAACTTTCATGAAATAATTACTCCCCCTCCTCCTTCTCTAAAAACTACAAAGCAATCCCACTTCTCTAATTAAACCCACTTCTCTCTCTAACTTTTAAACCCACAAAGCAAACCCACATTAAACCCACTTTTTAGTTGTAGTCACCATGTAAAGCAAACTCATCTTTTTCTCTCTCAACTAAACCCACTTATGTGATTTCAATTTTTTTGGGGGTAAAATCCTTTGTATATTTGTTTGTTTTGATAGATATATATATATATATCCTCTCTATGTTTTGTCTAGATCTAGAAGGAAAAGAAAGAAAGAAAGGAAAAGAGGAAGGAAGGAGGGGAGGTGCGGCTGGGAAGGACCGCTGGAAGAAGAGAGGTTATGTTTTATCTGCTGATGCTGGTTGTATTTTTTTTTTTAAAGTTCTATCCAACAACGACGTAGTTTGGGGCACTGCAGGAAAGAGTTGCAGGAAAGGGTTACAGATGATCTTGACTCCTTTTTTTATTTTTTATTTTTTTCTCACTTAGGCGTTCAGTCACAAGGCATCACTTTGTTAATTACAAAAAACTTTTTGGGTTTTGTGCATTACTTGTAGAGAATTTAAAATATGTATATACAGTATTTATATAAAGGAATGGCTTCTGTCCAGTCCTTAATCAGATTGGACCGTGCTGTTGGGCCCGTGGAGGCCCACCACGGGTCCTGTTTTGATAATCTGAACCGTTGAATATGTAGAACTCGTCGAGTACTATATGCCTGTAAAAAATCACGTTGATCGGATATCGATAGCTATGTGATCAAAACAGATTTTTGTCAACCGTTAATTTATCCACCGTCCGTTTTTTTTAATGCAAAACTAATTTGATCACATAATTATCGATATCCGATTAACGTGATTTTTTACAGGCATATAGTACTCGACGAGTTCTACACATTGAATGTTTTAGATTATCAAAACGGGACCCGTGATGGGCCCCCGCGGGCCCAACAGCACGGTCCAGTCCGATTAAGGACTGGACAGAAGCCATGCCCTTTATATAATTCTCAATACCAAAAAGTGTTTCACAATTTACCCACTTATTAAGGTATTAAATATTATTTAATTACTTAATTTCAAATTTTCTATATTTATTTTTAAAATTAGCATAATAAAATATTTAAAATTTTATAATTGTTATTGTAATTTTTTGTTATGTTAATTTATGACGAGATTATATATTTTATGGTTAATACGAAATTTTGTGATAGGATAGGGTGCATGTTGTTTACACCCTTACCATTCATTCTTGATTCATTATAAGAATAATTATAAATATATTATAAATAAAATTATTGTAAAAGAATAGTAATTCAACTATTCTTTCTATTTTACTCTAGTAAAAGGATTAATAATTTCATAAATTAGTACAAGATTAATAATTTCATAAATTAATGAGATAACTATTTATTATGTATTAATTTTTTTTTTTCATACTTAAAATTATGATCTTCAATCCCTCTCAATATTAAAAATTTGTCAATTTCCTCCGATTGAATATTTGTCGTACATGTAATTTGGTTAATAAAATTTGTAATGAAACATGAGATTGTGAGTCCATGGACTAACAATTTCAATCCTATACTATAATCCTTGTAATCAAACATGCCCTAAATGTTCAGAATTCTATATATCGTGCATGTGTGAAATTATAATACAGTGTATTTACTTGTAACAATATTTTATAAATTATTATGATATCGAGATACCTTATTGGTCAGAAATGATGAATTATGGGTATAATATTCATTTCATGTATTATTTTAATTATGCCTACTCACGTATTCACAAGTGAGAACTTTATTTTCTCAAACGTCATAACTACGGCCTCATTTAGGAACATGTTATTTTAGTAATTTTTTGGTTTTCTAGCTAAAATATGGGATAAAAAAAATTAGTATGTTTGGAATGAATTTTTAATTTTTTACGAAAAAATGTGTAAAAAGTAGAAAGAAAATGAAATTTTAACTTTTTGGTGTAGGTTATATGCTTTTTGATTGTTTTAGTAATTTTTTGATTTTTAGGCTAAAAGTGTTACATGTCAAACGAAGCCTAAGTCAAAAATTTTACAATATCAATCATAAAATTTTAAACATTTTATTATGCAAATTTTAAAAATAAATCTAGAAAATTTGAAACCAAGTAATTAAATAATATTAATACCTTAGTAATTGGGTAAATTGTGAAACACTTTCTGGTATTGAGAATTATAAGTAAATATTTTTTTTTTAATATTCTCTACAAATAAATATTAGTTTTGTTCTCTATCTGAATGTATAGCTCTCCATCTTTGGTTTAAAAATAAAATTAAAAAAAGAAAAAAAATTGTCAAATCTGTGCCGTTTGATGGCACCGCAGCTTCTGCTACCCCCAGTAACCCCAATAATGTAGACTTCAATGATATGGAATTGGGAGATGTTAAAGAGGAGAGAGAGAGTGTGTGTGTGTCAAGCCCCAACATTTTAATTAATTGGAAATATTATCAAAACTCATAATTTAGGTTCATTTTTTTTTTTATATCTATATATATCTATTACCCTTGAGTAATAGAAATGTAATAATACATATTCTCTCTCTCTTCCAATGAATGCAACAATAACAATAATAAATGTCGAGCTTCCACTACGGAGCTACAAACAAATAATTACAAACCACAAGATACATCTTTCATTCCCTTAACATCTATGATAAAATTTATACAAAAAGGTACATGGAATCCATACTTTTCAACTAATGAATCCGAAATTCTCTTCCTGAAAAAGAATAAAACAACAAGGGGTGAGCACTAATGCCCAGTAGGAATCTCATAGTTCTACAACAATAGCTAACACACATATAGAAATGATCATGCATGCAGAGTGATACCATATAGTAAGGTGACTTTTTGTAAGTCCAAAATATTATACGAAAAGTGTCTTTTCTTAAAATTTCACTTGAACCTTTAAGAAAACTCCCTGCCGTAAATATAGTCTCTCATCATTAGGAAACCGTAAATTTTCTTTGAAAACAAGTTCACTTAAGGAAGAACATCATCTTAAATTTATTAACCCGATTCCAAATTATTCCTCATTTCGTTTCTATTTTAATATTCCACATTTCATTTCCATTATAATATTACACATTTCATTTCCATTTCCAATTACCATACTCCATAACATCAAAATCCAAAGGATTAGAGTTCAAACATAACACAAGAATTACAAACCCTTTTTTTTAAAATTCAATTTCCCAATTACTTGCCAAACAAAGCTCATAATCTTCTCTTTTGTCACAAGCAATCCATTGAGTTCATCATCACTAGCCCCTAATCCAATTACCCACACGATGCCAATTTCAATCCTTAATCCATTTTCCTTCAGTTCATTTATTCTTCTCAATTCATGAGTCAATTTCATTATCTTTCAACAACCAAACTGAGACTACAACTCAGTGGTTTTCCAATCATACAAAACACACATAAACACTTCAAACTGCAATTTTACTGAAATTTCATCCGCGGGATCGGCACCCATGTATAAATTTCGGGATTTTCACCCAAGACACTCCGGCCAACTTAGTTATAATGGAGTCCATCCATTTTCTCCTCCCAAACAGTGGAGTCCATCCCCTTTCTCCTTCCAAACAAACATACATATACAATGTATTTAATCACATAATCACACATGGAGTACATCTCCTTTCTCTTCCCAAACAATCATAAATATACAATGTATTAAAACACACAGCCATATTCAATGACAACCATTTCTCAGACTTATCATATTATTTACTCTTTTCAACTAGCACAATACATGTGATCCAAAATATGATTTTCAAAATGAAACAAGTGCACTTAAAATGTAACACAAAAATTTCCAAAATCTCTTTCTAAAACATACAGTTTGAATCCTCAAAATCCATTGCATGCTCCATGATATGCATGATTTATAAATAGTCCGGTTTGCCTAGTCAACATGCAATTTCTACAACAATCATAGCTATTCTCCATTGATAGCCCAAAACAAATATATCTAAACCGATAAATAAATTCCTCTAAAGATACGCTTTTCCAAAATCTCATATGAGAGTGATAATACATATCAAGCTCCACCATCATCATTAATAATCCTCCGATTTCACATTTACAATGACAATTTCAATTATTCATACAAAATAACAATTTGATCCAATTAGAGCAAAACTCCCTTCTTCTTCTTTTTTTTCTCAAAATATCAACCCAAACTCAATACAATCCAACACAACTCAACTTAATTCAACACAATTCAACATAATCAACATTATTCAACATGATTCAATTCAACACCACTAAATGCAATTCAACATAATTTAAGGTGAACTCTTGAATCCCCATTTCATCATTTCATCCCAAGTCTCATGTCATCCATATCATTAACAAATCTTTTTCCCCAAATTTCATTTCATATTATAGCATGATTTACAATATCCATAATAAAGGTTCATTCGCTAATTTTTATCATAATTTTCAAATACTTTCAAAATTCAATTAAACTTATATATATATATATATATATAATTCAATACCTCAATTTCATGATTCTACTTTCAATTTAGGCAAAATCATTAATTATCACCATGAATCAACTTACGATTTTTAAGAAAAATCAAGAATTTCAAGAACAATTGAAACTTCTCACACCACTACTTTTAATTACAATTTTCCCCTTGATTATACACCTAAGGTTCATAATCCACAAGCTTAACCCAACAATTGAACCCCAACATTTCAAACCCTAAACCCTCAAATTCCATGATATAACACTATATGCTCAAAAATAGATATTTTGTATTTATATAATCAAAATAGCACAAATCTATCTGTAAATGCAAGTATTGAAGGAGAACTAAGACCCCTACCTCAAGATTGGAATCTAAGAGTGAAGACCCATCTTCAAACTTCAATGAAATCACAAAATAATCGGTCAAAATCTTGATCCTTGCTTGTTCTTCAACCTTGATGCAAGATCCATGGTGGATTTGTTGGTAAAAATGGATGAAATCAAAGTTTTGGGGGCTAGGTTTTCGGATATGGAGGAGGGGAGAGGAAGAGAGGATGAAAAAATGAAGTTTTTGGGCCAAAATGTCACTTTATAATGTCTGTTAGCGACCAGGTCACTCGAGCGAAGGAAGCTTGGCTCGAGTGTGGAAAAGAAGCTCTCAAATTTTCTGGAAAACACACTCTTCACTCGAGCGAAGAAAGTCTCGCTCGAGTGAGCATGCTTCCAGCACAGAAACTCAAAATTGAAACAGGTGTAACTCTCTCGTTCGGACTCCGTTTTAGGTCGTTCTTGTGTCCAAATTGAAGCCCCGGAAACAAGATTTCCAATGGTTCTAGCCTCACATTCAAATTCAAAGTATGGAAGGAGAAAAGGGCAAAAGAGTGAAGGTTGGTCAAAAACTCAAACTCAAACTTGGGCCTTTTTAATCTAATCTTACCTAAATACCTTGTTAAGGCTTCAATCAAGGTTCCAAACATCACCCAAGGGTCCTCAATTATAATATTTAAAGTTCACTTGCCAACTCCTCAATACCAAGAGTCCAACAACCATACAAGTTTTGAGGTGACGGGCACCACCTTATATCAATCCAATGTGAATTAGAATCCGAGTCATTACACAGAGAGAGAGAGAGAGAGTGTAAGATTGCTTCACATAAGTTTTAGTCACGTCATTAGGGATGGAATTTGAAGGTCTCAATTAAGGGGGTGTAACATATCTATTTTAGAAGTTTACTAAACAAGAGAGCAACATTATACCTCCTTAATTTTTTTTCGTCAAACTCCCTTTAATGATGTGACAAAAAATTTAAAAAGAAAAGAGAAGAGTTTGAAGAGGAGAGAGAAGAGTTTGAAGAGAGTTGATTAGTTGATATTATTTGTCACATCATTAAGGAGAGTGTGAGGAGAAAAAAATTAGAAGAATGAAACATTTCTCAAAACAAAATTCACATTCTATATTTTTAAAGTAGTTTTTGTAACTAATTTGTGCCTATAATTTCGTAAGAGATAGTGAAAAAAACTTTAAAAACATTTAAAAAAGTATAATATTTTAATTATAAAAATATAAAAAATTTAGAGAAAATTGGTGATAAATCCAATTCGAAGGGTGCCTAAGGCACTAGGTCTAGTGAATATTTTTTGTTAGTGATAGATCCACCTTTTGTGAAATAGTTTGGTGAGAAGTCATTTTTATTGTTTTGAAGGACATTTGGTTTCCAATTTTAATCCTTAATTTATCTGTTGACTTTCGTTGACTATCTATTTAAAAAAAAAAAATTCCTATCTGTTCAATTTTTTTCTTATTTGTTTAAATTTTTTACCCTATTTGTTTAATTTCTTAATCTTTTCTATTCAAATTTTCCTTATATGTTTAAATATTTTTCCAAATAAAATTCTATCTATCTAATTTTTTGTTTATCTATTTAATTTTCCCCTTATCTGTTCAATTTTTTTTTTTTTTAGTTCAAATTTTGTTTCTATCTTTCAAACCAACTCTATCTAATGTCAAAATCTTTTCTATCTGTTGAAGTTTTGTATCTATCTGTTGCAATTGCTAGAGAGAGATGAGAGAGTTAGCTATTATAATACCAAGCCAAACAAAACCTATATGTTAAAAAATTATTATTTTTCTATTTGTTCAAATATCTCCTTATCTCATCTGTTCAACACAACACAAGAACAAGAAAAAAAAATGGTGCGATTTGTTTCATTTTCCTCAATATCAACATCAATAACCAAAATAACTACAACTACATACATATACACATAAACAACAAAACAACAAATCAACTACAAAAAAAAAAAAAAAAAAAATGGAGACAGAGACATACACATACACATACATGTATACATACACATATCATACATTCGAAGAACCTTAAAAAAAAAAAAAAAAAAAAAAACTGCACAAAGACAGAGACATACATACACATATCATACATTGGAAGAACCTTCGAAGCTAAATACTTGTGTATCATCAATAGATCTGAGATCTGAATGTGTGTCAGAGAGCGAGAGAGAGAGAGAGAGAGAGAGAGAGAGAGAGATAGAGATCTGAGGGAAGAGATTATGTGGTGTGGTCGACAGTGATGGACAACAGAAGAGGACGACATGATGTGTGAGATCTAAATGAGAGATAGAGATTTTGATCTCAAAATCACAATCATCGCCACCAATGCCGTCGCCGTTGTCTTTTGAGGACTTACTAATGATGAGATAACTCCATTTCCAACAATGAGGGATCTGTTTAAAGTAACAATCGACAACGATGGAGCGAGAGAAAGAGAGACGGCGAAGGCTCTACGTATGGTCGATCTTAAGAGGTGCTGACAACGTCTGTTCAAATCTGCCATAGAGGAGGGAATCAGCACTGGAGTATTGGAGTTCAATAATTCCGGCATCGTGGCAGTAGTGGTGGTGTGAAGGAGGAGGTGATGATGATTATGTCACTGTAGAAGGCGGAGGTAAGAAAGAGAATGAGAGAGAGTAGAGGGAAGAGAGAAAGATAAGTGTGATTTGTTAGGTTTGGACATATATATAATATATATAAGGAAGGGTATTTGGTCATTTTATTTGAGCTGGTCTTTTTAGATAAAATATTTCAACGCCTGAACTTTTGAACAAATAAAATTAAAATTTAAACTTTTACCCTAAAATTTATTATTATTATTTTTTCTGCTCCAATTCCCCTATTTCCTAAAATACCACAACAAGTTCTAGGATGCCCTTAGGCGTGTAAATTTGGCCCGGTCCGGCCCATGTCGGGCTTCGCGGACTCCTGCCAAAATTCAAGCCTGGCTGGGCCGACCCACGGGCCAAAGAAATTAGGCCCAGGCCTAGTCTTAGGCCCAGGGGTATTCGGGGCCTTGGGCAGGCAGTTGGGTTGGGCCTCGGGCTGGCCTAGTTAGCCTGGCCTCGAGCTTGGGTCAAGTTTGGGCGGGCCTGATCATTTTTTTTTTTTTAATTTTTTTCTACCAAAATTTTATTATTTTCCACTAAAAAGACACTGGGCCTCGGGCGGGTCGGGCCTTGAGTGGGCCTTAAGCGGCCACGAGCCGGGCTTCAAAATTATGGCCCAGGCCTAAGGGCTCGGGTTGGGCTCTATAGCGATCCCGGTTTTCCACTCATTGTTTATTGTATTCCGGACTCGGTTCCGTGGATGTGTGTTGTTGTCTTATTCTCGTTTCAATCCTTTACTCTTTGTATTTGAGTTTTGGGTTGTGTTGGGCAGGTTTGAAACAGGTTGGTTGTGTTTAGAAACAAATAGTTTTTGTCCAGATTTTGGTCTTCACGCTCGAGCGGGGCTTTTGACGCTCGAGCGGGACCCTTTGCTTTTGCTCCTCCGCTCGAGCGAGAAGTTTAACACTCGAGCGAGATTATTCCACCTTCAGTACTTTTCCTACAGGTCATCGGACGCTCGAGCGTCCACTTTCACGCTCGAGTGGGGACCTTAGTCTGCAGAACTTCTGGAAATGTGCATTCGACGCTCGAGCGACGTTTTTGACGCTCGAGCGGGAGTCTATGCCTGACGCTCGAGCGGGGCGTTCCACGCTCGAGCGGACTGTGATGTATATCAGTCCGAGATGAAGCTTTTTGAACCACTTTTTCGACTCACTCTCTCTCTCTAGCTTTCAAAACCCTAATTTGAGAGCTCCTCTCTCTAGAACTCTCCCTCTCTCTACATTTTGATCTTGGTTTAGTGAGACCCAAACCTTGTGTCTTCATTAAAGTGTTAGAGCTTTTCAAGACCTCCATTTTGATCGGAAAAGTTGTAGGTTTGGAGCACCTTCGAGTTTGTGCATCATCTCCTTTGGGTCTCTTCATTTGAGGTAGGGATAACTACTCATATTTATGGCCTTTGACATAAACATTTAGTCATTTTGATTTAATGTTGTAATTGGAAAATTTTGGGTGTTAGGGTTCTAAAGCTTGAAATGTATAAAGAGGGGTTTTAGTCCTTTTGAACTATACATGTGTATCTAGATCTTAAGATGAGGTTATTGATGTTTATTGATAATATTTGGACCTTTGGGGCAATGTTGAGAAAAATAGGGAAAATGCCTTAGTTGGGTTTAATCGGGTCATGTGTGTAATAAATGAAATTTATTATGGAAATATGAAATTGGTTTGGAAATAATGAAATTGGGAAATTATGTGATTGAATGGTGTAGTTGGATTGGTTTATCACTTGCCTATGAGAATGTTAAGAAATTATCTGTTTGATGAATTTATTATCTGTTTAGAAATAAATGTTTTGGTCTATCGGTGGAGGATAGTCTTGATTGTTGTAGACATTGCATGATGATTAGGTGAACTAAAACTAATCAATTGAGTATGTCATTGAATATGACGAATGGAATAACACATTGAATATGTGCTTTGCTTGATCATTGTATATGATAAGTGTTTAAATACATTGTATATGTATGTTGTTTGGAAGGAGATAGGAGATGTATTCCATGGTTTGGGAGGAGATAGGGGATGTACTCTCAAACCTATTTGGGAGGAGATAGGGGATGGACTCCAATGATAATTAAGTTGGCCGAAGTGTCCAAGGTGAAAGTCCTGAAATCTTGATTGCGTTTGCATAACGTAGATGAATTGAAGTGTTGAAGTATTATTGATATGAGTTGTAGTCTCATTTTGAATTGAAGTATGGAAATGTTAATGATGTGAGTTGTAGTCTCGTTATAAACTGTCTGGATGAATTGAGTACCATATCTATGAATTGGTTTGGATAACGAAACGGAAAAATGATATATGTATATATATATACCTGTGAGTATGGATTGGCTATGAAATAGATGTACGTCTATTTATTTGAGTTAGACATTTATCAAAAGCTAACGTTTTGATTATCGTTCATATTATGTTTAGCATATCTCTACTGGGCGTTGGCTCACCCTATATGGGACATCACTTTCAGGTACAGGTGATATGCTGCCTCCAAGGTTGTAGCTTGGGAGGTTGTAGAAGCTGAAGGCTTATTTTTGGTGTAGTTATATTTGTGTTACATGTAAAATTCAAGCCAAGGGCTTAATGTGTTTGAGTTAGTACTCTCTTTTTGTAACCAAGTGTTGGCTTGGAAAGTTGTAAGCCCGCAGAGCATTTACTTTTGTTGTCAACATGTAATACTTTTGTAATGAGTACTCTGATAAATAGAAATATGTTTTATTCTCTTATGTCTATGGATGTCGTGAATGTTGGGTTTATATGTATTATTTTGAGGGCATTACAGGCTCGGGCCTAAATGGATAGGGCCCATCGCAGACTGCGGGCGGGTTTCGGGCCACCCACAGACTGCGGGCCATTTTTACACTCCTAGATGCCCTGCTGCTTCCTTCTTTCGTTCTCTCTCTAAACTCTCCCTTTCTCTGTCTACAAAACAGTTTTTTTTTTTTATAGTATAAGTCGTTCTTGTCAAAGTCAATTAATCCGACCTTAGTACGTAATCTTGAATAAAAACAAACGAGGAATCTTAACTGTTATGTGATATGATTGAGATTTGAGTGCAAAAATGCACAACTTGAGTCTACTAGGAAAATTATTTAGTGATCGGGGCTAAATTTATGTGGTGTTTATTTTAATATTTATTAATTAAAATCTTGGTATTTAATTTTTTTCTTGTTCAGTTTTAAAAAATAATTTAACATGTGTCAAATAATAAATGATTTAGAGTAATACTTAGAAGAAAAATTATTCAAAAATCCTATTTGGAGAAATGATATTCCAGTTAATTCTAAAAGTTTTCTTTCAAACCAATTAGTCCTTTTTATTTATGGTATGTTGTATTTATTTGATTTGGGAGTTGTAGAGTTAACATGCTTGCCCTTGTATATGCTTTTCTTTTGATTTTTTCATGATATTAGGGGGGTTTGTTTAGGTATGTTATTACTTTTCTATTTTTTGTTGGAGAATAATGATTTTTCGGCAACTTTAATTCAAAATTAAAGTGGGACCCAACTGCCGGCTGAAGTGGGTCTGAGTGGTTTTGTACTCTCTCAAGTGAGAAGATTACAATATAAAAATGATAGAGCGTTGAATTGTGAATGAGAATTGTCTCATAAAGTGGGCTTAGGTTTAGTCTTGGTCTGAACTGACCTAGGCTTGTGTATGTGCATGTGCATGTGTATGTGTTGGACTTAGACTTAGTCTTGGGCATGTGCTAGATTGTGCTATACTGGACTAGACTTGTCTTGTGCAGATGTTTTAGACTGGGTATGAATCGGGTTATGACCCAATACACGTATCCATTTTGCGACCCATTTAGTTGGATTATTTAAATAGCATTATATATATATATTTATTTATTTATTCAACCTTTGTAACTCTCATCTTTTGATGATAGAGTTGATGATCATTATGCACATGGGAGTTTTGTACCTTTGTAACTTTAGCCCTAAAGGTTAGAGTTGATGGCCATTGATGCTAAGTTTTATGATAGCCTTCATGGCTTAGACCTCTTCTCTTCAAGTATAAAAAGGGCCTTTTCCCTCCAACTTAGAAGAAGAGTTTAAGAGAGATTTTTTATGGAAAATGGAGACGTTGTTTTGAGATAAAAAAAAGTTGGAGATGGTTTTTACACTAAAGAAAAATTTGCTATTTTCTTTTGCCAGTTCCTTCTTTGGTTCTTGTTAGAGAAAGCGCAACCATTATCAAGTTTGCCGAAACTATTCAGAAGGTGCTTCTGCATTAGTTGGTTTCGACCGTTGTATCCTGGGAGATAGACGTTGACGTACCTTCAGCATCCATCTGGAGGCAGTGAATCTGTTTTAAGGAAATTGTGGTATCACACAGGGTTCGGTTTACTTCCTTTTACTAGTTTTATTTTATTACGAATTTTTGTAAATTCTAGCATGTTCTTGTCCTGAAATTCAAAGTGGTTATTCAATATGAATCTATTTATTTTATTTAAGTACACAATTGGTACAACATTTTTTTGGAGGATTGTGTGGAGTGATTTGTGGGGATGATGAAGTTACCCAGTTGATGTTGGTATATTGATGTTGAATCATTGGTGTTGTCCGAAGGAGTGTTAGGTGGTTGATTTGTTCCGATGATTTTTTTGAGGCTATGTTGTTGACGTGTTATGTGGCAATTTACGAGTCAGTTTATATGTTTTCCGATGTTGATTCATTGTGTTTTGGTTGTGGTTTTGTTTTGGTGTGTGCTTCGAGGGAGTCTGATGTATAAGGTACTAATGTTACGATGTCATTTTATGATGTTATTTGATTGTCACTGTGTGAGGATGCTTTGTTTCATTGTTCGAATGGTGTGGGGTTAATAATGGTAGAGTCAAGTCATGTTTTTGTTGTTGTTGTTGTTGTTGTTGTTGTTGTTGTT
This sequence comes from Camellia granthamiana, assembly GCA_036172215.1. Lineage (NCBI taxonomy): Eukaryota > Viridiplantae > Streptophyta > Magnoliopsida > Ericales > Theaceae > Camellia > Camellia granthamiana. The sequence continues at coordinate 61,628,113 of CM069911.1, read as the reverse complement.
GCTACAGGTATGGAGCTTGTAGTGTTGCTGTTGTGTACTTATGGATAGACTAATACGGTTGTTCATTTTCATCAAGCCTTTACATTTGCACAATTGGTTGATGGTGTATGCGGAAAGTTTCATAGCATGGTGCTGGGATTAGTGTATTTCTTGTTCCACCCTTTCACCCAAACACACACCATGACGTAATGAAAACATCAATTTCATCATGTTGATCAATGTCATTTCAACACTCGACATACCATTACGTGGAATATTTTACTAATATGGAAACCGACACCATGACATGTAACCCAACACTGTTGTAGTTCCGTTACAAACTAACACAAACGTAAACAGACTCAATACAAATCGAAATCATCGCACATCATTAACATATACATCATCAACATTCCACTTAACCTACTATGGATGTTAATGACATCCATGGACAACACCAACATATATACACATGCAAAACATGGAATTAGTGAGACATTGCAACATATATAAACTTGAAAAATAGATGAGTCATTGCTACATTACATCTTAACAACACAACAAACATAACAGATACCACTATCATTAAACTAAGCCCACATACACCAAAAACATAAAGTTACAGTTGAAGAACTAAAACCAGAACATAAAAAAACCATTACATAACCATACCCCCAATGGAATGCAAAACCCACCCAACCATTAACACTTGATAATATCACAAACGAGTGCCTAACATTACTAAACTATCATCAAAGACAAATACATAATCTAACGTGCAACGCCCTCAAAATAATACATAATACCCATCATTTAGACATGCAGTGATATAAGAAAACCAACACCTTTTCATTCATCAGAGTAGTTCTTATAACAGTATTACATGTTAACAACAAAAAGCAAATGCCCTACGGGCTTATAGCTTTCCAAGTCAACACTTGGTTACACAAAAGAAGAGTACTAACTCTATACAAAATAAACCCTTGGCTTGAAATACATGCAATACAAACAAAATAATCAAAAAGAGTCTTCAACTCCTACATCCATCGAAGCTAAGTCCTTGGAGGTGGCATCCTACCTGTACCTGAAAATAATGTCCCATATAGGGTGAGTCAATGCCCAGTAGAGATATGCTAAACACAGTATGAGCAGTAACTAAGACATTAGCAATTGATAAATGTTTAATTCCCATAAATCAATTCATAACCCATTTCCATTACATGACCACTATATCCATGTTTCATTTCATTTTCCATTTCTTATCATGTTCACAATTTACAACGACAGCTCAGAACCTGGCCAACAATTTATATGAGATAGTGACTCATATTAAACATTTCTCATTTCACAGTAGATAAGCATACTAGCTATATCAACACTTCGATAGATGAGCATATAAGCTATATCAACATCTCAACAGATAAGCATGCAAGCTGTATCCACACTTCAACAGATAAGCATATGAGCTACATCAACACTTCCATAGATAAGCATATGAGCTATATCAACACAGTAACTGACAAGCATATGAGTTGTATCAGCGGAGTCCATTCCCTATCTCCTCCCAAACAACATCCAGTTTAGAGGTCCATCCCCTATCTTCCCCTAAACCGTGGAGTACATCCCTTATCTCCTCCCCCACACACACAACGTATATACACATAGGTCATATATATAATCAATCAATACATAACGTTAATGTATTCTATCAACCGTCATACTCTATGACACCTCCAATTGATTAGTTTTAGTTTGCCTAATCATCATGTTTTGTCTACAACAATCAAAACTACCCTCCACCGGTAGCCCAAAGCAATTATTTCTAAACAGATAATAAAAGCTCCAACAGATAAAATATCAATGTTTTCCACAATGAGCGATTAATAAATCCAACTCTACCATTTTACAATATAATGAGCCAATTTCATTATTTCCAACTCAATTCCAAATAACCACAATTTTCCCAAATTAATTATACCAATTAATTTATACAACAAATTAGGATTTTCTACCCCATTTCCCAATATTGACCCAATGGTCTATATTTCAACAACCAACAACATTAACCTTATTTTGAAACCCAAAATACACATTTTAGAATCAAAATTACAAAAACCACTTTCAACATTTTCAAACCCTAAGTTCCCCAAAATCAACCATTTAACAAAATGCCCAAAAATCTAAGTCAAAACCCATAGTAGTGAGTAGGAATCCCTACCTCAGATTCGGAGCCCAAGGGAAGAAGATGAAGAAAACCAAAATGCTCCAAACTCCAAGATCCATGGATCAAAACGAAGCCCTCGACGATCAACACAACTTTTACAAAGGCCAAAGGGAAGGGAAGCACTCTAACTAGATCAAACCCTAGAGAGAAGGGAGTTTCTAGAGAGAGAGGCTCTCAAATATGTTTTTGGGAAAGTAAGAGAGAGAGAGAAGTGTAAGAAATGATTCAAAAATGCCCAGCTGCCCTCTGTTATACGACATTCCCGCTCGAGCGGAAGACACAACGCTCGAGCGTCAAGAACAAAAAAATTAGGTCCGCTCGAGCGCAAGAAGGCCCGCTCGAGTGCCAAGACACAAGAATAAAGTACATCCACTCGAGCGCGAAAGCCAGTCCGCTCGAGCGTAGATTTCCCCCTCCCAGAACTTTCACAGACAAAACACTACCCACTCGAGCGCCAACATACCCGCTCGAGCGTGACCCACTCGAGCGTGAAAAACACACCTGCATAAGTTTTGCAGAGGCACGAAATACTGGAAGTGTGTAAACCCCGCTCGAGCGTAATAATGCCCGCTCGAGCAGACAACCAAAAAACCAAACTCCGCTCGAGCGCAGAATAACCCGCTCGAGCGTAACACCAAAAACCTGGACAACTAAATTTGAGACTCAGGCTCAACCAACCTGTAACACACATGCCCAAAACATCCCAAAACTCAAACATACAGAATTAAAGGATGACAACAAGACAAACAACCACCAACTCCACGGAACCAAAGTCCGGAATACGACAACTACAGAAAGGGAAAACCGGGATCGCTATAACCTCCCCTCCTTAAAGAATTTCGTCCCCGAAATTAAATACAAGTTTTTTTTCAAAAAGCAAGATTTACTCAATTCTCAACATTATTACAATGTGAAGTTTAACAACCCGACCCATTACCGGTCATCCCATCTCTATTCAAGAGGCAATTCACCACATATCTCAATATGTATCATCAACATGCTTTTCCCGAAATTCAACAATTTCTACATACATGTTTCACAATTCTATATCATATTCAACATTCATGATATATCTCCATTTCTACAATACATTAAACACATACAATGTTATAACAAACTTCCATTAACGAAAACATTCACAATGTTTTACAACTTAGGACATAATTAATGCCCTTAAATTCAATATTATTACAAAATTTCATTACATGATTACACATCAACAAACAAGTCCGGATATTTCTCGCGGACCTCCAACTCACGTTCCCAAGTGGCTTCCTCCACTCCGTGATGTTTCCACAAAACCTTTACCAAGGGAATGGTCTTGCCTTGGAAGACTTGATCCCGCCTATCCAAGACCCGAACCAGTCTCTCCTCATACGAGGCATCCTCATCTACCTTCAAATCGGTCCACTCTAACACATGGGACGGATCTGGCTCATACTTCCGAAGCATACTAACATGAAACACGCCATGCACTCCGGACAATTGCGGTGGCAAAGCCAAATGATAAGCAACCTCCCCAATCCTCTCAAGGATCTCAAAGGGACCGATAAACCGAGGGGATAACTTCCCACTCTTTCCAAACCTCATCAAACCTCGCCTAGGTGATATTTTCAAGAAAACATAATCACCTACCTCAAACGCCAAAGGTCTCCTCCTACGGTCGGCATAACTCTTTTGGCGACTCTGGGCAGTAACAAGCCTCCTACGGATAAGCCCAACTTTCTCCGTCGTCTCTCTAACCAACTCCGGACCCAACAAAGGTGCATCACCCACCTCGGCCCAACAAACCGGAGACCTACACGGTCGGCCATACAAGGCCTCAAACGGTGCCATACCGATGCTAGACTGAAAGCTGTTGTTGTAGGCAAACTCCACCAATGGCAAGTGCCTCTCCCACGTCCCACTAAAGTCAAGGACACAACCTTGAAGCATATCCTCTAGGATCTGAATAGTACGCTCGGACTGCCCGTCAGTCTGAGGATGATAAGCCGTACTAAAGGTCAACTTAGTGCCCAAGGCACTCTGCAAACTCTGCCACAACCTAGCAGTAAAACGAGGATCTCTATCTGAGACGATCGTCATTGGGACCCCGTGCAATCTCACTATGTCCCGAATATACAAGTCGGCGAGATGATCTACCGAATCTCTCACGCGCATAGGAATGAAGTGTGCCGACTTAGCCAACCGGTCTACAACCACCCAAATAGCATCACTACCCCGCTGAGTCCTCGGAAGACCTACAACGAAGTCCATAGTGACATGCTCCCACTTCCACTCAGCAATAGGCAAGGGTTGCAACAAACCCGCTGGCCTCTGATGCTCGGCCTTCACTTGCTGACAAGTAAGGCACTTCGATACGAAAACAGCTACACCTCTCTTCATACCCCGCCACCAAAACTGGCGACCCAAATCCCGATACATCTTAGTGCCTCCCGGATGCACCGTAAGGCGTGAATGATGAAACTCTCGGAGTACTTCCTCTCGGCAAGACTCCGGCACAAACAAACGGTCTCGATATCTCACACTCTGGTCGGGATACACTGTCAAACCCTTCTCAACCTTCCCACTTGAGACCTTCTCTCGGAGGGATTCTACCTCAAGGTCACCTCTCTGTGCCTCCAACACTCGAGTCACAAGTATAGGCCGCACAACTACAGAAAACAAGGCCGCAACCTCAACGGATTCGCCCAGAAGCAAATCAAACTCGCCAAGTACCCCCAACATCTCCCATTCCCGGATGGCTATACAAGCTACATCGCTAATGGACTTCCTACTAAGGGCATCGGCCACAACATTGGCCTTTCCCGGGTGATAGTGCAACTGAAAATCATAGTCCTCAATGAACTACATCCACCTTCTCTGCCTCAAATTTAAGTCTCTCTGTGTGAACAGATACTTCAAACTCTTATGGTCCGAGAACACCTTGAACCTCTCACCATAAAGGTAATGCCTCCAAATCTTCAAGGCAAAGATCACAGCTGCTAACTCTAGGTCATGTGTAGGGTAATTCTTCTCGTGTATTTTCAACTGACGTGAGCCATAAGCCACCACTTTCCCCTCTTGCATCAACACACAACCCAAACCCTCTCGTGAGGCATCACAGTAAACCGCATAACCCAACCCTCTCTCCAGGATAATCAAAACCGGAGCAGTGGTCAATCTAACCTTCAACTCCTGGCACGACTTTTCACAAGTCTCACTCCACACAAACTTGACTCCCTTCCGAGTCAGTCTAGTCAACGGCGAAGCTAGCCTGGAGAAATCTTTCACAAACCGGTGGTAATACCCAGCTAATCCCAGAAAACTGCGGATCTCAAAAATGCTCTTAGGCTGTGCCCAGTCTTGCACTGCCTCAATCTTGGATGGATCAACAGACACCCCTTCCCCGGATACCACATGGCCTAAGAACTTGACTTCTCCTAGCCAAAACTCACATTTCGCAAACTTAGCATACAGCTTATGGGCTCTAAGCAATTCAAGCACCACTCTCAAGTGTTCCTCGTGCTCCTCCTCAGAAAGCGAATAGATAAGAATGTCGTCCATGAAAATGACTACAAAACGATCTAAGAATTCCTAAAATATCCGGTTCATCAAGTCCATAAAGACTGCCGGTGCATTGGTGAGCCCAAATGGCATCACCAGAAACTCATAATGGCCATACCGCGTACGGAATGCCATCTTAGGAATATCCTCCTCCCTGACCCTCAACTGGTGGTAACGCGATCTCAAGTCTATCTTAGAGAAATAACGGGAACCCTTCAACTGGTCAAACAGATCATCAATACGGGGCATAGGGTACTTATTCTTGACCGTACCCCGATTCAACTTCCGGTAGTCGATACACAGTCTCAAGGCACCATCTTTCTTTTTAGCAAAGAGGGCCGGTGCTCCCCACGGCGAAACGCTAGGGCGAATGAAGCCCTTATCTAGCAATTCCTGGAGCTGAATCTTCAACTCACTCAACTCGGCTGGGGCAAAACGATAAGGTGCCATAGAAATCGGCACTGTGCCGGGCACTAAATCAATAGAGAACTCGATCTCTCGGTGAGGTGGCAAACTAACGAGATCCTCGGGAAAAACATCCGAATACTCACAAACCACCCTCAGCAATACAATCTGGGTCTCATCACACTCACCACTCATAACGCTGGCAAGTAGACCACTAAGTTCACTCCGCCCTCGCGGATCATACATCGGTGGCAACACACTATCAACCCGATCCCCCAAGAAATGGAAACACTCCTCGCTCAAGGTACAAACTGTGACCCTCTGGCGGTAGCAATCAATGACAGCCTGGTATGACGATAGCCAGCCCATACCCAAAATAACATCAAAACCCTTCATGGGCATAACAACAAAGGGAAAAGGAAGCCTACGGTCGGCGACCTCTATATCACAACCTCTACACTCGTGTTTCAAAATCAGTTCACCCCCAACAGGTGATACAACACATATAGGAGATGCTAATAGTGCCAACTCCAACTCCAACACAGATGCAAATGCAGTAGATACAAAAGAATGAGATGCACCCGTATCAATCAATACTCTAGCAACCAAGTTGCAAAACAGAAAGGTACCTCTCACTACTGATGGAGCCGGTACTAAGTCTTGCGCGGTAACAGCATACACGCGCCCTGTAGGCCCCTGATCCACCTGCTCACCTCCAGGAGCAAAAGACTGCTGCACAGACTGGGATGACGAAGCTCCCGGATTGGCCCTCGAGGCCTGCACAGACTGAGCTGGCTGATAACTCTGCGTCTGCCTAGAACCAGACGCTCCCGAAGTGGCACTCAACTGTGGGCAAAACCTCTTCAGGTGCCTAGGCTGACCACACTGATAGTAAGACAAAGGCTGGCCCCTGCCCTGACTCTGGCCCTGAGGTCTAGCTGAAGAAGAAGCAGCTCGCTGACCCCCTCTCTTCTGCGGGCAAACCGTAGACTTGTGACCCAACTAGCCACATGCGAAACAAGTCACGCCTCCCTGACTACCTCTCCCGGAGCCTGTACTCGGCACTGGGAAGGTCGATCTAGCCAAACCACCCTGAGACTGCTGAGGGTTAAAACCCCTCTGTCTCCTACCATCACCCTAACCATCTTGGCTCCTCTTGGAGCCTCTCTGCCCGTCCTCCTACTCCTGCATCATAATCTCCATATGAGCTGCAGCATCCACCAGGCGTCTATATTCTCGAATGAAAGACCCTCCAACCCTCAACTTGAGTCCACGCCTCAACTTCCGCTCAAACTCAAAGCAACAGCGTTCCTCGGATGCCACAAGCTCAGGTGCAAACCTGGACAAACTGGTAAAAGAGGCCTCAAACTCGGCCACTGACAAACCCTGCTGCTTAAGCTGGCAAAACTGTTCCCTCAGCTTCTCCCTGGCGGCTGAAGACAAGAACTTCTCCTGGAAGGCATCTACAAAAGCCCCCCATGTGCCACCAACACGGCCCTTCTCGTGCTTCCACCATTGACCCGCATCTCCCTTAAGCTGGAAGGATGCCAAGGTCACCTTCAATGCTCCGTCCTCGATGCCAAGCATCTCGAACGTCTTACTCATCTGTTCCAACCACTCATTAGCCTTAAGTGGCTCCTTCGGATCCCCAACAAACTCGTCCGGGTTAGACCAGAAGAACTCCCTCTTCAAGAAAGAAGGCCCTGCCTCAGTAACCTGATTCTCAGCTCTGAGAATACCCAAAGCCCCTGCTATCTCTCGGGCCAAGGCGCCCATAGACTGCTGACCCGTTGGCTCGGCCACATTGGCCTAACCAACTCCCTTCTGCACTGCCGAAACGTCATCCGGTAAAGGCACTTCCTGCTTCCTAGGCCTACCACGGCCACCACCTCGTCCTCGTCCTGACATCCTATTAAAGGTAACGAAGACGTTAGCACATTCATAAATGTGCCGAAACTAAACACTCGCGTCCTAATGCATGAACAACTGTAATTCACTCCACGTAAGCACATAAACACATAAGCACTTACGAACTTCATTCCCGGATAATGATAGTCCCGAGGCGTTACTAGAGTTCCGGTTAGAAACAGCATTGATCAAGTGCTTTTCCAACAAGACTCACAGAAACCCAAGGATCCAATCAATATCCTAGAAATCAAACCCCATACCCAAGTAGCCACATAAGCATGTTATCACATAAGCATATAACATTACATCTAAGTCTCTTAACAAGCGAGACGAACCCATTGTGATACTAATCACTTCCCACGTACCCAAAGTATTCGAACCCGGTACGCTCTGATACCAAGTTGTAACGCCCTCAAAATAATACATAATACCCATCATTTAGACATGCAGTGATATAAGAAAATCAACACCTTTCCATTCATCAGAGTAGTTCTTATAACAGTATTACATGTTAACAACAAAAAGCAAATGCCCTACGGGCTTACAGCTTTCCAAGTCAACACTTGGTTACACAAAAGAAGAGTACTAACTCTATACAAAATAAACCCTTGGCTTGAAATACATGTAATACAAACAAAATAATCAAAAAGAGTCTTCAACTCCCACATCCATCCAAGCTAAGTCCTTGGAGGTGGCATCCTACCTGTACCTGAAAATAATGTCCCATATAGGGTGAGCCAATGCCCAGTAGAGATATGCTAAACACAGTATGAGCAGTAACTAAGACATTAGCAATTGATAAATGTTTAATTCCCATAAATCAATTCATAACCCATTTCCATTACATGACCACTATGTCCATGTTTCATTTCATTTTCCATTTCTTATCATGTTCACAATTTACAACGACAGCTCAGACCCTGGCCAACAATTTATATGAGATAGTGACTCATATTAAACATTTCTCATTTTACAGTAGATAAGCATACTAGCTATATCAACACTTCGATAGATGAGCATATAAGCTATATCAACATCTCAACAGATAAGCATACAAGCTGTATCCACACTTCAACAAATAAGCATATGAGCTACATCAACACTTCCATAGATAAGCATATGAGCTATATCAACACATTAACTGACAAGCATATGAGCTGTATCAGCGGAGTCCATCCCCTATCTCCTCCCAAACAACATCCGGTTTAGAGGTCCATCCCCTATCTTCCCCTAAACCGTGGAGTACATCCCCTATCTCCTCCCCCACACACATAACGTATATACACATAGGTCATATACATAATCAATCAATACATAACGTTAATGTATTCTATCAACCGTCATACTCTATGACACCTCCAATTGATTAGTTTTAGTTTGCCTAATCATCATGCATTGTCTACAACAATCAAAACTACCTTCCACCGGTAGCCCAAAGCAATTATTTCTAAACAGATAATAAAAGCTCCAACAGATAAAATATCAATGTTTTCCACAATGAGCGATTAATAAATCCAACTCTACCATTTTACAATATAATGAGCCAATTTCATTATTTCCAACTCAATTCCAAATAACCACAATTTTCCCAAATTAATTATACCAATTAATTTATACAACAAATTAGAATTTTCTACCCCATTTCCCAATATTGACCCAATGGTCTATATTTCAACAACCAACAACATTAACCTTATTTTGAAACGCAAAATACACATTTTAGAATCAAAATAACAAAACCCACTTTCAACATTTTCAAACCCTAAGTTCCCCAAAATCAACCATTTAACAAAATGCCTAAAAATCTAAGTCAAAACCCATAGTAGTGAGTAGGAATCCCTACCTCAGATTCGGAGCCCAAGGGAAGAAGATGAAGAAAATCAAAATGCTCCAAACTCCAAGATCCACGGATCAAAACGAAGCCCTCGACGATCAACACAACTTTTACAAAGGCCAAAGGGAAGGGAAACACTATAACTAGATCAAACCCTAGAGAGAAGGGAGTTTCTAGAGAGAGAGGCTCTCAAATATGTTTTTGGGAAAGTAAGAGAGAGAGAGAGAGAAGTGTAAGAAATGATTCAAAAATGCCCAGCTGCCCTCTGTTATACGACATTCCCGCTGAGCGGAAGACACAACGCTCGAGCGTCAAGAACAAAAAAATTAGGTCCGCTCGAGCGCAAGAAGGCCCGCTCGAGTGCCAAGACACAAGAATAAAGTACATCCACTCGAGCGCGAAAGCCAGTCCGCTCGAGCGTAGATTTCCCCCTCCCAGAACTTTCACTGACAAAACACTACCCGCTCGAGCGCCAACATACCCGCTCGAGCGCGACCCGCTCGAGCGTAAGGAAACCCGCTCGAGCGTGAAAAACACACCTGCAGAAGTTTTGCGGAGGCACGAAATACTAGAAGTGTGTAAACCCCGCTCGAGTGTAATAATGCCCACTCGAGCGAACAACCAAAAAACCAAACTCCGCTCGAGCACAGAATAACCCGCTCGAGCGTAACACCAAAAACCTGGACAACTAGATTTGAGACTCAGGCTCAACCAACCTGTAACACACCTGCCTAAAACATCCCAACATTCAAACATACGGAATTAAAGGGTGACAACAAGAGAAACAACCACCAACTCCACGGAACCAAAGTCCAGAATACGACAACTACAGAAAGGGAAAACCGAGATCGCTATATAACGTTAGATACACAAATGGATTCAACCATAAACACAAGCAAAGCAACATTGGCAGCCACATACCTAATGCCATAGTTAACCACCACAATCACAAGCACCGACAAAGGGGGAGAAACAAGATGTTGATTGGGGCAAGGCAAAATGATGATTTAACATGACCAAAAACGAAATTTACACAAACCAATGATTCTTCATCGCATTAACATTGCCAACCCAAAACATTCCATCTTCGTAATTTCTGTTTTTCTCGATAAAAGGAAAACCAAAAAGCTCTACATTACGCTTTTGGACAAAATTAGTAATTCTAACATCACTGAAATCCGCTTTTTACCTAGGGAAACACACGTTGCAAACTTGTACATATGTGTCATTAATATTGAAATGGACTTATTAGTCTACACCAAAAAAAAAAAAAGGTTGGACTAAATGGATTATAAGATCTTGATTTAAGATTTATTGATGTTTTACCCTATTTTAAAATCACAAAATGACTTCTTCTGCTTAAGATATTGTCACATCATTCATTTTTATTTGAGCAATGCTAAGGATTTCATTAAAAAAATAAAAAATAAAAAAATTATCAAATATTTTATATAATAATCATATATATAAATATTGTGTCAAATATTTAATAATGCATTTAGACTCTTATAACATTTTTTTTTCTTGCCCAAGTGTTTTGCTTCTTCATTCGTTATCTAAAGCGGTTCGGCAAATTGCATATATTAGACCCATATGGCAAAATTTGTGACATTGTTTATAATAATATTAGCGGGTGGTACATGTGATGCGTGTGTAATTCAGATAACTAATGAAAAAAAAAAAAGAATTTAATATTATAATATGTATATTACTGTAACAACGCCCGCGAGGGACCTCGCTACAGCTCGGACTCGGTTTTTGTTGCGGTTCTCAATCTGGAACCAAAGAGTCCAAATCCGGCAAATCGTTTTGAGAAAACTGATTTTTTGAAAGAAGTGCCAAACATGGACTGCTTTGCCAGATAACAGAGTCGCCACCTAAATATTTTAAAATGGGAAATTTAGGAAACCCTGACTCGGTGCCAAAAGGCCACGTGTCCGTCATCACCAAAGCTGGCTCGGGAACTTGGGTACGATTGGGGAAGGTCACATCGTGAGCACCCCCGCTCGCCCGGTCAAAGACCGGCCTCTACTAACCATGATATCTGTTTTTGAAAACTTTGTATGCTCTTATTCCGGTTATTAGCCTAGATTACTATGTGATGCTCGCAGCAAACAAGTATAGACCGAGTCGTCTGAATTGGAACAAAACATTTCATGTTTGTTTGTGAAAGATGGTTTGCTACCCGCAGGTAGGCTTAAAATACAGATTTTGCCACAATCTAGTGGGCTTAACAAACAATTGATGAATTGCTCCAATTCAGATAACTCAACCTCCACCCACAGGCATTCAAGGCAGTTATATCACATAAGCACATAGCCTCATGGTAAGCATGCTATCATGGCAACACTCACACGCATGCAAGGATGCTAAAGCATAAAACTTACCTAGTACTCCAAGCCAAAACAGAAAACTGATTAGAAATCATGCATGATCCTAAAATATACAGAATGCCTAATGCAACACATGCAAAAAATGCAAACTAATAGCAGGCTCGGCTATTCTAAGTATGGCATATGAAATGCTACAACTATCATGTATTCAACTTGGAATTGAAATACAAATGCAGTTTGTATGATGCGCCGAGCCCGGTGCGTGCAAAACAGATGAATGATGCAAACATGCTGTCATACTGTATGCTAATTGAAATATGCCTTATATCTAACCATCCAAAGCGGGTAAATAAAAGGGAGAAAGAAGTGGGGGTTGGAAGACATACATCACACTCACACACCCTTATTACAATTTTGCCCTCGCGCAGAGGGTCCGAATAAATAATAATACAGTCCCAAATGAAAGAATATTACAGTCCGAATAAATATACAATTTTCTATTTAATTAACAAATTAATTACAGAAAAGTAAAACTGGCATGCAAGCCAGGGACTGCCTTGCTCCTGATGAATGGTGTATGCTGGGCTGCTTCGGGCGGAAATCCACTGGGATGCCCTGATTAGCCTCTGTTTGCAATTTTCTCGAAATGCGTGCCAACCTCCGAAAAGTTGTTGATTGTTGATTTTGCTGCAACGGAGAGCAGGAAAAGGGCATAGCAGTGTATTTCACAAATATATGCATGCCTCGATCCTCGTGCCACCAATCACGCATCTCGATGCATGATGGCCGAGGAACCGAATTGCACAACTCAATATGGGATGAATGCAGATGAATGCTACAACAAAAACCTAACTCCATCATGGGTAATCCGGAGTGTCGGTGACTTGGGAATCGAGACACGTTCCGGTACTCGGAGTACAGAATGCGCCTCGTTTCCCGTGCAATATGCATGATATGCATGAAATGCAACTAACATACAACCCTAGCATACGCAATGCTATGAAAATGAGATGAAAAGAAGATGCCTCGAAAAGCGTGCGCGCGGGCACGCAAACCGAGGCGATGGCATGACATGCAAATCGGATGAAACAAAGGTGCCTCGAAATGCGCGCCCACAGGCACGCAAACCGAGGCGATGCAAATGAGAGAATCGGATAAAACCGAAGTGCCTCGAAATGCGTGCCCGCGAACACGCAAACCGAGGCGACGATGAAATGATAAAATCGGATAAAACCGAAGTGCCTCGAGGTGCGTGCCCACAGGCGCGCAAACCGAGGCGATGATATGAAGTGATAAAATCGGATAAAACCGAAGTGCCTCGAGGTGCGTGCCCACAAGCGCGCAAACCGAGGCGATGATATGAAGTGTAAATCGGATAAAACCAAAGCGCCTCGAAATGCGTGCCCGCGGACACGCAAACCGAGGCGACGATGAAATGATAAAATCGGATAAAACCGAAGTGCCTCGAGGTGCGTGCCCACAGGCGCGCAAACCGAGGCGATGTTATAAAGTGTAAATCGGATAAAACCGAAGTGCCTCAAAATGCGTGCCCGCGGACACGCAAATCGAGGCAGAGGCATACGCAATGCCAAGCGGATAAAACAGAGTGCCTCGAAATGCGTGCACACGGGCACGCAAACCGAGGCAATGGCATACAAGCATGAAAATGCAAATTGGGCTTACGCCAACATGAGATAGCCTCGGCCACGCTCACATAGGCTGCCGGAATGCTAGAAATGAGGTGCCTCGAAGTGCGTGCCCATTGGCACGCAAACCGAGGCAATGCAAAAATGACACAAATGGCATGGGAAATGATGGCAATGGAATTTCAGCACTTAAATAAACGGGAAAACAGCCCCGAAACAATTCGAAATGACACTCGAAGCATGCATTCATCCCGAAAATGCGAAATTAAGCCCCGAAATGGCCTATAGCCATGCTACACGTGCAAAATATGATCATGGCAGCAAGAACAGTAGCAAGACAGTCCCAAAAATGGCATTTTTTCAGTAGTAAACATGGCCTAAATGCAAGCATAGATGGATCAAACAAAGCATGCAAAGTTAGTGGCCAAAAGAGGGGTATTGAGACAAGTGATACATGCAAACCCCAAATGGACAAACTTTCTTCTACAACATTGAAGATGAGCTAAAAATAAGCACAATTGCAGAAGATGACATTCTCAAAATCAGATCACAATCATGCTAAAAGATCCATGCAAAATAGGCTCCAAATAGGCTATATCATGAGACATGCAATGCACACACCAAATGACAAAACTTTCTTCATGGAATATGTAAAGGGGGTCAAAATAAGACCAAAGTCAGTAGGGGTCGAAGCCCCAAAAACAAATAGAGATAGGTCAAAATTGCATGCAAAAGAGTGGCACACTTGATGAATATTGAAGGAAGTGGTATATACAAAGGCCAAATGAAGCTGAGCCTATCTACAATGTTGTAGAGGGGCTCATTTTAAGCACAAAAGAAGTAGGGGTCGGACCCCCAAAAACCAACACAAATAGGTCAATTTTAGCATGCAAAAATGTTACCAACTTGAAGAATATTGAAGGAACTAGTGTATACAAACACCAAATGAGGTTGAGCCCTTCTACAAAGTTGTAGAGGGGCTCATTTTAAGCACAAAAGCAGTAGGGGTCGGAGCCCCAATTCTCAACCAATTAGAGTATAAAAATGAACCAAGAAAAAGCCCTAAAAGTTAGTTTTGAATACTCACCCTTGAAGACTTGTCTTTCTTTGATTCTTGGCCTTGATTTGTAGCTTCTCAACCTCTGAAATTCACTTCCTAGCTGCTGGAGTGGTAGTGTTGATGGTGGAGCTAAGGGTTGGTGAAGAAATGGCCTTGACACTTGAAGCTTTTTTGGAGTTTTGAGCTAAGGAAATGGAGGAATTTGGAGATGTGTTCTTCAAGGAAAATTTTCCAACCTTGAAGAAGGAGAGGGAGGGCCCTTCAAATAGGCAAGAAAATGGGGTGTAAAAGGGGAGGGAAAGCACCCAATCTTTCCCTCCCGAAATATCCCCGGATGCCCCGGGATATGCTGAAAGATATCCGGACAGCTGGGACAGGCTGGAAAGCAAGAATCTGGCCGGCCAGGTATTTTTTTGCAAGGTGGCCGGCCAGCCACCCTCCATGGCCGGCCAGCCACCCTACATGGCCGGCCGGCCACCCCAAGAAAATGAACAGGAGATTTTCTGGCCGACCAGTATAGAAAGGTGTCCTCCAAGGTGTGTAGAACAAGGCCCCATGGTTGAAATCTGGCAACTCTGAAGCAGGAGCCACAACATAGAGCTTGAAGGAGAGGTCCAAAAATGAAGTCAACAATTTCTGGCCGACCACTATGCCAAAGTGTCCTCCAAGATGTTTAGAACAAGGATCCAAGGTTTGAATTTGGCAACATTGAACCAAGAGTCACAACATAGAGCTTGAAGGAGAGGCCCAAAAATGAAACCATGAATTGCTGGCCGACCACCATACCAAAGTGTCCTCCCAGATGCCCTCATCACAGATATGTAGCTTTGGTTGGAAGAAAATGCCCCTAGGGTGTTCAACATTGGCCCGGAAGTGAGCAAAACGGGCTCTGGAGGAGCGAAACTGGTTATCTGGGATAATTGCTGGCTTCTCACCCCCCAGTGATCTTCCTGATGTTGAAACAGAGGTACCTGCCAAGTTTGAACAAAAACTAATGAGAAATGAATGTTCGGGGCCAAAACCGAGCAAATCGGGATCCCGGAAATGGGCTGCAGGTGCCGGAAGTGGTGTTCAGCAGCGAAGTGGGTATCTGCGACTCCAGTGTCCTCTGGAATGATGAAACAGAGATACCTGCCAAAAACCGGAGAAAATGGATGCGAAATGAATGCTCGGGACCAAAACACGCAGTTCGGGGTCCCGAAAACCGGCTACAGGTACCGGAAGTGGCACACGACCACGAAGTGGGCATCAGGGGCCCCAGGGTTCCTCGGAATATTAAAACAGAGGTCTCTGCAAAAAACCGGAGAAGGCTGATGCAAAATGAATGCTCGGGGCCCAAATCACGCGGTTCGGGGTCCCGAAAATGGGTCGCCGGGCACCGGAAGTGGTGTTCGGCTGCGAAGTGGGCATCAGGGGCCCCAGTGTTCCTCGGAACATTAAAACAGAGGTCTCTGCCAAAAATCGGAGAAAGCGGAGATGGTTGGGCGGTCCCGAGCCGAGGCACACGGCCTAACGGCCCCGAAAACCGGGAACCGGGCTCCGAAATGGGCAAAATGGCCTACGGCCACGAAAAGTAGCTCACGGCCACCGGGAGATAATCTGCGGGACCACTCCCTTCCCTTAGGAAAGAAAATAGAGAAAACCGAGCCTGGTTCGCAAACCGAGACAAGGTAGGGAAGATAGTTCGGAGGTCCGGAGGCAGGGCGCGCGGCCGCGACTCTGAGACTTCTGAACGAGCACAGTATGCAACATCACCGAGCGCTCAACCGGTGACGTCTGAGTCTTAAGGTCGGTCAAAAATGGGGTGTCTACAGTTGCCCCTCTTTGACAGAACTCGGAAGTCAAGAATTGACGGGAGTGAATGTCAAAGCCCAGAGACGACCCATTTTTGACAAGGCCGAAGACTTAGACAATCATACGAGATAAAAAAAGAGAATGCGTGCCCGCAGGCGTGCCCGCAGGCAGGGGGCAAAATGCAAAATGAAAGGCGCGGAGCCAAGTGATCATGCAAGTGCAACAAGCTGTAATGAAGCAAGTATTGACAAACAGATGCAACAGTTATAAGCAAGAGGGCAAAGCAAACAACTACATTTCATGCAGTTAGGAATGCGGAGAATCATTCAATTCTCATCGCGTCTCACACGGAGAAGATACGATACCTGCGCGATTCGTCTGGTCGCACCAGCCTCAAATGAACCGTACATACAATATCGTGCCTGCAAAAGACAGAAATTCAACAAGAACAATATGCTACAACATATATTCCATGCGATTCCTATGATTCCGAAAGTTTGACACACACAGTGTCGATGAACGGATGCAACATAACGCGAGAAAAGTGCGTGCGCGTCAACGCGTGTTCAAGCACAAAAGTATGGCACATCAAGAAATCATGCGAAACATTCATGACAATGCAGATTATAAGCCCAATGAAGCGAAACGAACATAAATCAGGATGCCCATTTGACATGAAATGATGAACCGGAAAATGCGCAGTTCGGTGACGGCAACTCAATCGCGGCCTCTGATTCAACTCCCGGAGAGTTCACAATATGTTTAAGAAGGAGACACTCTGATTTTGATGAATAATGAGGAGACACATATCAGAAGTTGCAGTTAAAGTTCCAGCGGAGCAATTCGGCGCCAGAAAGTGTACTTTTCTTCAACTTTTTCAGGTCCCGGGAACTCCGATCTTCCTCAAAATTTGCAGAGAGGCAGGGGAGGGGGTGGGGGACATGGTCGGCCAGCCCATTGCCCTAGGAGAGGCCATCGGCCAGGGCCAAAAGGTAGAGGGGCCGGCCAGCCAGGTTAGGTGGCCGGCCGGCCACCTGCCAAAAGCAGGGGCAAAATGGTCATTTTGACCTTTTCTATATATATGCACCTCCATTCAATCCGAAATCACACCCCCAAGTGTGGAATTCTCTCCTCTTGCTCTCTAAGCCATTCTCTCTCTCAGATCTGCATTCTATACGCGCCCCTCGGCCTCCCACGCAAGTTGTTTTTGCGAAATCTTTCAGATTTAAGCACTTTGAAGCGACTAAATTTCGACTTTGGAGCTTCTCTTCTCATTTTCACCACCTGAGGTAATTTTGTTTCAGTATTTGGAAAATTTTCCCGGGGGTTGACTTTTGTTGACTTTTTGTTTCCCGAGAGTTGACTTTTGTTGACTTTTTCCAACTTTGGCCCATTTTGCTCATTTTTGCTCCTCTTTGCAGATTTCTCGACATGGCGGGCCATTTCCCTCACGGCGGAGGTTTTCCCGGCGCCGGAGATGACTTTGACATTATGGCATTGCCTCCGAGAGTTCGCCCTTTCATTCCCGATCGATATGCCCCAGCGGTTCATAGGCTTCCGCGGGCCACTTTTCGTCATTTCACCGAGTTTAACGACCGAGTACCAAGGGATCTTCTCTTACGAGAGCCAGAGCAGCACCTCTCTTATGATGCAGAGGTATTTTACTTTAGTCTCTGTATTCCTCGTGCATTTCATTCCCCTGCCATGCTTAGACACATAGTTTAGCTTATGACATAGTACTTGCATCCTGAGCATGTGACTTAGCCACTTGAATTCCGTGAACACAGCTCATTGAATAATTGTGAACGCATAGTATACATTAGTTAGGAATTGAACACACGGCTCAAACATTGATTCGCCAAACACACAGCCCGAAGTTGAAAATGAGCACACAGCACATACTGACTAAGAGTAGAACACACAGTCCCAAAACTCAGATTTTCTGAACACGCAGCCCAGATTTGAAAGTAGAACACACAGCCCTAAACTTTGATGCACTGAACACACAGCCCAGATTTGAAGCGAACACACAGCCCACTAATTGAGAGTAGAACACACAGCCCCAAACTTGATGTACTGAACACACAGCCCAGATTTGAAGCGGACACACAGCCCACTGATGTTGAGTAGAACACACAGTTCCAATTTGAAGCGAACGCACAGCCCACTGATGTTGAGTAGAACACACAGTCCCAATTTGAGGTGAACACACAGCCCACTGATGTTGAGTAGAACACACAGTCCCAATTTGAGGTGAACACACAGCCCACTGATGTTGAGTAGAACACACAGTCCCAATTTGAAGCGAACACACAGCCCACTGATGTTGAGTAGAACACACAGTCCCAATTTGAGGTGAACACACAGCCCACTGATGTTGAGTAGAACACACAGTCCCAATTTGAAGCGAACACACAGCCCACTGATGTTGAGTAGAACACACAGTCCCAATTTGAAGCGAACACACAGCCCACTGATGTTGAGTAGAACACACAGTCCCAATTTGAGGTGAACACACAGCCCACTGATGTTGAGTAGAACACACAGTCCCAATTTGAAGCGAACACACAGCCCACTGATGTTGAGTAGAACACACAGTCCCAATTTGAGGTGAACACACAGCCCACTGATGTTGAGTAGAACACACAGTCCCAAACTCAGATGTACTGAAACTTTGAACACGCAGCCCAAATACCAAATTTACTGAACACGCAGCCCGTTTTCACTTCATTTGCACACAGCTCATTTTCACTTCATTTGCACACAGCTCATTTTCACTTTATTTGCACACAGCTCATTTTCACTTCATTTGCTGATCTATGCATTCATTCTAAATGCAGGTTCATTCTCGCACAGTGCGAGGATACGGTTCCGTCACCGCGAGGGAGTGGTATTTTGAGCTTCCGGAAGCTGTCCGGGGCTTGGTCAACCTCGCAGGATTTGGACCATTCTGCCGGGGACTATCTCGTTGCCTCATCAGTAGGACTTTATTCGCGGCTCTAGCAGAGAGGTGGTGGGACACCACCAATTCTTTCCATTTTTCTGCAGCCGGGGATATGACCATGACCCCGCTGGACTTCGCTATACTCACCGGCCTAGACGTAGGCGGTGTACCCATTCCCTATGACGAGGATATGGGCCAGTGGGAGGCTGCTTGGATGCACCTATTGGGGACACACCCGCCTGTAGACAGAGGTTCGGGGAGAGTCCGATACTCCTGGTTTGCTTTGCACTTCCGGCGGCCACAGATGGAGCCCGGTACTCCTGAGGAGGCGGAGCAGTATGCCCGCGGTTTTCTCATGTATCTCCTCGGCACCACCTTGTTCGCCGATAGAGGGAACATGGTAGGATTATATCTCCTGAGTGCTTTGGTAGACCTATCACAGGTCAGCCAGTATGATTGGGGCGGCGCTAGCCTGGCTACCCTGTTCTGTTACATGAGCGCAGTCTCTCGCGGACGGGGAGATTTACTCGGCGGCTATTGGAGAGCCTGGGAGGTACATTCTGTCCTTTTGATTTACATTTTTTGCTTCTCATTGCTTGTTCACTGCACACACGGCGCACTTTGCACTCGGTATTCTGCCTCTAGCACCTTGTATTTACATCCCGCACTGCTTTTCTCAGCTATGGGTATATGCATATTTTCCCACATTAGCCCCGGAGATGGAGGTGACAGGACCTCCTATGACCCCATATTCACTGATGTTTGAGGGCGAGCATTTGTCGAGGCCTCGAGAGACTCTCTTCTCTCTGCGGCAGTACTTTGACACTGTTCGAGCGACAGAGGTATTTTAGAACTCTCAGTTCCTTTTCCATTTTCATCTTTGATCTGCTCTGTATGTTCTGATTTCTGATTGACTTATGCACTGGTTATCCGCAGATCACCTGGCAGCCTTGGGCAATCTTCGGCGACGACCTCGAGGATCAGTACCCCGGGGGGTCGACTAGTTCCCAGTACAGGTTCCTGCTCGAGGGACCAGTGGGTAGAGTTTGGTTCCTGGGGGAACGCTTCCAGCGCCAGCTATGGGGGGGAAATTCTCAGGACCCTCCTGCTGTACCTCCAGACACCATGCGGACCGCTGATAGATTATCTCCTGAGGAGGTCAGTAGTGCTATGCAGGGCAGTGATGCGTTATTACATCTTGTTGATGGGAGCTATTCCACCTACCGCCGCATATATTTGATGCCCCCCTTGACGGGAGTACGGGCTCCGGCACGGAGGCCCGCTGGCGCACCATCTTC
Source organism: Camellia granthamiana (assembly GCA_036172215.1). Classification (NCBI taxonomy): domain Eukaryota; kingdom Viridiplantae; phylum Streptophyta; class Magnoliopsida; order Ericales; family Theaceae; genus Camellia; species Camellia granthamiana. The sequence continues at coordinate 61,607,142 of CM069911.1, read as the reverse complement.
GAGCCACGCTCGTGCTACAGACATCCCTTCTTCTAGCAGGGCTGGCACATCTAGAGGTAGAGGCAGTTCGATTCCTCCGATTCCTCCGACTCTTGATCACCCTGGATGGCCAGAGATGCCGACTGAGTTGACGTGTTGGCAGTATGGGGCTACCTCCCCGATTCCGATCCTCATGGAGCCTCCGGCGCCTGGTCACAGATACGTTAGTGATCCTGACTCACCACCGGTATGTTCTGCCATTTTTCATTTGTCACACAGACATTTTGACAGTTGCTTATCAATTGATGAATTGAGCTTGTATCTGCAGCCACCTCGGGATTACATAGATCAGATGCTCGGAGTGGTGGCCTCACTCGAGGGGATGGTCCTGCGCAGAGAGGCACAGATGTCCATCATGGGCTTCCAGGTACCCTTCATCTTTCTTTGCACTTATCATATTTCTGTTAACGCTCTGGCTTTAAACATTCCATTGCACTGATAGGCTGTGTAGAACACATCTAGCACACACCCCACTCCCATACTGTACTTGCACCTGCTTTTTATGTTTGAACTGATGTATTGCACTTTGCATTTTCAGATGCCTCCAGTCTATGCTTCGACACAAGGTGGGCCTCCCGGGCCTTTTCAGAGAGGTAGAGGTACTGGGCCTCGAGGAGCTGGGCCATCTCGGCCTCACCGAGGAGCTCGAGGAGGAGGGTCGTCTCGCAGACGCAGGGCACCCATTGTTGAGGACGACGAGGAGGAGGTCGCAGATCATGTGTCAGACACATCTCCTGGAGGGGGAGGCTCCGGTCTTGGTTCCGGGAGTGGAGACGAGCCTGAGGGGGATCCGGAGGACGACAGCTCCGATTCAAATGGTGATGATGAGGTAGAGATTATCCCGCAGAAGAGGATGAGAGGGCCTCCCCATTCCCGCTCCCGAGGGCACTGATGTTATTTCCTGCTTTATTCTACTTTTTAGCTAGTAGTTTGTAGCACTTTGCACATTGTTAGGCAGTTTTATTTTCTGTAAAACTTGTACCTTTACTTTGTTGTAAAACATGATGAAATGAAACAGCTTTTGAAAAGACGTTGTATTTGAAATTCTTAGCATCGCATCGCATTATTTTGCACCAAGTGGAATTGAATGAAAATGTGCCTCATGTATTACCGGGTCAGGTAGTGAACCGACGCAACAAATGAAAACAAATTGACTCACTAAGAAATAAAACAGAATCTTAGCAAGTTTACAACTCGATAAACAAAGTACAACAATGTTAACGACTCAATCGACAAGACTTAACAAAAATTGTGTAATCAAAAGGGTAACAACTCAAAACACAAAATGCGACAGCTCGACAAAACTTACAACTCAATAAGCAAAAACAACAACTCGATAAACAAAAATACAACACGATGTACTTTGGATGGACTACCTGAAGAATGGAATGTATCCAAAATTGATAGGCCTGGATGCCTTCTACTGCCGGGAGACAACCAGATTTGCAGGGAGTCCACTACTGCTACAGGTAATGTTTCCCATCCAAGCTCCCATATATGTTCACTCACATCACTCGGCCCTCGGGCTCGATTTTTCTCACAAAACCCCTATCTCACTTTTCTCTCATCGCACATCTCTCTATTCTTTAATCTCTCATTTTTTCATCCCTTCCCAGATAAGGTTGATGGATAAGTTGCAAGTTGTGGACTCTTGCCCTGCTTATTCAGCCCGCAGCTACTTCTTTCGGCAACACCTAGTCAATGCTCCTGATGGGAACTGGTGGTTTGAATGGATGTGCAATTTATCAGCAGACCGCATTGCTTGGAGAGTTAGAGGGCTTTTGGCCCCTGCCCCTGTCTTCAGTTGCACTTGGTCTGATGAGCGCTGGGATTGGCTCAACGAAGGAGCACAAGTTGGGCCCAAGTTGGCATCAGAGGCTTCAACTAGCTCTGGGAGGGGGCGCAGGGACACCTGACTGGACTGTGCCCCAGATTTATTGCTTTATTAGTACTTTCAAGTTTTCGTTATGAATGTAATAAAAAGCAACTTCAATTGTATGCAAGAGCAACAGAACTCTGTTTTTGAAATCAACAAAATTGAAGGTTGGGGTACTGAAAATTCTCCACTTTTGGTCAAAAAATGGTCTTAGTTGTAAGAAGATAATTTGAACAAAGCCAACTTTTATTAAAACTTTTCAAAACTATTTTCGATATGGATCAGAACTGGACACGCCTGAGATCTGTCACTGAGATGCACAACCCCGAATCCTAGCAACTGGAAAGTTGCCCCTAGTTTGAATGATGCCGCAGCACTTCATCGCAACGGAAAGTTGCCCCTAGTTTGAATAGCACTGTACCGGAGATCACAACAAATGCTGATGAACAAAGATGACTGAGATGATCAAAATGGACAAGGTTGATCGGGGAAAAGATTGTGACTGAACTTCAAGATGAAGCTGCCTACGTATCCCAAAGATGGGAATCAAGCCTTACGTAGTTCAGGCTTAGGTTCGCTCGGGTATTTTTACTCTCCTTTTGCGCTCTAACTTTTGCCAAGGCCGCCCTTTGCGGGTTTTCAACCTTGCGAGCTCAGTTTTTATAATTTCAAATTTTTTTGTGCTCTGAGTTTTGCCTAGGTCGCCCTTTCGGGTTTTCGGCCTAACGAGCCTCTCAGGGGTAGTATTTCTTCAACTTGTCCATATTGATCGGTTGGGAAAACTCCAAGCCATCTAGATCCATCAGAACCACAGCTCCACCTGACCAGATTGACTTGACGATGTAAGGACCAGTCCAATTAGGTCTGAACTTGCCCCTTGGGTCGTGGATGGGAGCTCGGTTGTCCTTGAGCACTAAATCTCCTTCTTTCAAATTCCTGGACTTAACCTTCTTGTTGAAAGCCCGGGCGATTCTGCGTTGATAGCCTTGGACGTGGTACAGTGCTTTCAATCTTCTTTCATCAAAGAGCATGAGTTCCTCAAATCTATTCTGCTGCCAATCTGCTTCGGCTATCTGGCACTCGGCCAATACTCTCAAAGACGGGACTTCAATCTCAATAGGCAGGACGGCCTCCATCCCATAGACTAATGAGTACGGAGTCGCCCCGGTAGAAGTTCTGATCGAAGTCCTGTAGCCCCACAGAGCAAACGGCAGCTTATCTGGCCAATCCCGATAGGTTTCCACCATCTTCTGTAGTATGCGCTTGATGTTCTTGTTGGCGGCCTCAACTGCCCCGTTGGTTTGTGGCCGGTAAGTAGACGACTTATGAAAAGCCACATTGTATTTCTCCAACAAATCAATCACCTCCTTCTTGAAGTGGGAACCATTGTCAGAAACTATTTCATTTGGGACTCCATAGCGACAGATAATGTTGTTTCTGATGAATTTCGCAACGTGTGAAGCTTTCAACACTGCGTAAGATTGGGCCTCAACCCACTTTGTAAAATAATCTATCGCTACCAAGATGAACTCATGCCCATTCGACCCCTTCGGCGTAACAGCTCCGATTACATCAATTCCCCAGACAGAAAACGGCCATGGCGAAGTCATGTTGTATAGCTTTGACGGCGGAATGTTCATGCGATTTGCATGAATCTGACATTTGTGGCATCGCCGGACGAAACCAATACAATCCTCCTCCATGGTGGACCAATAATAACCTTGTCTAAGGATCTTCCGTGCCAACATCACCCCATTCATATGTGCACCACATTCACCCCCGTGGATGGCTTCCATCAGACGCTTAGACTCTTCAGCATCAACACACAGTTTATGCATTCCCAGATGACCTCTTCTATACAGCTTACCCCCACAGATAATGAACTGAACCGACATTCTCCTAATTGCCCTCTTGTCTTTGGCATTTACCCCTGGCGGGTATGTTTCTTTCTCCAAGAAATTCCAGATATCGTAGTACCAAGGGTGTTCGTCCTGAACTTCATCTATGGTTGCAATCGACTCATAAGCAGGTACAAATTTCTGGTCGATGATGACTGGACGCATTCGGACTCCACACGGGATGTCTATCATTGATGATAGAGTTGCTAAGGCGTCTGCGAACTTGTTGTTCTCTCTTAGTAGATGAGCGAAGTTTAACTTTTCAAACCGAGGAATCAGCAAGTCCAAGGTCTGGTGATACATTATCATATTTTCTTCTTTTACTTTCCAGTCTCCTTTAGCTTGAGACACAACAAGGTTCGAGTCCCCAATGACGTCCAGCCGTCTTACCCCTAGTTCCAGGGCTGCTTCTAAACCAGCGATGCACGCCTCATATTCTGCTTCATTATTTGAGACTTTGAACCGGAGTTTGAAGGCTAGAGGGATACGGGAATTGTCGGGTGCTATCAGCAACACTCCTATCCCATACCCATGTTGATTTGACGCTCCGTCAAAGTACATTGTCCAAGTTTCCTCGTCGATATGCAAAATTGATTCATCTGGGAATAAATACTCAACTGCTTCATCCCCCTCAACCGGGTGGTCGGCAAGGAACTCTGCCACTGCTCTTCCTTTTACTGACTTGCGCGTCACATATGTGAGATCAAATTCGGAGAGCAACAGCAACCAACGAGCTAGCCTACCCGTAAGCGCTGGTTTCTCGAAGAGATATTTGATGGGATCGAGTCGTGAAACCAGCATTACAGAGTGAGCTAACAGGTAGTGCCGCAGCTTCCTGGTAGCCCATACCAGGGCTAAGCAAGCCTTTTCCAGTGGTGTATATCGGGTCTCATATTCCAGCATTTTCTTGCTCAAATAGTAAATGGCTTTCTCCACCTTATCTTCAGATTCTTGTGCAAGCATGCAGCCCATTGTGGTTTCAGTCAGTGATAGATACAAAATCAACGGTTTCCCCGGTTCTGGTGGTGATAAAACGGGCGGGTTCTGTAGATACTCTTTAATCTGTTCAAATGCAGCTTGACATCGGCCGTCCCATTGGAACTTCTTTCCTTTCTTCAGGAGGCCAAAAAGTGGTTCACAAGTCAAGGTTAGTTTTGAAATAAACCGTCTTATGAATTGCACTTTACCCAGAAAGCCTCGCACCTCCTTTTCAGTCCTTGGTGGTGGCATTTCTAAGATGGCCTTAATTTTGGAAGGGTCGACCTCGATGCCCCTTTGTGTAATCAGAAACCCCAGCATTTTTCCCGCTGTAACACCAAATGTACATTTCTGAGGGTTTAACCGCAACCTGAATTCTCTGATCCTTTGGAAAAACTTGCGCAAGGCGGCGTAGTGGCCCTCTCTTTCCTTGGACTTGACAATCATGTCGTCCACATACACCTCAACCTCTTTGTGGATCATATCATGTAGTATTGTGGTCGCGGCCCGTTGATAAGTAGCCCCAGCATTCTTCAACCCAAACGGCATGACCCGATAGCAGTATGTCCCCCACGGGGTGGTGAATGCAGTCTTTTCTCTGTCCTCCGGCGCCATCACTATCTGATTATATCCTGAAAAGCCATCCATGAATGAGAGCAAAGCGTGCCCTGCTGTGAAGTCCACTAACTCATCGATGTGCGGTAGGGGAAAATCGTCCTTCGGACTGGCTCGGTTTAAATCCCTGAAGTCTACGCACACCCGGATCTTGCCATCTTTCTTTGGCACCGGAACTATATTGGCCAGCCAAGTCGGATATTCAGAGACTAGCAGGAAGCCTGCGTCAATTTGCTTGGTGACCTCTTCCTTGATCTTAAGAGCCCAATCCGGGCGGATCCTTCTGAGCTTTTGTTTGACAGGTCGGGCCTCGGGGTCAAGGGGGATCCGATGCTGTACAATCTCAGGATCGATCCCAGGCATGTCTTCGTAGGACCACGCGAAAACATCTTTGAAATCTTTTAATAAAGCGACTAAGCGCTCGCGTTCCTCTGAAGACAGCGTGGACCCGATCTGGACCAGCCGCGGGTCCTCCTCAGTACCAATATTTACAGAAATGATTTCATCCGTTAAGGGCTTAACAAACCTCTCTTGCTCTTGCTCAATTAGTCGTTGTAAAACCGGAGGAACTTCGTCCTCGTCGTTTTGATCAAAATTTTGAAAGTCCTGATTTAAGCAATAAATTAGGGGCACAGAGAAGTACTCGGAAACCACATTCACCTCATTCTCATTAAGTTCATCCAAATCGTCCAAATCTTCTGTTACAACAGACTCAAAAGAAAAGGAAAAAGACGACCTGGACAGGACTTTGGCATCCGGGTTGACACCCCCAGGAGTACCAGACTCAGACTCAGTCGAGCTGGAACCTGATTCCGACTCAGAAAACTCGGTGGAATCAGATTCCGGCTCACTACCTGACCCGGAACTGCTGGATAAGAATCCCTCTTCATACTGCCAAGTGAGGGAAGGTGCGATCGATGCGTCCAAAATAGCCGCTGGTTGGCTCACGGCCATTTCATCTCCAATCATGGAAACCACGGCGTTATTCCCCAAGCAATCTTGGTCGATCAGAGGATCAGAGAGGAGACTTGCCAGTGCTACCCCCATTTCCAATTCAGTGCCCTCAGGCTCCCCTGCCTTATTCTGCTCAGCCTCAGTTGTTGGGTCTGTCTGCTCTGTGGCAACGTCATCCCCGGATAGTTGCAGGTCGAAGAAGATTTCGAAGCCCGGTACGCGCTTCCTCTCCGCGTTTAACCATGGCTCTGGGAAGCCGCAAAATGGAAAATCTTCCCCCTCCCGGACAAAGCGTCCGTTCAGGGTACCCCAGATGGGCCTGTGCATTAAATCAAAAGGCTTCCCAGCCTGCTTTGCTCTGGCTCTGCTAGCCATTTCCTTTCCTTTCCTTGCCCAATCTTCTTTGGTGGGCAGATAACCCAATCCAAAGGTATGTGGATTATGTGGCACTTCGGCCAACGCTGCAACGCCTTTCCGGCCGCTTCTTCCCAATCCCATCCCAGGGATATGCTGTAGCTTGTTCATGAGGTATACGGCTTGAGCGCTGACATACAAACCCTCATTCACAGCCATGATATTCTGTACTACCCGGGCCTCAGCCAAAGTAAATCCCGATATGAACAGATCCTCCATGCCGTGTTCAATCTCAAGGACTGGCGTAGATACCTCCGGAGGGGGATGGATTGACGAATTCCCAAAAACAATGGCTACTCCCTTTCCGTAGGGGTACTTCACCATTTGATGTAGAGTAGATGAGACGGCCTTCACTTGATGCAACCAGGGTCGCCCCAAAAGCATGTTGAAAGATGCAGGGACCTCCAAGACATGAAAATCTACTTCGTGTTGCCCGGGCCCAATCTTGGTTTGGATTTTTACTGTCCCCAGGACATCCCTGCTTGTATTGTCATATGCTCTGATTACTTGAGTAGTGGGCGTGAAGTCCGCAGGCTTTAACCCAATTGCATACGCCGTTCTGGCCGGGCAAACATTGATAGCGGACCCGGTGTCAACAAGCACCACCGGAATCCACTTGTCCCTGCATTCTACAGAGATGTAGAGAGGTCTGTTATGATCCACGCCCTCAGGCGGCAGTTCTTTGTCCGAAAAGGTCAACGCCGGGGAACCTCCTCCCGGAAAGACCAACCCAACTAACTGTTCTGGCGTAGTTTCAATGGAGAGTTTAGCTCTGTCCATGGCAGATAAAACAGCCTGCCGGTGCACCCTTGAAGCCATAAGCAGTCCCCAGATGGAGATGTCTGCTTGTATTTTCTTTAGCTGCTTCAGTACAGCCTCTTCTTCCACTTGCTTCTCTTTCTGTTTTTCTGCCTCCTTATCTTTCCCTGATGCCTCGGGCTGATCAAGGTGTGGGGGCTTGAAATACCGCCCACTTCTCGTCATGTGGTCCACCTCTTCGAGGTACCAGGTACTGTCTGGTTGGCCACCTACCCAGTCTTCGTCCGTGTGGGCAAGATACAAGTCGTCATCTTCCCACCACATTCCATTAGCATCTAACAGGCATCTGTCTGGTTCCGGCTTGTTTGTGCTCTCGGTATTTTCATTCCTCATGCTCACAGCATGTTCAATTTTCGTGCTCGCAGCACTCTCGACTTCCTCATGGTTCTTCGCTTTTCGGGCTCTCTCAGAGTCCCATCTCTTTTCTTGTTCCTCCAGTAACAACTGTGCGGTTTTCAAAATGTTTTGTTCCTGAGCGAAATTCTTCGTACCGGCGCTCTCCGGCAATTCAATCTGATTTTCGGCCCTTCCGGCCACAAATGGTACTTTTGCCCCTGCTGGGCGTTGTTCTGACTGAAACTCCACAACATCCGGCTGATCATCCAACCACCCGACGACTTCTGCTGACTCCTCGTATCCAAACCAGTTGACTGATGCATCCCCTGATTCCTGATTATTGAAGAATTGAAGATTGGCGAAGTCCTCTTCCACCGTAGTCAGATCATCCCCTGCTGATTCAAGCTTGTCCCCCCTGATCACACACAACTCAGTTTCTTCCGGTAACCCCATACTCAGCTTAGACTGGCTCGTTGACAAGATATACCCACTCGGATCATAAGCTCTGCCAGCTAAATTCTCAGTTTGCTCCACCCTAGACTCAACTGTTTTGCTCTCCTCAGAAGCCTGCCCCGTTCCATCCTCGGTGGTCACCACCTTTAGTTGAGGTTGGGGTGTAGAGGTGTCCATCATGCACAAGTCCGTGCTATCAGGGAGGATCACCTCTGGCTTGGGTAGGTGGGAGGGAGTGATATAGATACTGGGATCATATGAAGCGACCCCAGTGTGGATGAGGTTGACTCTTTTTGGTGGATCTTGGTTGTGTTTGGGGAGTGGGTTGTTTGTGACGTTGGGTCCTTGGGGAGGTAGGATGATGTTTTTGTCAATGAGATCTTGAACCTCATGACGCAGCCTGTAGCATTGGTCGGTGTCATGACCATGCTGTTGGTGGTATTGGCAATATTTGGCTGGGTTATGGGAAGGGGGGAGTGGATTCGGTAGAGGCCTCGGTTCCAAGGGTTTCAGGTGCCCCTTCCTGACTAGGACCCCGAGGACCTTGGACAATGGCATATAGAGCGGGGAGAAGGTTCGTTGACCCCTGGGTTGGTATCTTGGGCCTTGATTACTGCTCCCAGAGGCATCAGAAAAAGGTGTGGCCGCTGCGGACCTTGGTTGGGGAAGGGGAGTGGTGGTGACCATTCCGACCTCTGAAGTTCTGGTATTGGAAGAGCCACTCGGGCCTGCATTATTACCACGGTTGAAAGTTCTCCGGGGCTGATCCCGATCTTGGTCAAACAGACCCTGTTTCATCGCATCCTCTATTTGCATCCCCATATCATGCAGATCTGCGAAAGTGGGGAAGGGAACTACAATCATCTTCTTCATTAACGCCGGCTGGAGATTGCGCACAATCATCCGTATTTGGTCTCTGTCCGTTGGCCTTAAGGTCATCATCGATGCCTTCGCCCTCCACCGGGTCACAAAGTCGGAGAAAGATTCCTTGGGCTCCTGCCTCGTTGTCTCGAGATCACGAGTTGTGATCTCGATCTGCGTGTTGTATGAATATTGTGCAAGGAAGGCCTCAGCCATCTCATCCCAGTTTATCTTCACCTGATCTTCCAGCTTTGAATACCAAGTGGATGCCACACCCGACAGGGTTCGACCGAACAAAGAAAGCTTTTGCGGTCGGGTTAGGCCCATTGGTCTTAGAACGTCTGAGAATAGCCGGAGGTGAACCATAGGGTCCCCGGATCCATCAAAGCGATCGATCTGGGGCATCTTAAATCTCTCCGGCAATGTCACGGCTACATCAGTATAGCCGTCTTCAATATCTGGGATGGCCTTCACCCCTTGAGACTTCTTAAAGAGCTTCTCCAACTTGCTCAATTTCAGAGCTGTTTGGTCTACCTCGAACTCAAATGGAGAGTCCGGATGGTTAGGTGTAATGTTTTTGGACAGTTGTGGTAGAAGCGGGGGCGGAGCCAGCCCCGTTGGAAGACCCGTGTCCTCTTGCATGTTTGGGGGGTTTGGCAGAATGTTCTGTTGATTCGGGAGGGTATTCTGGGCAGCTTGGGCATTTTGCGGGTTTGGAGGGGCATTCTGGCCAGCAGGTAGTTGTTCAGGTAATGGGGCCCCGGGTGGAGGGGGAGCCTGATTTGAGGCAGACGCTGCGTTCTGCTGTTGTAATCTGGTGATCAACTCAGACTGTTGGGCCATGACAGCGGCCTGTTGTCTAGAAAATTCCGCCTGGCGGAGAGCATCATCTTGCATTTGCTTCATGCTTTCAGTCATTTGGCGCATCATCGCCTCCATAGCTGTATTCTGTTGTTCCATTTGAAGAACCGGTAGGCGTATCTCTATAGCAGAAACAGGAAGCTCAACCCGACTATTTGCTACTAAAACAGACTGCTGTCTCAGTAATCTTTGTTCTGACGGACTGCGCCTCCTCGGCCTTCTTCTGATAACAGGGGGTAGCGAGTGAAACACTGGATGTCCGTCAACTAGATCCTCGGATCGGTTGAGTCGGCGACCACGTGTCCAGATTGCTTGGGGGGTATCGACGGGTTCGGAAGCAATTGTGCTACAAACTGCCCTAGCAAAAAGATAAATAAAGCGAAAAAGAAATAAATAACCAGAAATAAAACGGGCAGCATAACGGCTTAAATTGAATACACCACACACAGTCGGGTATACAACAACACACAGTTGGTAAGCTGGCTATACACTGTCCTCAAATACTGGTCAATATTCCTGTATCACTGTTCTGATAAACTGAATCTGATATCCGCGGACAACTGATTCCCAAATACTGGATAATGCCCGCAGGCCTGATTCCCAAATTCAAAAACTGATGCCCGCAGGCCTGATGCCCAAACTCATACTGATACATGCATTCCCTGTAGAGGCACACTCTAACAAGCACACAACAGATAAGTGAGAGCCAAAACACCCCTATGTTGGGGTAGGGTTTCCCTGTCCTATTTTGTCAGGAACTAGGGTTTCACTACGCACGCAGCGGCTTCAAACAACCTACAAACGGGTAAGCAACCTGTCCTAGTTTGGAATGGTCACTACGGATCCGAATATGCACTAGGTCGAATGGTCAAAAAGGGTGCCCCGGTAAAACCGGAGTTTGTGTTCCCATGCTGTCAGAGCCCAGAGCCGATCAGCCTTACGGACATGACTTGACAAGACAAGCCTCCGGCAAATCGTTCGGGAATGGCATATGGCAAACACGGTGTCCTAGGCGCACCAATGCAAATGCAATGCAAAGAAACACACAAGTGTAGTCAAAAACAGATATCATGAGTTCGAGTCAAGTTCTCTAAGTCCCCAGCAGAGTCGCCAGAAACTGTAACAACGCCCGCGAGGGACCTCGCTACAGCTCGGACTCGGTTTTTGTTGCGGTTCTCAATCTGGAACCAAAGAGTCCAAATCCGGCAAATCGTTTTGAGAAAACTGATTTTTTGAAAGAAGTGCCAAACATGGACTGCTTTGCCAGATAACAGAGTCGCCACCTAAATATTTTAAAATGGGAAATTTAGGAAACCCTGACTCGGTGCCAAAAGGCCACGTGTCCGTCATCACCAAAGCTGGCTCGGGAACTTGGGTACGATTGGGGAAGGTCACATCGTGAGCACCCCCGCTCGCCCGGTCAAAGACCGGCCTCTACTAACCATGATATCTGTTTTTGAAAACTTTGTATGCTCTTATTCCGGTTATTAGCCTAGATTACTATGTGATGCTCGCAGCAAACAAGTATAGACCGAGTCGTCTGAATTGGAACAAAACATTTCATGTTTGTTTGTGAAAGATGGTTTGCTACCCGCAGGTAGGCTTAAAATACAGATTTTGCCACAATCTAGTGGGCTTAACAAACAATTGATGAATTGCTCCAATTCAGATAACTCAACCTCCACCCACAGGCATTCAAGGCAGTTATATCACATAAGCACATAGCCTCATGGTAAGCATGCTATCATGGCAACACTCACACGCATGCAAGGATGCTAAAGCATAAAACTTACCTAGTACTCCAAGCCAAAACAGAAAACTGATTAGAAATCATGCATGATCCTAAAATATACAGAATGCCTAATGCAACACATGCAAAAAATGCAAACTAATAGCAGGCTCGGCTATTCTAAGTATGGCATATGAAATGCTACAACTATCATGTATTCAACTTGGAATTGAAATACAAATGCAGTTTGTATGATGCGCCGAACCCGGTGCGTGCAAAACAGATGAATGATGCAAACATGCTGTCATACTGTATGCTAATTGAAATATGCCTTATATCTAACCATCCAAAGCGGGTAAATAAAAGGGAGAAAGAAGTGGGGGTTGGAAGACATACATCACACTCACACACCCTTATTACAATTTTGCCCTCGCGCAGAGGGTCCGAATAAATAATAATACAGTCCCAAATGAAAGAATATTACAGTCCGAATAAATATACAATTTTCTATTTAATTAACAAATTAATTACAGAAAAGTAAAACTGGCATGCAAGCCAGGGACTGCCTTGCTCCTGATGAATGGTGTATGCTGGGCTGCTTCGGGCGGAAATCCACTGGGATGCCCTGATTAGCCTCTGTTTGCAATTTTCTCGAAATGCGTGCCAACCTCCGAAAAGTTGTTGATTGTTGATTTTGCTGCAACGGAGAGCAGGAAAAGGGCATAGCAGTGTATTTCACAAATATATGCATGCCTCGATCCTCGTGCCACCAATCACGCATCTCGATGCATGATGGCCGAGGAACCGAATTGCACAACTCAATATGGGATGAATGCAGATGAATGCTACAACAAAAACCTAACTCCATCATGGGTAATCCGGAGTGTCGGTGACTTGGGAATCGAGACACGTTCCGGTACTCGGAGTACAGAATGCGCCTCGTTTCCCGTGCAATATGCATGATATGCATGAAATGCAACTAACATACAACCCTAGCATACGCAATGCTATGAAAATGAGATGAAAATAAGATGCCTCGAAAAGCGTGCGCGCGGGCACGCAAACCGAGGCGATGGCATGACATGCAAATCGGATGAAACGAAGGTGCCTCGAAATGCGCGCCCACAGGCACGCAAACCGAGGCGATGCAAATGAGAGAATCGGATAAAACCGAAGTGCCTCGAAATGCGTGCCCGCGAACACGCAAACCGAGGCGACGATGAAATGATAAAATCGGATAAAACTGAAGTGCCTCGAGGTGCATGCCCACAGGCGCGCAAACCGAGGCGATGATATGAAGTGATAAAATCGGATAAAACCGAAGTGCCTCGAGGTGCGTGCCCACAGGCGCGCAAACCGAGGCGATGATATGAAGTGTAAATCGGATAAAACCAAAGTGCCTCAAAATGCGTGCCCGCGGACACGCAAACCGAGGCGACGATGAAATGATAAAATCGGATAAAACCGAAGTGCCTCGAGGTGCGTGCCCACAGGCGCGCAAACCGAGGCGATGTTATAAAGTGTAAATCGGATAAAACCGAAGTGCCTCGAAATGCGTGCCCGCGGACACGCAAATCGAGGCAGAGGCATACGCAATGCCAAGCGGATAAAACAGAGTGCCTCGAAATGCGTGCACACGGGCACGCAAACCGAGGCAATGGCATACAAGCATGAAAATGCAAATTGGGCTTACGCCAACATGAGATAGCCTCGGCCACGCTCACATAGGCTGCCGGAATGCTAGAAATGAGGTGCCTCGAAGTGCGTGCCCATTGGCACGCAAACCGAGGCAATGCAAAAATGACACAAATGGCATGGGAAATGATGGCAATGGAATTTCAGCACTTAAATAAACGGGAAAACAGCCCCGAAACAATTCGAAATGACACTCGAAGCATGCATTCATCCCGAAAATGCGAAATTAAGCCCCGAAATGGCCTATAGCCATGCTACACGTGCAAAATATGATCATGGCAGCAAGAACAGTAGCAAGACAGTCCCAAAAATGGCATTTTTTCAGTAGTAAACATGGCCTAAATGCAAGCATAGATGGATCAAACAAAGCATGCAAAGTTAGTGGCCAAAAGAGGGGTATTGAGACAAGTGATACATGCAAACCCCAAATGGACAAACTTTCTTCTACAACATTGAAGATGAGCTAAAAATAAGCACAATTGCAGAAGATGACATTCTCAAAATCAGATCACAATCATGCTAAAAGATCCATGCAAAATAGGCTCCAAATAGGCTATATCATGAGACATCCAATGCACACACCAAATGACAAAACTTTCTTCATGGAATATGTAAAGGGGGTCAAAATAAGACCAAAGTCAGTAGGGGTCGAAGCCCCAAAAACAAATAGAGATAGGTCAAAATTGCATGCAAAAGAGTGGCACACTTGATGAATATTGAAGGAAGTGGTATATACAAAGGCCAAATGAAGCTGAGCCTATCTACAATGTTGTAGAGGGGCTCATTTTAAGCACAAAATCAGTAGGGGTCGGACCCCCAAAAACCAACACAAATAGGTCAATTTTAGCATGCAAAAATGTTACCAACTTGAAGAATATTGAAGGAACTAGTGTATACAAACACCAAATGAGGTTGAGCCCTTCTACAAAGTTGTATAGGGGCTCATTTTAAGCACAAAAGCAGTAGGGGTCGGAGCCCCAATTCTCAACCAATTAGAGTATAAAAATGAACCAAGAAAAAGCCCTAAAAGTTAGTTTTGAATACTCACCCTTGAAGACTTGTCTTTCTTTGATTCTTGGCCTTGATTTGTAGCTTCTCAACCTCTGAAATTCACTTCCTAGCTGCTGGAGTGGTAGTGTTGATGGTGGAGCTAAGGGTTGGTGAAGAAATGGCCTTAACACTTGAAGCTTTTTTGGAGTTTTGAGCTAAGGAAATGGAGGAATTTGGAGATGTGTTCTTCAAGGAAAATTTTCCAACCTTGAAGAAGGAGAGGGAGGGCCCTTCAAATAGGCAAGAAAATGGGGTGTAAAAGGGGAGGGAAAGCACCCAATCTTTCCCTCCCGAAATATCCCCGGATGCCCCGGGATATGCTGAAAGATATCCGGACAGCTGGGACAGGCTGGAAAGCAAGAATCTGGCCGGCCAGGTATTTTTTTGCAAGGTGGCCGGCCAGCCACCCTCCATGGCCGGCCAGCCACCCTACATGGCCGGCCGGCCACCCCAAGAAAATGAACAGGAGATTTTCTGGCCGACCAGTATAGAAAGGTGTCCCCCAAGGTGTGTAGAACAAGGCCCCATGGTTGAAATCTGGCAACTCTGAAGCAGGAGCCACAACATAGAGCTTGAAGGAGAGGTCCAAAAATGAAGTCAACAATTTCTGGCCGACCACTATGCCAAAGTGTCCTCCAAGATGTTTAGAACAAGGATCCAAGGTTTGAATTTGGCAACATTGAACCAAGAGTCACAACATAGAGCTTGAAGGAGAGGCCCAAAAATGAAACCATGAATTGCTGGCCGACCACCATACCAAAGTGTCCTCCCAGATGCCCTCATCACAGATATGTAGCTTTGGTTGGAAGAAAATGCCCCTAGGGTGTTCAACATTGGCCCGGAAGTGAGCAAAACGGGCTCTGGAGGAGCGAAAATGGTTATCTGGGATAATTGCTGGCTTCTCACCCCCCAGTGATCTTCCTGATGTTGAAACAGAGGTACCTGCCAAGTTTGAACAAAAACTAATGAGAAATGAATGTTCGGGGCCAAAACCGAGCAAATCGGGATCCCGGAAATGGGCTGCAGGTGCCGGAAGTGGTGTTCAGCAGCGAAGTGGGTATCTGCGACTCCAGTGTCCTCTGGAATGATGAAACAGAGATACCTGCCAAAAACCGGAGAAAATGGATGCGAAATGAATGCTCGGGACCAAAACACGCAGTTCGGGGTCCCGAAAACCGGCTACAGGTACCGGAAGTGGCACACGACCACGAAGTGGGCATCAGGGGCCCCAGGGTTCCTCGGAATATTAAAACAGAGGTCTCCGCCAAAAACCGGAGAAGGCTGATGCAAAATGAATGCTCGGGGCCCAAATCACGCGGTTCGGGGTCCCGAAAATGGGTCGCCGGGCACCGGAAGTGGTGTTCGGCTGCGAAGTGGGCATCAGGGGCCCCAGTGTTCCTCGGAACATTAAAACAGAGGTCTCCGCCAAAAATCGGAGAAAGCGGAGATGGTTGGGCGGTCCCGAGCCGAGGCACACGGCCTAACGGCCCCGAAAACTGGGAACCGGGCTCCGAAATGGGCAAAATGGCCTACGGCCCACGAAAAGTAGCTCACGGCCACCGGGAGATAATCTGCGGGACCACTCCCTTCCCTTAGGAAAGAAAATAGAGAAAACCGAGCCTGGTTCGCAAACCGAGACAAGGTAGGGAAGATAGTTCGGAGGTCCGGAGGCAGGGCGCGCGGCCGCGACTCTGAGACTTCTGAACGAGCACAGTATGCAACATCACCGAGCGCTCAACCGGTGACGTCTGAGTCTTAAGGTCGGTCAAAAATGGGGTGTCTACAATTACTTAAGTAATAAGTATGTTTTTAATGAAACCCAAAGTCTTAGATTCAAAACTTGTATACGTTGTGTATAATAATTTTTTTATTTTAGTATATATAAAGTTGTCACGTAGCATAAGGAGAAGAATGTTTCACTAAATCAATTTAGGCCTTCACTTAATAATAGTAGAGATATGTTTTTAAATTTTGAAACTTTGTGTTAAATTATTAAGTGTAATTTGTGTTTGTTAGGTAGAAATAATTTAAGTGGGTGTTTGTGATATGTTTTTATTGTAGTTTTTTTTAAAATTTTATTTTTAGTAATTTTTTTAAAAAAATTCAAAAAAACCTTTAGATTTTTGAGTTTTACTCAATTAGACAGACCGAAAAGTTAAAAAAAAAATAGAAAGACAAAAAAGAAAATTATTTATTTATTTTTCTTGGATTTTTATTTATTTATTTATTTTACATTTTAGATTTGTCTACATAGGATAGGCCAAAAAATTTAACATAATTTAAAAAAACAGGATCACTAAAAATTAGAAAATTTAGAAATTTTTTTTATGAAAGTAGGTTCCAAACACCCACTAATAAATAAACTAAAAAGCCTAATTCTTCACAAGTACAGAAAAGTGTATATTATCTACTTTTTAATTATAACCTATAACTTTAAAATATATATACACCGAACAAACTCATGATCATCTGGTTGCTTTAGCCTTGTCTCTTACGAGGCTGTTTTGTCTCGTTCGTAAAAATCAAATCATCACATGCTGGAACTTTCAGGTCCACAAAAGAAAAAGAAAAATGTAGATGAAAATAAAAAATTAAAAAAAAATGGTTCAATTTTGGTGTGGCTTTGGAATATTTGCACATTTGTTAAAATCACTCACACTGCAAATTTGAAATTAACTATTCAAATTTTGTAATTAGCCCTCATTTGGCATTCAAAGTTAGGAGGTTAAAAGGATAAAATAATCATAAAAAGACAAAATAAATTAAAAAGTCAATAAGACAAAATGTCACATAAAAAATTTAACCTAAACGAGAGTTTTTTAACTCAAACTAAAATAATCAAAAAATTAAGAAATCAAAAAACTAATCCACTTCCTAAATGAAGCCTTACTTTTCAATTTTGCAATTGGTAGTTCTTAATTGAAACTTCTAGTGTAAGGCCCCAGTGTCCCACATTAGGAATGGAGAGGGAGTTTCTGGGCTATAAAAGTAAAAACCTAGACCCTTATATAGTATCGAAGTCTTTTCCCTAGTGGTGAAATCCCTATTAGAACTCCCCAGTTAAGCGTGCTTAGGCTGGAGTAGTTCTGGGATGGGTGACCCACTGGGAAGAACAAATCCGTGCGGGCGTGGCCAAAAGCGGACAATATCGATAACATGTGAAGGATTGAGGCGTTACAAATGGTATCAAAGCCGACTCTCCGAAGTACAGAGTGTGGGCCCCTGGTGTCTCTCGGTGTATGTGGGTGCGCTTGTAAGCTAGCAGGCTACTGCACGGGGACGTGCAGCCCTGAGGGAAGGTGATTGTAAGGCCCCGATGTCCCACATCGGGAATGGAGGGGGAGTTCATGGGCTATAAAAGTAAAAACCTGGACCCTTATATAGCATCGAGGCCTTTTCTCTAGTGGTGAAATCCTTATTAGAACTCCCCAATTAAGCGTGCTTAGGCTGGAATAGTTCTGGGATGGGTGACCACTGGGAAGAACAAATCCGTTCGGGCGTGGCCTAAAGCGGACAATATTGATGACATGTGAAGGGTTGGGGCGTTACATCTAGGTCCACAAAACATGAAGGAAAACGTGGGTGAAAATAAAAGGGCTGATCTCCCATCCACAAAGTGGATTGGATGGTGTTATTAGATCCATGGGGTCTATCACAAGTTTTATTTTGATAATCTGAACCGTCAATATGTAGAGCTCATCAAGTACTTTGTTCCTGTAAAAAACTTACATTAATCAGATATCAATAATTACTTGATCGAATTAAATTTTTGTCAACAATTTATTTTAAAAATTATATTTACCGTTGACAGATATATGATCTGATCAAGTAGCTATCGATATCCAATCAACATGATTTTTTACAATGATAAATTACTCGACGAGTTGTACACATTGAACAATTCAGATTATCGAAACAAAACCCATGATGAGCATCCATGGGCCCAAAAGCATGCTCCAATCTAATCACGGACCGAAGAGAAACCTGACCAAGATAAAAATAAATGGTTCAATTTTGGTGTGGCTTTGGAAGATTTGAACATTTTTAACTTCCAAGATAGGCAACAAATTCTCCTTAATTCACAGTGGCTTTAAACACACTCATACTTCAAATTTTGTAATTAGTTTTCAATTTTGCAATCGATAATTCTTAATTAAAAAGTTCATTGTTTTGGAAAGAGCAAATTTCACTCTATTTGATTGGGGTTGAAGATTTCAACTAGAGAATTTTAAAAATACAAAGTTTACTAAAAATAAAATTTTAAAGCTTTTAAATGATTGCAAAACTAAACAATGTACTCTTGAGAATATTTTGGTTTTAAAAAGCCTCTAAAATTTCAGAGGAGTTGAATTAAGAATTTTTTTTTTTTTTTTTTTTTTTTTTGGTGTTCTTATATTAATCAAAATCTTTTAATCGGCGAGTTCTAGCCAAAAGTTGTGCCACTGAAATCAAATAATCTCCAATCACTCTCATACTAAAAGCCAAAATTGAAAGCATTGTCCTATTATTTATATTTGGGAAATTCTCCACATAAACATGTAAAATAAAAGACACATTTCTTTGTTTTTGTTTTTTTGTTAAAAAATACAAAACATATTTTATTTTTATTTTTTTGTTGAAGAAACTCAAGTGATGGTGCTTCCATTTTCTTGGTAAAAAAACAAAAAAAAAATATTTGGAGTTTCAAAAAAGTCCTATAGTGGGGTGTTTGGAAAGTTGACTATTTTAGTAGGTTAAAATAGTTGTGTTTGACAATATGATTGGTTTTTTTTTTTTTTATAGTTGAATGTGATATTTGTGAGAAAAAAAGTTATATGATTATAGGTTTGATATAACATTTTGGATTGTTTTGAAAAGTAAGTTAAAAACTAAATTTTTAACTTTTTTTAAAAAAACATATAAAAAAGTAAAAATGTAATTTGACCGTTAAAAGTTAAAAAGTGACTTTTAACCTTTTATCCAAAAGTGGCCAAGGCTTTTTTGACTTTTTGGGACTAAAATAGTATTAAAAAATAAAATAAGCTAAAATAATCAATAAGACAAAATATTACATTTAATCCATAATCATTTTTGAAAAACCTAAGTGATTCGTGATTAGATTAAGATTTAATTATTCTAATTCCCAACCAATTAAAATTCACAATCTAAATCATCAAGCACGTACGAAAATGATTTAAATTGTTGTTTCAGAAAATAATAAATCGATGCAAACAATTTTTACGTGGAAATATCACAATTGAAGCACCTTCAATTGTGATAAAAAAAACCATGGGCGAAACGCCACAAATCAATCCATTACTGAAGAAAGAAACATTACAAAAAAACCAAACAAATTATCCAAACGCTTCCAATTTGTCTTCAAATCTTCCATATATCTTTCATCGCAACCTTCGTCTTGGAATTGATTAGATTGATGTTGAATCCACGACATCTACTGTTGAATCAACGACTGCACATAGCATCAAACTCCTTTGATTACTCTCTGCTTGAATCTTCGGATTCCATCGAAGAAGAATACTCTCAAGGAAGATCAAATAAGCTCCTTGGTGTGTGCTTATAAGAACATGAGTTCAAACTCAATCAAACATCAAGGAAAACCAGAAAAATATCCCCAAAAGAAAACTCTAAAACCATTAAAGAAGATCTAGAAAACGTAACCCTAGATTTGGAGCAACTTGAGGTTTTATAGCGGCTGAGATCGCAAGGTCTGCTCGAGCGTGGGAATGGACGCTCGAGCTAGGACTCTATATCGCGTGTTCCAAATCAGGGTTTACGCTCGAGCGTAAGATCCCACGCTCGAGCGTAAAAACACACCACTCAATATATTTTGCAGATGAGCAAAATACTGTGAGGGTGGAATCTCCACTTGAGCGCCACTTTCTCCACTCAAGCGAGAAGACCAAAAACAGGAAAATTACAACTCAATTTAAACCCAAGTTTGTCCACGAAATTTGACAACAAATAGGGTCCTAACAAATTTTTTTTTTTCTCACAATCATCAAATTAATTACAAAAAAAAAAAAAAAAAAAAAAACAACAACAACTATCTTCTTAAATACAACTATTTTAGCTAGGTTAAAATAGCAAAAAAGTGAAATACCCAACTTATCAAATAAAACCAAAATAAGCTAAAAAGTCAAACAAAATATCACATTCAAACTATAAATATTTCATTTTTTCACTCATAAAATAATAAAAAAAAATTAAAAATTCATTCTAAATAAAAAATAAAAGTTTTTTTAAAAAAAAAAAAAAAAAAAAAAAACCTATACTATATTATAATATTATTATTTTTTAATTATCTCTAAATTATATAAATTGGTTTCTTTTAAGTTTTTAAAAAACTTTAAATGGTCCGTTGATTTGAATTTTTAAAAGTTTTAAATGGTTGGCTTTTTATAATATGAAACTTGGAGATCTAAATGTAGAAATTAATGTTGTAGTTTTTTTTATTTTTTTTATTTTTAATTAATATATCTGTTTACCCCCTCTATATTGAAATCTTACGTCTATCTATGTCACCGAGTATCAAAGTCTAACGTTTTATTATTGCATATGTAAGGCTAATAAAAAATAAAAAAATAAGAATGAATGGAAAATGCCTCTCCATGAAAAGCCTAAAGCGAAAGACCATTTTTATGTGGTGACCATCAAACCATGGTGTACAAATAGAATGCAACTTTTTATCTTTAAAACAGAAAAAAAAAAAAAAAAAAAAATAGAATGCGACTTGGGAAGACAAAATAAATCGTCACACATTGTAGATTAAAATAAATTAAAGATATTTTCAAAAATCAAAAGTCTAAACCCAAAATTTACGATGAATGGTTCAGATGCAAAATGCTCATCATGCAGGTAGGCCCAGACTAACTCAAATCTGTTGCCCAATGGACTTAAACAATTGAGTCTAGCCCAAACTTATCTAGCATCAATTTCAAATTCGGCTTTTATGGGCTTGAATATAAGAACCTGGTCCAATCTATGCAACGAAAATTACTACACGTGTGAGTGAGATCAAGATATTAGGATATCTCTTACCCAGTTCATGACAACAAGGCCACAATTGTTTGGCTGATTAAGTTGGAGGGGATTATTAGTAAGAGAATGATTAGTGAAAAGATTGTTAATATGAGAATTGTTAGTGAGGGGATTAAATAAAATTGTGTTTGTTTTGATAATAGTGTGAGAGATGATTACTGATGGGATTGTTAAATTAGTTTTAAATAAAATAAATTAAAAAATTATTTCTATATTAAAAAAATTAAAATAAATATTAAAACAAAAGGTGCACTTGGGATTGTTAAACAAAAAAAAATTGGCCGGCTAGCTATTTTTTTGTCTGTTCGAATATTTTTTTGGCCGGCCAGCTATGTTCATAAAAGAAAAAAAAATTTGCATTGTACCAGAAGTCCAGGCGGACGACCGGATAGACTGGAGTCACTTACTATCTTCTTAATCCCACTCATTTCCTAACCAAGCTAATCCCCTTATTGAGGGGGATTACTACGCCGCCCAGACTGTGAAACTGACCTTCCCAAACAACACCAAACATGCTGTGAGTGGGACCCACAACAATCCTACTCCAATCCGGCCGCTTCAAACAAATGGGGCCTAAATAAAAGGACAAGTCTGCTCACCGCACTTATCTATCTACAATTTTTTAAGTGGGTGATTATGTGGCATAGATTAATTTGTAGTGTAAGGTTCATGTGGGATTCATGTAAGGTGTGGTGGAGATTATTTTTTAGATAATTTTTGGGTTAATAAAGGTAGGTATTAGAACATCTCCAACGGTGTATCAAATATTTCACCAAATCTGAGTAAAAATTTGAGGAATTACTTTATTTGATATCCAGCTCTCCAACGGTGAATTTTTGGCTATCAGTAAAGATACGGTCGACTGGGGAGACAATATGCCGAAAGTCCGGTCGGTCGATCGGCAAGTATAATTCTTCATCCAATTATTCTTTAAGCTTCCTTGAAATTTATGTAATCACCAAAACCAGCCCAATTCTTATCTGGGCATCCCCATAAACAGAACTCCTATGGTATGCTGCATTATCCCCAGCAGCGCAGATAGATGCCTAGGTATGAAGAATAATAATTAATTTAGTTTAGGGAACAAACAATGGACGATCGAAACAAATGTATAAGCATGTCAATTTCTCAATTATGCACAAGAGAAAAAAAGTAAAGCTGACAGAGTATTCTAGCAACTCAAAAGAAAACTCATCTACCAGATCATCATATATTAACCTTAATAAAGATAAGATTATAGGTATACGAGAACATGGACAAACATGTAACACCCCGAAATAATTACAATAATCCAACTCCAACTAACCAATACAAGATAACATAATTGAAATGATAAGATTTCATTAATCAGAATTGATATACAAAAGGTGATACATGCGATATACATTCATAAATAGTTCATCTTGAATCTACAGCATGTATGACAAGTGGCGATAAGAAATGAAAGTTAAACAAATGTTCATATGCCCTAAGGGCTTACATCTTTCCCAGCCAAGGCTTGGGTACATCAAAAATGAGCTATAAGCTTAACACAAATAAAGCCCTTGGCTATACAAAATAAACACAACAAAAGAAACTCTTCCTCCAGATCCTTCCGAGTTAGTGCCTTGGTGGAAGCATATCATCAGCACCTGAAATGTTTTTCCCATATAGGGTGAGCCAAAGCCCAGTAGAGGTAATCTAACACAATATATATGAATCTTAACAAATATATAAGTATGATATGCATATCCAATGCCTATGATAAAATCATTTATAACTTTTTCACAAAACCATGCCTTGTCGAGCTTTATATCTCAATTCATATGCCATACACCATTTCATTTACATAACCAAACTGAGGGTACAACTCAGTGTGTCTCTAATCAACACAGCCATTACACAAATTCTTCCATTTTGCCATTTTAGGAATATTTCATCCACAGGAATCGACACCCATGTGTATGCACGGTTTTCAAGACTTTCACCCTGAACACACAAGCCAACTTAATTCAATGGAGTCCATCTATTTTCTTCTCCCAAACATGGAGTACATCTCATTTCTTCTCCCAAACATCATACATTTATAATGTATCAAAGACATAGTCATATTCAATGACAACTAATAAGAGATTAGTTTCAATTCACCTAATCCTCATGTAATTTCTACGACAATCATAGCTATCTTCCATCGATAGCCCAAAACAGATATTTTTAAACAGATATACAATCTCCAAGACAGATAAATTATCCAAATTTCCATAGGTGAGAGGTAACACATATCTAACTCCACCATTTATATAATCATTCATCCCATTTCATGTTCCCAATACCAAATTCATTTATTTATACAAAATAACTATCTGAGATATTTAGGGCAAAACTTAATTTTTTTCCAAAATCCATCTCGGGTATCAAAATCAACAAATTTAACACAACACAACCTCACATCTACTTCCATAACCATTTTGATACATACATTTGAAAACCCCTCTTTTGATTTTAAACCAAAACCCTGGTTTTGTTCCAAATCATTCCAAATTTCAATATTCTTTACACTTTAACAAATAACTAAGTTAAAACTCATAGAAGAGTGTAGAAAGTCCCTACCTCAAATTAGAAGAGGGAGAAAGAAGAAAAGCCCAAAAGTTGACCGTGACGAAACAACGATTTGCTCCGATCAAAACGAAGCCCTTAACAAGCTCTACACTTAATCTCAAAGGAGCAAGGTGAGGAGATGCTTCCAAGTGAGTAGATCTAAAGATCTTTGAGCGAAAAAGTGATTTTAGAGAGAGAGAGAGTGTGTGTGTCTTACAGCTTAGAGAGGGGAAAGAGAAGATAAAGTGAAGAAAAGGTTAAGTGAGTGACTTATTTATAGTGCTAGGTCAAAGTGAAAAAAGTCCCAAAGTCAACCCAAAAGAACAAGTCAAAATCCCCAAGAAGTAGGGCCCAAAACCTACTAAAAATCTGGAAAAGAACTCACAGGGGTTGACCATTCTCAGACTGGTGTCGATCCTTCAGGAAGAAGTGAAGAAAAACAATGCTGGCAGCAACTAAAGTGTTGACCCTTGGACCTAAGGTGTCAACACCAAATTTCAGCAACCAAACCCAGATTCAGCAATAGACAAAGGTCGATCCTTCCCAAACTGGTGTCGACCCTTGAGGCCAACAACGAAAGACAAGTGTCAATACCTCCACGGCAGGTGTCGACACTAAATTTCAATAGCTATTCCAAGAACACAACAGCAAGATGGTGTCGACCCTTGGAGCTGAACAAAACAAAGATAAGAGGGTAGTGTCGACCCCAACAAGGGCGGTGTTAACCCCCGAAGCCAAAACCAAATATGAAGAGAAAAGAACGACCATCACGAATATGGTTTCCCGGACTCAAAAGCAATAAGTGGATTGGGTCTAAGCTCAGATCGCTATAAACAAATGGGAAAACCCATAATTAACGCTATGTATTAAAGTAATCAAATCGGAAAAAAGAAAAAAGAAAAAAAGAAAGTGAATTTAGAACTTACAGAGAGGGAAGAATCGATGTTCTCGAGGGAAGAGGAGGTGGACAAAGGACGAAGGTGGTAGAGAAGAACTCTCTCTCTCTCTCTCTCTCTAGAACTAGTGTGTGTAAAATACGTAAAGTTGAAGCAAAAACAAAGAGAGAAATATACAGATACTCAATTTAAAGGATGACCGGGTAGACATCCGACCGGACGTCCGGCCGACCTAACACTCAATGGCTATGCATAGTAAAATACTGAAAGGTGCCAGACATCCTCAGTTTGGTGAAACATTTTTTATATTCTCAATTTGATATATGTTTGATGAAACCATTAGAGCAGAAAAAAGGATATTTTTCACCAAATTTGAATTTGGTGATGGATTTGGTACAGTGTTGGAGATGGCCTTACTCTAAATGAAAAGGTAAATGCTTATGTTGGTTAGGATGAAAATAATAGAAAATGAAGCAAATTGAAAAAAATTAATTTTTTTCTAAATTTGTTGAACATGAAAGTGGTGAAAGTTACAAGAAAGTTAATTTTCCTGTATAATTCATAATAGCATGGTACCAAAGCTTGTAGTTCTTGCAAAAAAAATACAAGAAAGTTTAAATTTGTTGTAAAAGTTGTTACTTATAATTAGGATTCTTATTTCCTTGCAAATTTTCATCCTAATTAATTCACACAAGAAAATTTATTTTCTTCATTTTTACTTCACTTTATACCATTTTCACTTTTCATCATTTCTTTCTTTCTAATCAAATAAAGCCTTATAAATATATATATATATATAAAAAAAATTCAAAGTCTGACCTTTTAATAAAATGAATCTTTAGTTTTTATTTTATTTTATTTATTTTCAATATAAACCATTTTTCTATTTTAGTTAAATAAAATTGATGAAAAAATGGGTATTTAATTATCAAACTCAAAGAAAAAAATATTTAGATATTTTATGTACGCCAATATTAAGTTTAATAATTAAAGTATCAATTTTTTTTTGCTAATTTTACTTAATGAAAATGGACAAATAATTTAAATTTAAAACAAATCAATTGGCTTTAGTGCAGTTGATTTGGACCCATCTCGAGCTTTTAGTCATAGAGAATTGTCGGCTGAGGTTTCAATGGGTCCGAGAAAGTGGTAGAAATTGATTTGATTCGCTCCAATTGAGGGAAATTTTAAATATCTAATCAAAATATAAAATTTCACCAAAATAAATAAATAAATAAATGAAGAAAAATGGTGATTGCTTTATAAATGTATTATTAACATTAATTGCTTATTTTTTTAACACTTATATAATCAAAATATAAAATCATTTTGCTATAGTAATTTATTTTCAATCCAGTACCAAAAATTGAAATTCAGTTGATCCTGAAGCTTGGTTCACCAATTTTTTCTTACAGTCCTAGGAATATCACAACTTGGACATAATTCCGAGCTCGATTCATTGTTTTCCACTTGTCACAAATTGGATTTGTTGGCGTATTTTTCCTACAAAAGAAAATATCATAAATGCAAGCGTGCCAGTTGTTGTCCAAATTGTGAAATTAAATAAATAGATTCACGAATAAATCAAAATTATATACCAAGAACACATGCTGAGAATTACAGCTAAATTACAACAGAAATACGCAATAGATTAAAATGGTAAAGAAAGCAAACCGAAGCATGCACGGTAGCACTTTCCTTAAAACAGATTTTCGCTGCCTCACGGGTCAAGTGCTTGAGGTATTCCAGAGTCTGTCTCCTAGGATACGACGGTCAAAAACCAGCTACGGCAGAAAAACTCTCTGTCTAGCTTAGTGAACAAAAACCGTGGCAGCACTCTCTCACTGTAGGAGCTTTACGACAAACTGACTTGTAAAATGGAAGCAAAAATTTCTGTGTTGAGACTAGACAGGAGAGTCTCAATTTATACATGTATAGGGGAGAGAGGAGGAGCCTCCAACCTTTATGGCTAGTCACTAATGCACCATTAACCTGCCTTTATAACTGGTCACTAATGCACCATTAACCTCTGCAATATTGCAAGAGTTACAAACATATTATACACACTAATCCCACTACCTCTTTCATGAAGCTAACTTCATGAGGCAATTTCTCATTCAATTCTCAATGGTTTTTGGACATTCTTTTTGTGGTGTAAAGATCTCATTGCAAAGTATCTGAACCCACCTGGACCCAACACAATAGATGGTTGGGGCCCACTTTAATATTTAATTAAAGTCACCAAAAACCCATTTTTCCAACAATCCCCCACATGAATAAAAATTGACCGAATGACTCAACAAATGGACACCGTTCAACAATAATGACTCAGAGAGAGAGTACAACAAACTAACCTCGACATTAGAGAAAGTAGCTTTTGGCTTTGAACCTCTCCCAGTGAAAACCTATCAAGTATATTGGCTGATCAGTGAATATGACATCTTGAACTGCTCTGCCGTTTATGTAAACTGAGACAATAGATCTCACATGGGAATTACTCCTACCACTATTCTGTTCTCACTGGTGTGCCTTATATGGCCCTGAGCACTAGCCTGGTTCAGCGAGTGGTTTCAAAGAATTTTGGCTTTCCCAATTCTTCTAGAAGCAGTCCCACTTCACATTCACATAAGTGACTCTTCAAAGTATCCTGCTATACCTTGTTTGAATCCTCAACATATAAGAGTCATTAAAAGCTTTTCTTGACCTTCACCTCTGCAGGTATCACTGCTTAAAGGAATGGTTGGAGGTTTTACCCCCACAGTGACATACCATTGTTACACGCAATTAGGTTGTCCAATTGAACCTAGATCTTGGGATCTCCAACTAGGTTGGGTTTCCATTCCAGTAACTTCCAACGGCCTCAGCCCTATTCCTTTTGACGATGCCTCGACTAACACTCGATTTAACCCTTTGGTTAGTGGATCTGCAATGTTGTCCTTAGATTTTATATAGTCTATAGAGACAACTTCATTCGAGAGTAGATGTCGTATGAAATTATGTCTACGACAGATATATCTAGACTTTCCATTATACATATTACTCTGTGCCCCACCAATTGCAGATTGACTATCACAATGAATACAAATAGTTGGCACATGTTTAGACCAACGTGGGATATGTTCAATGAAATGGCGAAGCCATTTAGCTTCTTCCGTTGCTTTATCTAAAGCAATAAACTTTGATTCCATCGTTGATCTAGATACACACGTTTTCTTGGAAGATTTCCAAGATACGGCTGCCCCACTAAGAGTGAACACATATCCACTAGTGGACTTTAAGTCCTTTATATTTGATATCCAATTCGCGTCACTATAGCCTTCTAGCACTACTAGATATCGAGTATAATGCATCCCACAATTCCGAGTGTAGCATAAATACCTTAACACCTGCCCAATGCCCTTCCAATGAGTAGCATCGGGATTACTCTTGTATCTACTGAGCCTATTAACCGAGTAGACTATATTCGACCTAGTACAGCTCATCAGATACATCAAACTTTCAATTACCTGAGAATATTCTAATTGAGAGAGACTCTCTTTATTATTCTTGGTAAAATGTAGACTTAAGTCTACAGGTGTCGGTGACACACTCGTATCTAATCCACTAAACTTCTCAAGTATCTTATCATCCTAATGAGACTGAGAAAATACAATTCCACCAGATGTTCTGGTAATCTTAATTCCCAGAATAACATCTACAACGCCCATATCCTTCATGTCAAACTTAGAGTTTAACAACTTCTTGGTAGTTTTGATCATTTCATCATTACTACCTATAATGATCATATCATTAACATATAGACACAAAATGACATAACCTCTATCAGTGTCTTTGACATAAACACACTTGTCACATTCGTTGATTCTAAACCCACTTGACAACATTACGTTGTCAAACTTCTCATGCCATTGTTTAGGCACTTGCTTCAAACCATACAATGATTTGACAAGTTTATAGACTTTCTTGCTTTGCCCTAGAGCTGAAAACCCTTTAGGTTGCTCCATGTAGATTTCTTCATTTAAATCCCCATTTAAGAAAGCTGTCTTTACATCCATCTAGTGTATCTCCAGATTGCGCAAAGCTGCTATCACAATCACCATGCGAATGGATGTTATCCTAGTTACAAGTGAGTATGTATCAAAGTAATCCAGGTCTTCTTGTTGCCTGTACCCTTTGATAATGAGCCTAGCCTTATCCTCATTAATTGACCCATCAGCCTTCATCTTTCTTTCAAAAATCCACTTGTAGCGTAAAGGCTTACTACCTGGAGGTAAATCCACCAACTCCCAGGTGTGGTTCTGTAAGATTGAGTCAATCTCACTTTTGATGGCTTCTTTCCACAAAGGACTCTCAGGAGAAGTTATAGCTTCATGGAAAGTTTGAGGTTCGTTCTCAACCATATAAGTCAAGAAGTCTGGACCAAAAGACTTAGATATCCTAGCCCTTTTACTCATTCTAGGTTCATCTAAAACCTCAATTTGATCATTACCTTGATCTTGATCATCAAAATGATCATCATCACTAGCAAGCTCATCAAATTGCTCTAAAGACCTCGGAACCCCTTCTTGGGTTTGGTAAGGAAAAATGTCTTCAAAGAAACATGCATTCCTTAACTCCATGATGGTATTCATGTGTATGTCTGAAATTTCAGACTTATATACAAGAAACCGATATGCACTACTATTATGTGCATAACTAATGAATATACCAGCCACAAATTTCGAGCCTATCCTAACCCGTTTGGGTGTAGGTATCACCACTTTTGCAAGACCCCCCCATATTCGTAAGAATTTATAAGAAGGCTTAACACCTCTCCATAACTCATATGGGTCTTGCCAACCTTCTTCCGGGGGTACTTTATTCAGAATGTAATTCACGGAGAGAATTGCTTCCCCCCACATGTTTTGTGGTAATCCAGAACTTATTAACATTGCATTTATCATTTCCTTTAGCGTTTTATTCTTTCGCTTAGCAATCCCATTTAACTGAGCAGAATCAGACACCGAGGTTTGGTGGATAATCCCGGATTGAGCACAAATCTCAACAAATGGTGATTCATGCTCACCAGCACGATCACTTCTTAAAGCCTTAATCTTACGGCCTAATTAATTCTCAACTTCATTCTTATAAAGAACAAATTTGTCAATAGCCTCATCTTTGCTTTTGAGCAAATAGACATAGCAATACTTAGTGCAATCATCAACAAAAGTGATGAAGTACTTATTGCCTCCACATGATTGTATAAAATTTAAGTCACACACATCACTATGCACTAAGTCCAACGGCTCTGAACTTCTTTCAATAGAATGAAACAAAGATCTTGTCAACTTTGCTTCAACACAAGTTTCACACTTGTGATTTGGATTAATCTTAAAAGATGGTATGTGATCTAACTTTATTAATCTACGTAAAGATTCAAAGTTCACATGTCCTAGTCTACCATGCCACAAATTGGAAGACTCAAGCATATAAGCAGAAGAAGATGCAGTTTTATTCATCTTTGGGATAATAGTCATTACATTGTGTTTGACCATACCCCCCAACATATATCCCTTAACCACATACACTCCGCTCTTGGTCAAAACGACCTTGTCGAACTTGAAGACCATACAAAAATCATGTTTGCTGAGAAGAGACCCTGAGACAAGATTCTTATGAATGTTCGGAACATACAGGACTTCATTCAAGGTCAGCTCCTTTCTTGAGGTCAACTTCAGGACCGCTTTTCCTTTCCCCTCAACAATGGAGGTAGTAGAGTTTCCCATAAACAACTTCTCATCGTTTATAACCGGCTCGAAAGTTGTAAACAACTTCTTCTCGGAGCAGATGTGGCGTGTAGCTCCAGTATCAATCCACCATTCTCTTAGGTTTGAACCCACCAAATTCACCTCAGAGACAACGGCAGACAAGTGCATGTCATCCTCAGCATGGGAGTGCTCTTGCATATCTTCCATGTGAGCACAAGGTTTGGTCTTGTATGGCTTCTTCTACTTGCGGCAATCACTAGCCTGATGCCTCTCGCTACCACAGTTATAGCACTTCCCTAAGAATCGATAACCAGGTTCCTGCGGCTTGTATGCCGGTTTTTTTGCAACACCACCCCTTGGCCCCAGCTTTGAGCCCTTGTTCACAGGGGGCTTCTTTCTCACCCCAGAAGATCTTCCATGCTCAATGACATTGGCCTTCACTAAGGAGGTACTCCCTCCTTTCTTTCTATTATCCTCCTCAATTCAGAGTCGGACAATCAGGTCTTCAACTGACATTTCCTTGCGCTTGTGCTTCAAGTAGTTCTTGAAGTCCTTCCAACCATTGGGAAGTTTCTCAATGATCATAGCAACTTGGAATGACTCATTCAAAGGCATCCCCTCAGCATGAATTTCATGCAAGATCATTTGGAACTCCTGGACTTGGCTTATCACAGTTTTTGAATCTACCATTTTAAAGCCCAGGAATCGGCCAACCATAAATTTCTTTGCCTCGGTGTCCTCAATCCTGTACTTTTTGTCTAGAGATTCTCATAACTCTTTTGCTGAGCTCTTGGCACAAAACACACTGTAGAGTGAGTCTGCCAAGCTATTGAACACATAGTTCTGGCAAAGATGGTCTGTCTGCTTCCATGTGTCAAGCACCATGACTTTCTACCTGTCTGGCTCATTCTCTGCCACAGCTAGAGGATCCTCGCTCAAAACCTTTGCAAGGTTCAGCGTGGTCAAGTAGACCAATATCTTTTGTTGCCATCTCTTGAAGTTCACCCCAGCAAATTTCTCCGGGCACTCATGGTGACTGAGCGGTCCTCCTAGAACAGCCAGAATAACACTAGGGTTGACCACAGAGGTCACAGTTGGGGTTGGCAAGTCAGTTGCCCTGGGGTTCAGATCCTCACCAACATTAGCAGTAGCAGCATCATTGGTGACAGTTGTCATTTCTAAAAAATACAACAGAATATCACTTTTTGGGTTTCCAGAAATTAAACTTAATCCTTAGAAAATCTCACAGTTAGAAATTTAATTCAAACTAGTCTCACCACTTAACCTAGAATCAAATATGGTCAAGAATGTTCTCAGGAAAACTGGAGGGGTCACATTGGTCCCACTTAAACTCAGTTAACCTTTTGACAAAACTTTCAAGAGCATGTTGACTCCTAGTTCATGATAAACAATTTTAAGAATTAAATTTTCCAAGGGATAAACTAGGTTTAAACAAACCAAGGTCCAACACTTGCAAGCAATTAAAAATTGCTAACCAAATGACCAGCAATGTAAAAAATTGCTACAACAATACAAGCAAATAAAATGCTTTAATATGCCAAGCAAACAACCTTGCTTAAAAAATTGGCAAGTAACCACTAATAAATCTCAAGCAAAAAATGCTTAAATTATAAACAAAAGTAAACCAATCCAAATAGGATTATTATTTGTCCAAAATAATTCCTTTCCACGCTTAGGTATGCCTACACAGAAAGTTAATAACAAACCACAATATAATACAAAGTAACTAATTAAAAAAAAAAAAAAAAACCATTGTATTTAACCCTTCTAGCACTATCATGAATAGCACATTAAGTGAAAATTAAAATACAATATAAGTTACAAATATAAAATTTAAACTATAAAACTAAATGTACAATTTAATTTATACAATAAATATGTAAATAAATTAGACAAGTTACAAAACCTTAACATTTATAATTACAAATAATCAAATTAAAAATTATTGCCGTAAGTTATATATCTATTATTACATAATAAACATGTGAATAAAGTTAGACAAGTTACAAAACTTTATAACTCCAACACATTAAACTAAAAATGAATAGGCTATAAAATTTAATTAATAAACATGTAAAATTCAAATATTTAAATTAAATTAATATGCAAGAGTTACATATGAATTTATTCAAAACAATAACCATGAAACACACATGTGAATAAGGTCATACACATAATTTTAGAAACAATAAGCATGAATAAAAAATTAAAATCTAGAAAATTTTGAACATGCAAATTATGTTATAAAATTAAAAAATAAAAACATGCAAAGCATGGTTGGAAATTATGGATCATGCTCATACAATAAAATTATAGTAGAACCAAATAAGCATACAAATTATGCAAGAAAAACTAAGCATTCTGATTAAATTAAAACCATAAAATTCACACATACCATTACATATATAAATTTTCTAATCTAAACAAGGATTTGTAATCATGATTTCATATATGCAATTAGTGGCATAACATACCAATTAAATTGAATAACAGTGGAATATCATTCTATCATACAAAATCATGAGTTGATGCGTTACACAGTGGACTGAGTTCACAAGACCGTGGGTGATTACACTCCACAAAATAGTTGCAATTTGATTTAATCAGGCAGACGTACTACAAAACAAATTCAAGTTGTTTCAAGAACCAAAAAGAAACAGGTTCATTTTTTTTTTTCCCGTTTATTATGTTTATATATAAAAAAAAAACGTGGCCCAGAAACACAACCTGAGCAATCCTATGAATTAAACCATGAACCAGTAGCATGCATCTATCTATATTTATATATTTTATTATAATTAAAGATTGACACAAGCAACAACATATGTAACAGCAGCCTATTGATTCCAAGAAATTGAAATGCTAATTAAACAGGTTATGAAAATAAACCATACAGGTGGTTCAGTGGGGAGAAAAAAAAAAACCAAGAACACCAATTCTTACACAATACATATGAATCTAATTATCTAATTTCATGATAAACACAAAAAATCTATTTTAAGCCTGTTGTCCAAATTGTGAAATTAAATAAATAGATTCACGAATAAATCAAAATTATATACCAAGAACACATGCTAAGAATTACAACTAAATTACAAAAGAAATACGCAATAGATTAAAATGGTAAAGAAAGCAAACCGAAACCTGCACGGTAGTAGTTTCCTTAAAACAGATTTTTGCCGCCTCACGGGTCGAGTGCTTGAAAAATTCTGGGGTCTGTCTCCCAGGATTTGACGGTCAAAAATCAGCTACGGCAGAAGCACTCTCTGTCTAGCTTAGCAAACAAAAACCGTGGCAGCACTCTCTTACTGTAGGAACTTTCTAGCAAATTGACTTGTAAAATGGAAGTAAAAATTTCTGTGTTGAGACTAGACAAGAGGGTCTCAATTTATACATGCATAGGGGAGAGAGGATGAGCCTCCAGCCTTTATGGTTGGTCACTAATGCACCATTAACCTGCCCTTATGGCTGGTCAATAATGCAACATTAACCTCTGCAATATTGCAGGAGTTACAAACATGTTATACACACTAATCCCACTATCTCTTTCATGAAGCTAACTTCATGAGGCAATTTCTCATTCAATTCTCAATGGTTTTTGGCCATTCATTTTGTGGTGTAAAGATCTCATTGCAAAGTATCTAGACCCACTTGGACCCAACCATCTCATTGCAAAATACCTAGACCCACTTGGACCCAACACAATAAATGGTTGGGGCCATTTTAATATTTAATTAAAGTCACAAAAAACCCATTTTTCCAACACTAGTAAGGATTGAAAAATGCTTACAAATTAAATTCAAGCCAATTATCAAGCAATTGCGTTGACGGTTCTTTTGTCTCAACGAAGAGGACTTCAAAATTGCCAAGTGTAGGAAAAAGAAAAATTAAAAGAAGAAGATGGAGACGAAGACAAATGATTGAGTGGACAATCGGGGTGTGATTGAGCGAAAAATCAAAGTAACCATTAATTATTTCTACTCCTATACTTTGAAAAGGAAGTACATAAAATAAAGTATAGAAAATTTACCTCTACTCCTATGCTTCGAAAATGAAGTGCAGAAAATTAAGTGCATGAAATATAAATTTGAGTTTTTGGATGGGCTTTTTACAATGTAGCCATGAATGGCTATTTATAGGCAAACATTTGTAGGAAAAAACTATCTAAAATTACCCACTCTTCCACCTCATCCATTTCATACTCCATGATGTTCTATAACTTCCTTCAACCTCCACTTCATACTCCATGTTCTCCACTTTGTTCTCCATAATCTCCAAATGAGTAGGAGGGTGCCATATGCCTTGCAATTCTATAAATAATCAATAATAAAATTGTAGATTTATGGTGCCAACAGGACTATATAACTCTGTTATTTTCAAATATTGCTTTGAGTTTGAGGTGTACAAATATGATGATGCTAACAAAAGATTCCTTTTTTAAAAATGATTTCATATCATATTAAAATCTTTCAGGAAAGAGATTAATCCGGACTTCCCATTACAAAGAGAATTATTTGTAGAATAATGCTAGTTCTGTTACAAATATATATATATATATATATATAAAAACCCCACACACACACAATACATATGTATAAATAAGATTTTATACAATTTATTGGAGGATCCATTTTTGAAAATTCTTGTCAGTCGATAGACATTATGTCTCCAATTTGTGATTGGCTTTTATTCTTTGTATGTTGATGTTGACACTAAATCGATAAGCACCAAGGTCACAAAACCTTTGAGCTTGGTTCCAGAAGGTGTGTATCCATCTTCGTCCTTGTATAAAACATCCATCACTCATGCAAGATTGACTACTCGCAACAAGAGAGGCATTGGGACTGCTGTTGGGCGAAGGCACTCTTGATTTATGTCTTTCTACGCATTAGTAACCCACTTTCGAAATTCAACGAGCACTTCTTCCTCTGATGCACCATATTGTTTCATGTAACATTCGACAGCAGAGACTACATGACCTCTTTTTTGCTCAAACTACAATTAGTGTTATCATCAAGTTAGAGGATATGATATAAAATTAAGAATCTCTTCAAATTTCATAAATATTGCAATGTATTATAATTTATCTATTTTAATTTTGAGAAATAAATTTTTTTACACCAGCATAGACCAAATCAGCCAAAATATTATGTTTAAATATTTTTATATTCACATTTTGCATTAAAATTTAGGAGAGACATTTACAGAGCATTCTCTTCCATCTCTTTTCATTTACTTTTGATATTGGATTCTAGAAAATTTTATAAAATCCTTAAAATCTTTGGTAAATAATCCTTCATTTACATTAAATTGAAAAACTAAAGGGTAAACTATCAATAGGTTCTACTAGCTAGACTTAATCCTCATCAAGTCTTATTAAAAATAAGTCTTAATAAAATCGTTGCGAAAAATAATTTTTTGTGATGATTTTTTACAAATGTCGCTAAAAATTGAATTAGTAACTTTTTTTTCTTATGATTTTTATAAATTGTAGCTAAAACTTACAATTAATGACGTTTTTCTACGACGAATTTTTCAAACTATCGCTGAAGTTGAAAATTAGAACATTTTTTTTGTGACGATTTTTTTAAACTATCGCTAAAACTTATAATTAGTAATATTTTTTTGTGATAATTTTTAAACTATCACCGAAAATTAACAATTAGTGACGTTTTTAATAATATTTGATGAAAAATGCTATTACTTATTATAAGACCTATAGGACAATAAGTTCACCTATTAAGACCTACACATAAGTCTCTCAAAACTACTCTCTCTCTATAAACCTCCACCCCCGGGCCTCACTTTTGGCTGGCCGGCCGCCGCCTTCGGCTATGGCAGTCGGCTGGTCCAGCTTCCTCTTCTGTTTGTGTGTTGTTTTTTCCATATAATAACTTGATTCCCACAATGTTTTCCCACTTAGATGTGTTTCGGTGTTGCTGGTCCAGCTCCCTTTAGAGCTGTATGTTTTGTTTTCACCAGGGGGTGCTTGGTATAGGGGTCAAAACTGAGTAGATGGTGGTCGGTTTTGGACCGGAATAGAGGTTGATCTAATCTGGTTAGGAGTTTCATTCGGGCGCTCCTGTGCGAGTGGGAGTTTGAGGGATGAATGTTGGTTCGGATCTTTGGAGATGCTTTGATCCAGATCTAAGATCTAAGAGTTCAAATCCAGATCCAAATCTTCGATCCAGATCTAAGATTCCATTCGAGCGCTCCTTTTCGAGTGGGTGTTTGAGGGGTGTACTTCATCCAGTTGTATCCAGTGGGTGTGTTCGGAGTTTGGTTCGGAACAGAGGTGTCCGACCATGGATCTGGAGTTGGCAGTGGTTCTGTTTCGCCATCGGGTGTGTTCGTGTTCGGATGTGTGTCGAAGATGATCCAGGTCAGCGTTGGGTGTGTTCGTCCATCGGAGTGGAGAAGTGGTGTTGGCTGCGGGTATTGGCGTGGGAGTGGGTCTCGGCGTTAGGTGAGTTCCGATGCATTGAGTGCTCGGTAGGTGTTCAGATGGGTGGCGTGGTTGGTAGCAGCAGGTTGGTAGCAGCAGGTTGGTTAGCAGGGGAGCTGCCGTGGGTGTGAGAAAGAAGAAGATCTTGGGGTTTGGATCTGCAGTAGGTTTTGGTTCTGCAGTGGGTATGGGTGGCTCGACTGGCAATGTGAGATAAAAGAGGTTGCTAGCATGGAGTTAAAAGATGGTTTCATAGGTTAGGAGGTTGGTGTACCAGGGTAGAGACGGAGCATTGTGGAGGATGATGATGGCGGCAGGAGCAAGGTGGTAGGTGAGTCCGCAAGAGGCAACAGCAGAGTGGAAGCAGGGGCTGATGATGGTGAGTCAGTAGACGTAGGGGCTGATGATGGTGAGTCAGCAGAGGTGTAGGCTTTGGGTGTGCAGCAGGCGTGGGTTTTGGCTCTGGTGGCGTGCGTGGATCTTGGCAGTGCAGCAGCATGGGAGTGCAGCAATATTGGGAGTTGGTTTGTTTAGTTTGGCTGTTTTGGAGTTGGTGTTTGGGTTCGGTTTGTGTGGGTTGATGTTGTGGGAAATCTTGTATTTTGTTTTATAGTTAAGTTCTTCTTAACTTATTTGTTTAAAAAAAAAAATTTCGTGAGGCCAAGGGGTTGGTTGTATGGATGCGAGTAGCAGTAGTAGGGGTCTTTGGACTTTCCGAATCTCTCTCGATGCATTTCATCTACTTGTACCTTTAATTTCATGCTGTTAATGAAATTTTTCTTTGCCGATCAAAAAAAAAAAGTCTCTCAAAACTAAATAACACAAACCATAATACATGATTAGTTTTAGTTTCTCAATTAACAAAATTAAAATTTTTGAATCGGTATTAAATTTTTTTTTCTTAACACCAACCAAACCGAAGTACTTATTCTAATAACTATTGAAATCAAACCAAACAAAAAATTCGAATTAATTTAAAGTTGTTTTGGTAAGTTGGTTAAAAGATGATTTTTTTGGTTTTTTTATTTTTTATTTTTTTGGTTGAAAAAATGTGTAAAAAAGTAGAGAAAGTTCCCAAATTAAGTCGTAGTGCTCGTTTGACATGTGGGTTTGAGTTAGGTCGGGGGCTATTTTAGTCACAAAAACAAAAAATAGGCTTTTTAGTATCAAGCTAGAAGTTGTTATATCCAAACTATAATCATTTCATTTTTTCTCTCACAAAAGTCAAAAAATCAAAAAATCCATCCCAAACGAGGCTATTTATAGCCAAACTAAAATAATTAAAAACTTAAAAAAATTAAAAAGCCAACCCCTCATCCCAAACGAAGCCTTAAGTCAGTGATGAATTAGCCACAATGATGAGGGCTCCCTGTAGACTGATTAGTATCCACAAGCATCATTTAACTCATGTTCAGAGTCGAAGTTAGTAACGATGGGTTTGCCTTATTTTCTTCTTGGATTTTACAAGCCATTAAAAGAAATTAAAATAAATAAATAAACGCCTTGACATGAAAGGCCAACTACCACCTCAAATTAAAGTTGTTTTAGAAAAATATTTGAGTCTCTTATAATTATATAGGATCCAACCAGTGGCGAACACAGGGGTGATGGGCGAGGGTCATTGCCCTTCCAAACTTGTGAAAATTTGCTTTTTATCATATAATTTTGAATATTTATAAAAAGAAGTTTGCATTTTGATTCTTTTAAAATATATATAATTTTGTTCTAATCTTCCAAAATCTAAATAATTTTACTTTTGCTATCCTAAAATTTTTAAAATTTCATTTTTTTCATGTAATTTTTAATAATTATAGAATAAATTAGTATTTTAGTCACTCCAAACCTTTGAAAAATCTCAATACTTTAATGTTATTTTGAGTTTTTGTAAAAAAAAATATTAATATTTTGATTTCCAAAACTATATAATCTTAGTTCAATTCTTCTAAAATAAATTAATTTTGGTGTAAATGTCTAATATATTTTTTTTTCCTAAATCAATAAAGATGAACAAAGCTCACAACATTTACAATACTGCGTGATCATCGGGATTACATCATAATACACGATTTTGCAAGACTTCTGATTTATCTTATTACCTCGTGGCGAACCATATCATCCATGAGTCTATTAACTACTGATGAAGCTTGAACAATTAAAGGATCACTTGACACCCAATCAAAAGCCTTTTTGGGCAGCACCCCTCCCATCCCAACAAAGGATGTGTTTGCTAGCATTGTGTAACCACAAGTTACTAGTGCAACTCGCATATACTCTTCGATACTTGGAACATAGTCTTGGTGAAACCATTTGGCTTCTTCAAAGTATGCTCTAACTAAATTTTTCATCTGAGATTTGAATAAAATCGATCAGTACTATTGCTTTTTGATCAAATTTCACATATAATCTTATTGCTAATCACAAATCGTTTGTTTGTAACCAATCAGTACGAGGCTTACTGTAGATTTTGCATAGTGGATGCGATATGATCTTCCTTTCCTGGCCATCTCTTCATCAATCATGTTGTAAACATCTAGAAGTGCTTGATAACATGGTTTCATGTACTTTGGAAGTTGATCTATGGCACTGATTTCCCACCTGAAATACAGATAGATAATGAACAATTGAAGAGATTTTGATACTTCTATAAGATCAAATGCAAAGTTCATTAGGGAACGAATAGGTTTGAACCTCTCAATTGCATCAGTAAAGAGCGCAAGTTCTTCTAAAGTACCATAGACATCATAGATGTCATCAATAATGGAAGTCAAGGCAATCACTTTGGTTAGCATCCTTCTAGAAAGTAGGTATTGGGGCTCAAAATAAACTCCCGATATCCAAAAATAGCACTCCACTATTCTGTCTCTGGCAAAAGGCATTTTCTTTGCAAAGTCCAATTCTTTCCACCACCTGAAATGCCTGACTTGATTAATAACCTTACATATCCATAAAAAAATATTTAAAGAAGTGCTTCGAATTTGAAATGTATGGATCAAAAAAGTGCACAATTTAAATTTATACTATATGTGGGGACGTATTTTGTGAGGGACAACATGTGGCCAAGGTGACGCCGGAGTGTCAGCCGAGGTGCCACGTGGCCTGGTTCTGACGCCGAGGTGATCTCGGCTAGACCGAGATTATCTGCGGAGATATCAGAGTCCGGGATAAGTGGATAAGGGACAAGAGTCCTAGAACAGGGAAGGATCTCAGTTTGGATAAAGATAAAGCTCTTAGGGAGTTTATTTCAATCTAGCTAAGAGTCCAAGATGAGCATTGAGCCTGAGTCCATTGAAGTTAGGCCTCTATAGGGATCAGGTTAGTGCTAGCTATAAAAGCAGGGCACCCCTGTGGGTCTAAGATATGTGTGATATACTGTAAGCAGTGAGTTCTTTCTTCTGAGTTAAACACAATTGGCTATCTTTGAGAGATAATTACTGACTTGATTGTTAGAGTACCCCCGGGTGGACGAACCACTGCCGGATTCTTATCTTTCTGTGACAGTTTGTTCAGGCTTAATTTATTCTGTCGGTGCTCTCCAGCTGAGTTCCCCTCTTGTTTGTGTGGTTAGAAATCAACACCCACAATTTGGCACCGTCTATGGGAACGTAAGGAGAATAGATGGCCAACGACGGGTAGAAAGAAAAGGTCGGGGAGGACATCCCTAGTGGGAGTGGCAAACACGCCGATCCTAATGTAGAGGAGGAGAACTGTAATGAAGGACCCTGGGATCAGAATCCCAGGGAAAAGGACGTCGGCCAAGAGAGAGACGCACAAAAAGCAGGTCAAGACGAGTATTACAACGAAAGCGACCTCTAGGTGTGGAAAGATAGATGCCTAAAGTGGGATAGCGAGATAAAGAGAATGGCAAACAAGCTGGCAGACCTACAATCGGCTATCAACTTCATGATGCAGAACAACGTCATGCAACCTTCATTTCCATTAAAGGACATGCCGATTCCAGCGACCAAGAATGACCCCTAGAAAGGGGAGCATAAAGCAATCCCAGCAGTCTCTCAGCATGACAAGGTGAAAGAACGCTCACATCGGCCTTTACGGGACGCCGAGCGAGCAGAATCAATGAGAGGAGAGTCTTAAAGGACGCCTCAGACCAAGGGAACTTACGTGAAGGAACGTTGGCATGTTCAGGGAAAGGAACTTTGTTTTGATACAGTGAATGAAAAGAAGTCCAAGAGGACTCATAACGACACTGGGAGCAGCGCACCAAAAAGGCTGAAATCCGTTGACAGCTGAGCTCCTGGCCAGACTAAGGAGGATTTGAGGGACTACCTCTAGAGGAAGCGAAAGAATGCCAAGGTCACATCCCCGATCAAGCCAAGAACGCTATTCTCAGTAGAGTTGGATAAGTTTGAGGCCCCAAAAAGGTTCCATATGCTAAGGTTCCAAATATATGACGGTAAGTCCGATCCAAACTTTCACGTCAACTTATATTTAAATTCAATGGCACTGTATATTGGGAATGAACCGTTGCTCTGCAAGGTATTCTCCTCATCCTTTGGGGAAATCACATTAGATTGGTTTCACAAGTTGCTGAAAGGAACTGTGAAAAGTTGGAAAGGCCTGGCCGAGATGTTTGTGGCTAGGTTTGTTACAAACAAATTGCAGCCGTTGATGGTAGACTCCCTGGTGGCTCTGAAAATTGGCGAGGGTGAAAGCCTCAGGGCTTATGCCAAAAGATATTATAAGGTGTTCAATTGAATACCAAGAAATAACCAGGAGTTGGCGGTCGTGTCTTTTAAGAACGGTTTGGAGGATGACTACATGCTCCAAAAGTCATTGGCAAAGACTCTTCCAAAGAGTATGAAGGAGCTCATGGCATGGATCGAGAAATATGCCAGAGCAGAAGAGGCTACACTGGGAACAAAGACATCGAAACAGGAAAAGAGAAATGGCTCGCCGACGCGAGGCCGAGGTAATATTGGATTTAATAGACACGAAACAGGACTGAGGGCTCCATAAGCAGTCACCACAGTGTTCCGGATCCCAACTTATAAAGTTCTGGAAAGAATCAGGAACCAGCCATATTACAGAGCGCCAGAGAGGATCCGTGGCGAATTTTTTGGGAGAAGTCTAGGGAAGCACGGTCCCTACCACAATGAAGATGGACACCTGAAGCAGGGTTGTAGAGCCCTAAAGGCGAATTTGGAAGATCTGGTCAGACAATGTCACTTAAGGGACTTGGTAGATGAGGCCAAAACAAGAGAAGAGCAGGCAAGGCTGCCCCAAGCATCGGCAGCACCACCTCCACCAGCACTACAACAGCAAGCAGACGGACCTCAAATCATTAGTGTGATTCATTCGAGGGTCAATGAGAACGAGGTACGTGGGGAGACTCAAAGGGTGAAGCACTTATAGCATGTGTATCAGGTCCAGCGGAAGAGGCCTAAAACAGACGAGTGTTAGGGATTAATGGTGTTCATTACTGAAGCAAACCTAGACATGGTGCAACATTCGCACAACGATGCTCTGGTAGTAACCCTCAAAATTGAAGAATACCAGGTAAGGCGCATTCTGATTGACCAAGGCAGCTCCTGTGACATCATGTATGTAAGATGTTACAAGGAGCTCGGCCTTCACCAAGATGATTTGGACCAGTCCAACAGCCCAATGGTCTGGTTCAATGGAACGCCGACATGGCCCCTGGGAGCAATGAATTTAGAGGTACAAGCAAGCACCAAGAAGCTAAGTACAGAGTTCACAGTAATTGACACCCTCTCCTCTTACAATGTTATCTTGGAGAGACCATAGTTGCATGTAATGAAGGATGTTCCCTCAACACTGCACCAGCTATTACGGTTCCCAACAGAGCATGGAATTGAGGAGATCATAGGGGATCAGGTGCAGGCAAAGAATTGCTCATGGTAGCAATGAAATCCACCTGCAACATGCGAGAGGCAAAAACAGTAGAAATTGAGGACGACGACATGGAGGTCCTGGATGATGTCAGTAAGGAGCCGGGCGACAAAAGCGAGGAAGCCTTAAAGAAAATTTTGGTCCAACAAGGTGATGAAGAGCACTTCTTCCTTCTCGACTCAGGACTGACCGATGAGGAGGAAAGAGAGTTAGAGTCATTCTTGCGAGCGAACATAGAGGTGTTTGCCTGGACGCCATACGGGATGCCTGGCATTGATCCTAAGGTTACTTGCCATAGACTAAATATAGATAGGTCGGCTAAACCTATCATTCAACGAGTAAGGAGGCCGACGTTGGTTCATGTGGAGGCAGTAGAGGAGGAAGTGGACAAATTGTTGGAGGCTAGAGCCATTCGGGAGGTAAACTACCCAACGTGGTTATTAAACACAATTGTTGTGAAAAAGAAGAAT
This sequence comes from Camellia granthamiana, assembly GCA_036172215.1. Lineage (NCBI taxonomy): Eukaryota > Viridiplantae > Streptophyta > Magnoliopsida > Ericales > Theaceae > Camellia > Camellia granthamiana. The sequence goes on along the minus strand of CM069911.1, from coordinate 61,563,502 downwards.
GAGAAGTGGAAGGTCTGTGTGGACTTCACCAGCCTGAATAAGGCTTGTCCCAAAGACAGTTTTCCACTATTCCCCCGACGAGGAGAAGACTGCATTTATCACCCCAAAAAGGCTGTATTGCTATAGAGTGATGCCTTTCGGGTTGAAAAATGCAGGAGTAACCTACCAAAGGTTGGTGACCAAGATGTTCAGACATCTGATTAGCAAAACAATGGAAGTGTACATTGATGACATGGTCGTGAAGACCAAAGAACCTAAGAATCACCTGGCCAACTTAAAAGTAGTTTTTGATATCCTTAGAACATATCGGCTCTAAGTCAATGCTTCGAAATGCGCATTTGGAGTTGGGTCTGGTAAGTTCCTAGGATACTTGGTTACCAGAAGGGGCATTGAGGCAAGCCCAGATCAAATCAAGGCTATCCTAGACTTGAAAAGCCTGACATCGGCAAAACAAGTGCATATGTTGACTGGAAGGGCCGCCGCCCTGAACAGATTTATAAGCAGAAGTTTAGATAAGTGTAAACCATTTTTTACTTTGTTGAAAAAGGCCACAGATTTCTTGTGGACAGAGGAATGTGAAATCGCCTTGGCCGACTTGAAAAAGTACTTGACAACAGCTCCAGTTCTGTCAAATCCAATACCTGGAGAGGAACTATTCTTATACTTGGCCGTTTCAGAGCACGCAGCGAGTGTAGTGATAATCAGAGAAGAGAAGGGAGAACAAAGGGCAGTATACTATGTTAGTAAATCCCTAGCAGGCGCAGAGACCAGGTACTTACCCCTGGAGAAATTGACACTAGCCTTGGTGATGGCTTCCAAAAAGTTAAATCATTATTTCCAGGCCCACAAGATTGTGGTGTTGACTGAGCATCCCTTGAAGTCCCTATTGCAGCAAGGAGATCTGACAGGCAGGGTAGTCAGATGGGCAGTGGTAATGGGCCAATATGACTTAGAGCTTAGGCCCATAACGACAATCAAAGGCCAGGTTCTGGCTGACTTTGTGGCCGAGTTCACACCTAGTGCCATCCCACATCGGGCTCCAGTGAGCCGCCACTTAGGGTGTCCAGGGGAACAAGAAGAGACTCAGCTGGGAATGAAAAACCCCACAGCAGAGCAGAAGAAAAAAGAAAAACCCAAGCCCTGCGATATTTACATCGGCGACTCCTTCTGCCTGTTTGTTGATGGGAGTTCAATCTGTGAAGGAGTGGGGGCAGGAGTGGTGTTAGTATCACCAAATGGGTGAATGTTGGAACAGTCCATCCGTTTGGGGTTTAAAGCCTCAAACAATGAAACAGAATATGAGGCACTAATTGCAGGGTTGAAGTTAACAGCAGCAATGGAAGCCGATGAGGTGGTAGTCTTCTGTGACTCCCTGTAGACACCCCATTTTCGACAGCCCTTATAACTTAGACGTCCTTGCATGCACACCCGATGATGAGTTTGTTTGCTCACCAACTGCTCGAAGTCCTCAGCGGAGTGCCACAACTTTGAGCCTTTCAAACCCTACATCATTTTTGTCTTATTCTTGGACCATGCCTTGGTCTTTCTAGCTTGTAGCTTTTGGTGGCCTACTGGCCACTTTTTGAGGCTGCCAGCCATCACTTTTGGGCTGCCGGCCACCAGTGTGTTTTACAGATATTTTATGCCAGTTGTGCCAGCTATTTGCACAGATGCACCCATCTATCCCCACGTGTAGGACTGGATCTCTTTGAGGGAATTTCATGTTTTCTATATATAGAGACCCCCTCTCTCTTGTAGCAAGGTTAGAAAATTTTGAACTCAAAAATTTTCCTCTCTTTTTACAATTCTCTTTCTCTCTATCTCTAGCACTTCTCTAAATTTTAGCCTCAAATTTCTTAACCTTTGCCTATATACCCTTAGCCAAATCTTCTCATCTTTGAGCTGAGGTGTTCTTTGGCTTGGTTTGAGCTTTAGAGGGTGTACTTTCTTGGTTTTGTAGCATGGAGTTACTCTTCTCTTCAAGAGGTATAATACTTGCTTTATTAGCTTGCTTTGTTTTTCTATCTTTTTCCCACTGTTTTTGGGCTGTTTTGGGCTATAAAAACTCTGTCCTTGTGGGCTGAAATTGGTAGTTTTAGGCCATTTAAAGGTAGGGGGTGATTCACCCTTCTTTGTACCTTCCTTGTAAGGCCTTTCCACCTTTGTTTCCCACTTTCAAACTATCTTTTTCCAAGCTTTTAAACACTGATTTTTAGAGCCCTTTCAGTGGCCAAAATCATGTTTTGAAGTCCAAATTTGGAGGGGTAGCCTCCTCTCCTTATGTCTTGTTTGCTAGCCTAGATAGCTCTATGTTTTAGCTTTTTTTCTAACTTGTTGTAGCTTAATTCTAACATGTTTTAGGCTCTATTTTTTACTAATTTAACTTTGTTTTGGGTTGGTTAAGTCATTTGAGTCTTGTTTTGCATGCTTGTAATGTAAGTGTCCTCACAAGCTTGGTGTTTTAGGCCTTTAGACACCACTTGTTCGAGTTGATTGCATATTTTAGTGCTTTTCTCACTTAATTTCAGCACTAAAAAAAAATCTCTGCAACCTCCCTGCATTCTTGACTTTTAATTTTGCTTTGAAAGTGGTTTCAAGTCACTTGCTTGCCCAAGTGTGAAATTGAGGTTGCATACTTAATGGTTTAATCCCTTAAATGGTTCATTATCAACGGTATGATGCTTCTTTCATACCCAAAGCAACTTGTGTTTTGAGCCCTCTTTCCATTAGAGGACTTTAATTCACCAATGGACTTAATTGGATTAAAGAATGGTTGGTAAATTAAAATGAGTAATTAAAACTTGGGACTAAAAGTGAGCAAGATAATGTTTGGTTATGTTCAATCGGACGTTAATTGAACACGTGGAACTTGGACCATTTCATACTTGCTAGTGACGAAATGATCCAAGTCTCCAAGGTCTACTCCTTCTCTTGATTATTCATGAAAGGGAGGAGACTTGTGTCTTGTTTTGCATTTATTGAGCTTCTACACTTGGGTTCACAAGCCATCATGCAATGAAATTGCACCCATTGGTGGCTTGTGGCTTAAGTTCACAACTCCTTGGATTTGTTCATGAAAATGAGGGGTGAGTTGTGCAAACAACCCTTAAAAATACCCTATTGTAGACGTCCCCGAACCTCCCGGGAGGGAAATCCCGTTTTGTTCGTTATGGGCTCACTACAGTTCAGGACTCAATGTCACGGTCCTGTATCTAATCTCACAGAGTGCAATGCAAGATCGATGAATCATCAAAGAGTCCAAATCTGGCAAATCATTTTTGAAAATAGATTTCTTTGAAAGAAGTGCCAAACATGGACTGCTTCGCCAGATACAGAGTCGCCACCTAAATATTTTTTATGGGGGAATTTAGGAAACCCTGACTCGTTTGCCTAAGGCCACGTGTCCGTCATCACCAAAGTTGCCTCGGCTCGGGAACTTAGGTACGATTGGGGAAGGTCAGCTATGAGCACCCCCGCTCGCCCGATCAAAGATCGGCCTCTACTAACCATGATATCTAGTTTTGAAAACTTTATGCATTCTTATTCCAGTTAATTAGCTAATCTTACTATGTGATGCGCACAACACAAAAGTATAGACTAGATCGCCTAATTTGGAACAAAGCATTGCATGTCCGTTCGTTTGGAAGGCAGTTTGAAATTTGCTACTCGCAAGTAGGCTAAAATACGGATTTCAACGAGTTGTTCCAACTCAAGCAATCCAACCTTCACCCACAGGCATTCAGGCAGTAAATCAACTAAGCAGTTAGCCTCATGGCAAGCATGCTTTCATGTTAACATTCACACTCATGCAAGATGCTAAAGTATAAACACTCACCTAGTACTCCAAGCCAAAACAAAAACTAGTTAGTAATCAATGCATGATCCTAGTTCATGTTCAGGTAGCTAATGCATCGCAGGCAGAATGCAGCTAGAATAGGCTCGGCTAATCTATGGATTGCATGTGAAATGCGGCAAATAACATGTATTCAAGTTAGATTTGAAATACTATGCAATTAGTATGATGCGCCGAGCCCGGTGCATGCAATACTGATGAATGATGCATACATGCATAGCATAAGGATGCTAATTGAAATATGCCCTAATACTAACCATCAAAAGCAGATAAGTAAAAGGGAGAAAGAAATGGGGGTTAGAAGACATGCATCACACACACGCACGCTTATTACAAATTCGCCCTCACTCAGAGGGACAAAAAGAATAATACAAATTTAACTAACTAACAAGCTAATTAAATAGTTACAGACCACTTAACTAGTTAAGCAAATTAACTAAGCTAATAAAGCGGTAAAACAGCCTCAGGAAGAGGGTCCAATGCATGCGTGCTCGGCTCCCCTCGGAAATCCACCACCATGCACAAGCTGCCTCTGTTTGCACTGTTTTTCTCCTCTGAGGACTGCACAAGTCTCAAAGTTGTTTCTGAAATACTCCCTGAGGGTTATGGGAGACCACCGGCCAGAAGGAAACACCACCGGCCAGGAGGAAGTGGTCATCGACCACAAACGAAGATCTCGGCCAAATATGGATAGCCGGTCGGCACTGAAGATGGCCGACCGGCCATCCTTTCCTGCAGAACCCTGTTTTAACAGCAGCAGAGGGCAAACAAGGCATGGCAATGCATTTTCAAACAATATTTGCACCACTAACCTCCCCATCATGTTATGGACTCAAGGGAATTTGGTCTTCGACCCTCGGGCCATCAATCACGCATTTCCATGCATGATGGCCCAAGAAGCCAAGTTGTGCATTTTGATGTCAAACGTAATGCACATAAACACACAAGGGACCCAACCTCTATCATGGTAATTCAAGAGGCAAGGCATGCATGCCAAATGCAACCTAAGCATGCGAGCTAAGTATGCAACATGAACATGGGGACAAACATGCAAACATGCAAGCATGTGACAACCTATCAAACATGTGAACAAGCAATGTATACTAGGCACACAACCTAAGCGAACAAGCATGTACCAAGTATGCGAGTGAATGCCAAATGCAATGTGATTCAAGCATGCAACAACATGCGATAGGCCAAACATGCAATAACACGCAAGGTGAGCATGCAACAACATGCGAACAATGGACTTGTACCAATTTGGGCAGCTCTCAAATAGGCCCAAAACAGTTGCCAAATGCCAAGGAAATAAAGGCAAATGCACATACAAACATGCATGCAAACATGGTCCAACACTTGGGCATCAAAGAGCAACTTTTAAGCACACTTAAAAGGGACAAAACATGGACAAATGGCATACATTATAAGCTTTGAAAATCATGTTAAGGATGGTGCCAAACCAACTAAACAAAGCAATCAAGGCATGCAACAAAGTCCAAGGACTTAAACTATGTTCATGTGACACATGAAACAAATGACCAAAGTAAACCAAAACAGTCCTAAATCATGCCAAAGTAAGCCCCAAAAACCACTTAGATGGCATCTAAATGACCTAATCCTAGAGGCATTCAAAAGGGTCCAAACATGGAGCATAAGACATCAACCTTTTAAAGCATTAAAGGAGCATCAAATGCAAGCATACAAGCATACCATATGGACTGAAATGACATGGCAAGTGGTGCCAAACCACTGAAATGATGCTAGTAATGAGGATCCAATACTCAAGGCCTACAAGGGAGATTGCATGGTAGCTATACAAAGCAAGTCATGGATGACCCAAACGACCAAAATCAGACCTCAAGCACACTAAAAAATGCATAAAACCTTCACAAAGCCAAGCCTAAATCATGCTAGAAACAAGGCTCAAAGTACAAAGCATGTTAAGGCAATTTCATGGCATTACAAGACAAGTATGCAAAGCATGCATGGTGTGTCTAAACCAACTTAAAACAGAGGTAAACCATGGCAAAATACTACCAAATACCAACTAAGACATGGCCAACATGAACTTAAACAAGGTGCTCACACATGAGGCTAAAATGGCAAATTTTGAAGGTAACAAGGACAGGGGATGGCCCTCTCCTTCTTAGGACCTTAGAACACCATCCCCACCATAGTGAGGAGACCAAGACAAGGTGGTCCCGGAGCTCACCAAAAATGCACAAAAATGAGGCTAAACAAGGCCTAAGAGGGGTCAAACAACCACAAACACCAAAACAACCTTAAGCAACTATTTTAAGCACTCAAAATCAGAACTTTTATTAGTTATACACAAAGCTTAAAAACAGATGCAAGGATGGTTAAAAGCCTAAGCAAAAATGGGGAACAAAGGGGTAAAGTTCTTACCCTTGAAGACCTCTTCAAGAACAATGCTCCAGCTGGTCTCTCCAAGCTTAGATCAACTCAAGAACTCTAAAAATCACTCCTTAACACCTCAGTAGCCAAAGGAAAGTGTAATGCTAGGTGTTTGTATGCAAAACTATGAACAAAACACCTTAATACACACACAATATGGAAGAGAGGGAGATATAGAGATAGAATAGATACACAATCCTCTAACCCTAATCTCAGAGCTCTGGAATTTTCTTGGAACCCTTGAGGAGGGAGGAGAAGCCCTCCTCTTATAGAATTCCAACTCTTGCAAAGCTTACAAAACAAGCTAAGCAAGAAGGAAATCCCTCCATACACGTGTATAGAGGGGGGTGCAAAGTGGGTGCCAGCTGTTCCAGCTGGCACAAAATATCTGCCAAAAGCAGATGAATAGTGGTCGACCAACAAAAATGGCCATTTGACCAACAAAGGTGGTCGGCTGACCACCGAGAGTGCCGACCGGCCATCACTAATGGCCGGTGGCCTCAAGCCATGGCCGGTGAGGTGTGGGGATGGCCAACAAGCTATTTTCCACCCTCAGAAGCAAAACAACAAGTGTTTGGTGCAAAACCAAACACAAAACAAACAAGTTGAGAGTTCCTAAGGCAAGGCACGTAGCCGAGGCCTCCGAGAACTCAAAACGAACACGAACATAGATGATCACCGAGTGTTCAAACGGTGACGTCCAAGTCTTGAGGACGGTCAAAAATGGGGTGTCTACACCTATATATGCTCTGTTTGTCCTCTGTTGTAGCAAGATGAATCTGTGCATCAGTGGCCGGCAAGTGGCTGGCAGACCACCTTTGATGGCCGGCAGGCCATTTTCATGGCCAGCAGGTGGCCGGCAACCTTTACCAGCGGCCGGCTGGCCACTGATGCAAATCTCAATAGAATGTTGGTAAGATGGAGCAAAGCTATTTTGGAAATGTTCAACTGTGCAAACAGAGACATTCAGGAACAAAACAGTGGTCTTTTCGGGTGGAACCCGTGGAACCCAAGCATGCGCATGTACATCTCTCATTTCCCGAGGCGGAGTAATTAATTTCTTAGTTTAATTGTGTTGTTGTAATTCTTTAAATTAGTTAAGTAGTTAACTAGTTATGATGTAATTATTTTAGTTAGTTAGACTAGCTAATTAGTTTATTAAAGCGTTGTAATAATTAGTTAATTAGTTTAGCTAGTTATTCATTTTGTTTTCTAATAATTAGCTTTAGCTTAGCTTTAATTAGTTAGCTAGTTAGCTTAGTTCATTCATTCGGACTCTCATTCGTGAGAGGGTAATGTAATAATGTGTATGTTTTCCAACCCATGTCTTTCTTCCATTTATTTACTAACTTACGATAGTTAGATTAGGGACATCATACATGCACTGAGGCTCGGTTCATCATTCTAACTACATTGTTGTTTCAATACTTCTTTGAATACGTGCTTAGACCGCATGTTATTAAATCGATTCATAAATCATTTTAGTAGCCGAGTCTATTTTAGTTGCATATTGCATGCGTTACATTAGTCATCTCGTATAGTTAGGAATCATGCATTTTTTTAACTAGTTTCTCTTTTGGCTTGGAGTACTAGGTGAGTTTTTAGTGCTTTAGTAGACTTGCATGACTATGAGTGATTGCCATGTCTAGTATGCTTGCCATGAGACTAAGTGCTTAATTACTATAATTGCTTGAGTGTCTGTGGATGAAGGCTTGTTGGTTGAATTGGAATGATTCAATGAATGTACGTTTTAAGCCCACTTTGTTAAAGTGGCAAATTCACAAACTTTAAGCCCACTTTATTAAGTGGCAAAATCAAACTCTTTTCAAACAAACATAAAATTAAATTGTTCCAATTCGGGCAAACTAGTCTATACTTGTATGTGCGCGCATCACATAGTAAATGCTAGCCTAATAAACCGGAACAAGAGCATATAATGTAAATAAGATTCATATCATGATTAGTAGAGGCCAATCTTTGATCAGGGGAGTAGGAGTGCTAAATTCATGACCTTCTCCTCTCATACCTAAGTTCCCGAGCCGAGGCAACTTTGGTGATGACGGACACATGGCCTTTGGCACGAGTCATGGGTTTCCTAAATTCCCCCATAATAAAATATTTAGGTGGCGACTCTGTATCTGGCAAAGTAGTCCATTCTTGGCATTTTGATTCAAAATCGATTTTCTAAAAGATTTGGTGGATTTGGACTCTTTGGTGTTTATCAATTTCACATTGCCCTTGTGAGATTAGATTCAGCATCGTGGGAGTCCGAACTGTAGGGCTTTATTCTGAGCTTCCGAAAGGGAGCGCGAAAAAGTCGAGCTATAGTTTCTGGTGACTTTGTTGGGAAAATTAGAGAACTTGACTTGAACTTCGCGATATGAAAGTTTATTTACATTTATATGTTTCTTTACATTGCATTTGCATTGATGCGCCTAAGTCACTATGTTTGCCATCTGCTATTCCTGAACGGTTTGCTAGAGGCTGGACTAAAAGCTTGCGAAAAGGTTGATCGGTCGTGGGCTCTACCCTGATAGGAACACTACCCTTGGATCTGGACTACCACTGTATCGTTTGGTCCTCCTTTCACTCCTCGGTGTTAGGTGTGAGATGTATATTAGGTAGTCTTGTTGAGGTACCCTTTTTGACCATTTGGCCTAGTTGCATATTGAAAGCCATAGAGACTGTTCCAAACTTGGACATGTTGCTCACCCAAATTCAGGATTGTGTGAAACCACTTTGTTTGAATAGTGAACCTTAGCTCTTGACAAAACTGAAACAGGGTAACCCTCCCCCCTCATAGGGGTGTTTTGGCTCTCACTTAACTGGTATGTGCTTTTAGAGTGAAACTCTATAGGAATGTGCGCATCAATTGCAAGTTTGGGTATCAGATTTGGGGGCAAAAGTCAGTGTTGAGTGTAGTTTTACAGCTTTTGATTACAACTGTGCGTTTTTCACATATGAGCTGAGGTGTTGTGCGGTTTCTGATTTTTACTTTCTTTTTTTTATTTTGTTTTTGCTAGGTAGTTTATCACAATTGCTTCAGACAGTTCGGATATCCCCCGAGCACTCTGGGCCCATATTAGGAGGCTTTATAGATCCGGGGATCTTGTTAGGGGACAGTCTATGTTTGCTTTGCTCCCACGGTTACCAGATGAAGAAGAGTTAGGCATAATTCACCAGTCCAACAGACACTCTTTACTTCGCCTGCATCCAGTTAGGGACAATCTTCTACACCTAGGCCAGCCAGAGATTTCTCGCCTATTCAAATGACTCAATACCCTGCAGCCAGTATGGAGGACTTGATTTGTTATCTCCAACAAACAGTGGAAACCATGTAGCAAGATGCTGCCCGCCAAGCTGAAGTTACAGCCCACCAAGCGGAAGTGATAAACAGGCTGCAGCAACAGCAACCATAGCTGGCAGTGGCTTCTGCTTCCCATGCACCTCCTGCGGGTATCCCAGCTCCCGGAATCACTGTCAATGTCCAAGAGAATCTAGGCAATTTGGTAGACCCCATCCCACCGCAAGCCTCCACAACACCAATGTACCAAACTGAGCCTCCGTTTGAATTTGAAGTTGACCTGACTGTACAAAAGGTTAACAAGCTAGGGAAGTTTCTCAAGTGGGCACAGGGTATGAACTCAATCCCTGACATCGAAGATGGATATACCGACTCTGCAGCAACTTTGCCGGATTGGTTCAAAATGCCACACATAGATCAGTTTGACGGCTCTAGAGATCCCATGGTTCATCTGCAATTATTCTCCGATATCCTACGGCCGATAGGCCTCACCAGACTTCAAAAGCTGTCACTTTTCAGCTGGACTTTGTCAAGAATAGCGGCTATCTGGTATGTAAAGTTGGAGGATTCAGTAAAGCAGAGTTGGGAGGAAATGGCTGAGGCCTTCATCGCACAGTACTCCTACAACACGCAGATCAAGGTCACTACCTGTGATCTTGAGGCAACCCATCAGGAGCCAAATGAGGGCTTCTCAGACTTTGTAACGAGATGGAGGGCCAAGGCTTCGATGATGACTACTAGGCCGTCAGAGAAGGATCAAATTAGGATGGTGATCCGCAATTTGCAAGGGAAATTATTGCAAAAGATGATTGTCTTACCATTGTTCATATTCACTAAGCTCCATGAGATAGGGGCTCAGATTGAAGATATAATGAAACAGGGGTTGATAACCGTTGAGAAGGAGCAGCCTAAGAGGCCTTTTTATGCACAGTTCCAATGCAACCACAAGTGGAAGCACAACTGCGAGGCCATCTGATATGAGTGTTGTCACCACTACAGCCAAGATCACTAATCCTTTCGCCAGTACAACTCTGCAAACCTCAAATAACCAGACCCGATCTCAAAGGGCCTTTACCCCACTCTATATGCCTTTATCCCAAGCCCTGAGGGTGCTGATCAAAAAGGGGCATCTTTAGTCGTTAGAGCAACGCCCACTACCCGATCTTCTCCCATCGAAACACAACCCAGCCAAATATTGTGCTTTTCACCAGCGGCACAGTCACGACACCGACCAATGCTACAGGCTGCGTCATGAGATTCAAGATCTCATTGACAACAAGGTGGTAGCACCACCCCAAAAGCCAAATATAACCACCAACCCACTCACGGCTCACAACCAAGTTCCCCCACGTCGGAACTTAAACCTAATACATACATTGGCCATCCCATACGACCCTAGGGTATATATTACCCCTTCCCACCTACCCAAGCCGGCCATGTTCATTCCTAAAAGCACAGACTTGTGCATGATGGACACATCTACACTTTAACCTGAACCTGTGGTGGTGACAATGGTAGAAAAACAGAGGTTGGCCTTAGAGGAGAGTACAAGTCCGCTGCCTGAGTGCTCTAAGGATTTGACTGAGGGGGAATATGATCCGTGCTGTTACATTGTGCCAGTTGATCAAGCCAAGCCCAAAGTGGTATTACCGACAGTAGTGGAGGTCAATGTAGTTAGAGAGAATGGCCCAAGTCAGGGACTAGATGATCTAGCGGAGTAAGAGGAGGCTTAGACAATCTGCAGTTCTATGACGAACAAGATCAGGAGGACGTGCAGATTGACTGGTTTGATCTAAATAGGTTGACAGACAACTCTGGGTGGCTTAGTGACGAGCCTGATAGGGAGGAAGGAACTGAACCGAAACCTGAAGAAAAGGAAGCAAGAATAGCTATAGTGGCCGGATGGCAAAGGAAAATGGGGAACTGCCGGAGAGCACCGGCATCAAGAATTTACCTCAGGAACTAGGCGCCGTGAGTACCGCAGGTACAGAACAGGAAGCCGCATTGAAGCAGTTTGTGCAAGAAAAGGATCAAGGCAAACAAGAAGTTGGAACAGCTCAACTCCCTGAGAGGGAAACTTGTGATTAGGGAACGATCAGAACGGAGCTAGACAACTGTTTGTCGGCTACGATGGTGCATGGTGGGAGGACGACGATCTACTTGTGGCTCACACCAATGACGATTGGGGTGAAGACCTGCCAGACAATACCTGGTACTCTGAAGAGATTGACCATATGACGAGGAGTGGGCGATATTTCAAGCTGCCGCACTTGGACCAAGCTGAAGCCTCTGGGAAAGATAAAAAGGTTGAAAAATAGAAGGAAAAACAGTTGGAAGAAGAGGCGGTAGTGAAACAACGAAAGAAAATTGAAGCCAATATTTCAATCTGGGATCTGCTTATGGTTTCTCGAGTGCATCGACAGGCTGTACTATCAACAATGGACACGGCCAAATTGTCCATTGATATGACTCCTAAACAGCTTGTGGGACTGGTATTTCTAGGAGGCGTTGCGCCAACTTTAACCTTCTTGGACAAGGAGCTGCCATCGGAAGGCTCAGCACACAACAAACCTTTGTACATATATGTTGAGTGCAGAGAAAAGTGGGTGCCAGTGGTGTTGGTCGATACTAGGTCGGCTATCAATGTCTGTCCATCTCGTACAGCCTATGCCATCGATTTGAAACCAGCAGATTTCTTGCCTACAGCCCAGGTGATTCAGGCGTATGACAATACCAGCAGAGCAGTTATGGACACGGTACAGATCAAAGTTCAGGTGGGCCTAGCTTAATAGGATATTGAGTTTCATGTCCTGAATGTGCCGGCCACTTTCAATCTACTGCTAAGGAAACCTTGGTTGCACTTGGTGAAAGCTGTCTCTTCTACCCTCCATTAAATATTGAAATACCCTCACGGGAAGGGTGTAGCTATTGTGTTCGAGAATTCCTCCATACATCCTCCACCAGAGATAACTACACCTGTGCTGGAAATTGTTCATGGCAAGGAGGATGTATTCCTTTCAGGTTTTACGAGGCCTGAACAGTGCAAAACATCTTGGTAGTTGATGAGGGCTTGTATGTCAGGAGGTAGAGCCAATAAAGATTTCTTTTTTGATAATATATCTATTTCATGAACAAGCTCCAACATGTGCCAGGAATGGGACTAGGAAAAAGTGGCCAGAAAGGCGTCACAGCATTGGCTGATGTGCCACATAATCCGCATGCCTTTGGTCTTGGCTATACGTCTACCAAAGAGGATTGGGTTAGAAAAAGGGAAGAAATGGCAGGCAGAGCTAGAGCCAAGAAGGCCAGGAAGCGCACAGACCAATCTGGGGAACCCTGAATGGCCATTTTGTCTGGGAAGGGAAAGACTTCCCATTTTGTGGCTTTCCCAAGCCCTGGTTGAATTTTGAGAAGTAGCGTGTTCCTAGCTTTGAGATCTTCTTCAACCTACGGTTGCAAAAAGGTGATGCCAAGGAGAAGACTGAACCAACTGCTGAAGCTGAGAAGAGCATGGACAGCGACTCGGACAGTAGCGAGCTGGGAGTAGGAAGAGCACCGGCATGTCTCTTTTCAGATTCTCCAGCCGACTAAGAGAGCTTGGGAGATAACCTGACCATCTCCATGATCGGGGACCAACCGGGTGTGAACCCTTCTGGCAGCATTTTGGATGCATTTGACGCACCATCTCTCGTTTGGCAATTGGAGGAGGGCTACCTTTATAGTTTTGAGTCAAGTAGTGAGCCCGAATCTGATTCCATAGTGTCTGTGGAGTCGGAATCAGATTCTGATTCTTCTAAGTCAGAGTTTGGTATTCCTAGGGTCTTGTCCCGGTCGTCCTTTTCTTTTGCTTTTGAGTCAGTTGTAACCGAAGAGCTGGATGAACTAGACCTTATGAATGAGAATGCCATTATCGATTCTGAGTATTTCTCTGTGTCGCTTGTTTATTGCATTGATCAAGATTTTCAAAATTTTAATGAAAACAAAGAGAAACGAATTCCTTTGGTTTTGAAAAATTTTGATTAATCGAAAGGAGGAGAGGGTTGCAAAACCCTTTACTGATGAAATCATTGCTTTTAATGTGGGTAATGAGAAGGATCCATGTCTGGTCCAGATCGGGTTCACGTTGTCTTCAGAGGATTGCGAGCGCTTAATCGCTTTATTAAAAGATTTCAAAGATGTTTTCGCGTGGTCCTACAAAGACATGCCTAGAATCAATCTTGAGATTGTACACCACTGGATCCCTCTTGACCCCGAGGCCAGAACCGTCAAGCAGATGTTGCAAAGAATACGACTGGATTGGGCTTTAAAGATTAAGGAAGAAGTTACAAAACAGATTAACGTAGGGTTCTTGCTAGTATTTGAGTATCCAACGTGGTTGGCCAACATCGTCCTAGTGCCGAAGAAAGATGGCAGAATTCAGAGATTTGAATAAGGCCAGTTCGAAGGATGACTTTCCCTTGCCGCACATTGATGAATTAGTGGATTTCACTGTGGGCCATGCATTGCTCTCCTTCATGGATGGATTTTCCAGGTATAACCAGATTTTGATGGTGCCCGAAGACAAAGAGAAAACCGTCTTCACTACGCCGTGGGGAACCTACTACTATCGGGTGATGCCGTTTGGACTGAAGAATGCCGGGGCTACTTATCAAAGGGCTGCAACCACAATTTTACATGATATGATCCATAAAGAGGTTGAGGTGTACGTGGATGACATGATTGTCAAGTCTAAAGAAAGAAAGGGCCACTACACCGCCTTGAAGAAATTCTTTCAACGAATCAGAGAATATAGACTAAGGTTGAATCCACAGAAGTATACTTTCGGTGTAACAGCAGGGAAAATGCTGGGTTTCTTGATCACACGGAGGGGCATCGAGGTAGATCCTTCCAAAATCAAGGTCATCTTAGAAATGCCACCATCAAGGACTGAAAAGAAGGTGCGAGGCTTTTTCGGTAAAGTGCAATTCATAAGACGGTTTATTTCTAAATTAACCTTGACTTGTGAACCACTTTTTGGTCTCCTGAAGAAAGGAAAGAAATTCCGATGGGATGATCGATGCCAATTCGCTTTTGAGCAGATCGAGCAGTATCTTAGGAATCTGCCTGTGTTGTCGCCGCCAGAGCCAGGGAAGCCTTTGATTTTGTACTTGTCAGTCACTGACACAATGATGGGATGCATGCTTGCTCAGGAATCTGAGGATAAGGTGGAGAAAGCTATCTATTATTTGAACAAGAAAATGCTAGATTATGAGACCTGCTACACTCCGTTGGAGAAAGCTTGCTTAACCATGATATGGGCTACCAGGAAATGGAGGCACTGCTTATTAGCTCACTTCATAATTCTAGTTTCGAGATTAGATCCCATCAAATATCTCTTTGAGAAACCAGCGCTTTCGGGTAGGCTAGCCCGTTGGTTGCATCTTCTCTCTGAATTTGATTTGAAATATGTCACTCGCAAGTCGGTCAAGGGGAGAGCTGTAGCGGAGTTCTTGGCAGATCACCTAGTGGAAGGGAATGAAGTGGTAGAATACCTGTTCCCAGATGAAGTTATTTTGCAAGTCCAGGAAGAGATTTGGACAATGTACTTTGACGGAGCGTCTAATCAGTATGGTTATGGGATAAGTGTGTTGCTGATAGCAGCCGACAATTCCCATATACCTTTAGCCTTCAAACTCCGATTCAAGGTATCGACTAACGAAGCAAAATACGAGGCGTGTATCGTTGGTTTGGAAGCCGCCCTGGAACTAGGGGCAAAAAGGTTGGACGTCATCGGGGACTCGAAACTAGTTGTTTCTCAAGCAAATGGAGAATGGAAGGTCAAAGAAGAAAAGATGAAGATGTATCATCAGACCGTGGACGTTCTGATTCCTAGGTTTGAAAAGTTGACTTTCACGCCTACTAAGAGAGAATAACAGATTCACTAACGCTTTATCAACTCTATCTTCTTTGATAGACATCCCGTTTGGAGTCCAGATGCATCCGATTATCATTGAGCAGAGATACACGCCGGCCTACGAAACTATCGCCACAATAGATGAAGCGTAAGATCAAAACCTATGGTACTATGATATCTGGAACTTCTTGGAAAAGGAGATTTATCCACCAGGAGCAAATGCCAAAGATAAGAGAGCAATATGGCGGATGGCCGTTCAATTTATGATCTACGGAGGTAAACTGTACAAAAGGGGTCATCTGGGAATACACAAGTTGTGTGTCAAAATAGAGGAATCAAAGCGCCTAATGAAGGCCATCTATGGGGGAAAGTGCGGAGCGCACATGAACGGAGTAATGTCAACCCGAAAGATTCTCAAGCAAGGTTACTATTGGTCTACCATGGAGGAGGATTGTATTGGTTTTGATCAGCTATGCCACAAATGCTATATTCATGCTAATCGCCTAAACATCCCACCATCGAAACTGTACAACATGACTTCACCATAGCCTTTCTCAATCTGGGGAATTGACGTCATCGGCGTAGTCACACCAAAAGGGTCGAATGGGCAAGAATACATTCTGGTGGCAATTGATTACTTCACAAAGTGGGTGGAAGCTCAGTCTTATGCAGTGTTGAAAGCAGCACATGTGGCTAAGTTCATCTGAAACAGCATCATTTGTCATTATGGCATCCCAAACGAGATCATTTCAGATAATGGCTTCCATTTCAAGAAAGAAGTGATAGACTTGTTGAAGAAATACAATGTGGCTTTTCATAAGTCATCCACATATAGGCTACAAACCAACGGAGCTGTTGAGGCGGCCAAAAAGAACATCAAGCATTTTTTGCAAAAAATGGTCAAGACCTACAGGGACTGGCCAGACAAATTTCTATTCTCACTCTGGGGCTATAGAACTTCAATCCAGACATCTACAGGGGCAACTCCTTATTCTCTTGTCTATGGGATGGAAGCTGTTCTACCAATCAAAATAGAAGTCCCATCGCTACGAGTTATGGCTGAGTGTGAAATAGCAGAGGCGGACTGACAGCAGAGCAGGTTTGAAGAGCTGATGCTGTTTGATGAGAGAAGGCTAAAAGCATTGTACCATGCTCAGGGTTATCAATTCAGGATTGCTAGGGCTTTTAACCAGAAGGTTAAGTCCCGGAATCTCAAAGAGGGGGATTTGGTGCTGAAAGACAACCAAGCTCCTATTTATGACCCTAGGGGCAAGTTCAGACCCAATTGGACTGGTCCTTACATCATAAAAAATATCTAGTTGGGTGGAGCTGTTATTCTCATAGACCTAGATGGCCTAGAATTTTCCCAACCGATCAACATGGACAAGTTGAAGAAATACTATCCCTGAGAGACTTGCTAGGCCAAAAACCCAGAAGGGCGACCTAGGCGAAAGTTAAAGCACAAAAAATAGAAATAAAGAAAAATTGAGCTCGCAAGGTTGAAAACCCTAAAGGGCGGCCTTGGCAAAAGTTAGGGTGCAAAAGGAGAGTGTTAATACTCGAGTGAACCTGAACCGAACTACGTAAGGACTAATTTCCATCTTCGGGATATGTGGGCAACTTCATCCTAAAGTCCGGTCGTAAGCACCTCCAACTCAATTGTCCTGTCCATGTTTCTGATCAGGTCATCTTTGTTTGTTCTTTACCCAAGGGTTCAGTTATAGCGATCCCGGTATTCCCTGTTGTTGTTTAACTGTAATCCGGACTCGGTTCCGTAGATTGGTTGTTGTCTTATCCTCATTTCTATCCCTTACTCTTTGTTTTAGAGTTTTGGGTTGTGTTGGGCAAGTTGGGAATAAGTTGGTTGTGTTTTAAAACTTAGAATTTTGCCCAGGTTTTGGTCTATCCGCTCGAGCGGCGCTTTGACGCTTGAGCGGGCATTTGTTGTTGCCTCTCCGCTCGAGCGACAGTTTGGACGCTCGAGCGTGAATTTCCTTCTCTCAGCATTTTGGTCGTCTGCAGAAAATTCTGGGAGGGTGCATCCAGCGCTCAAGTGGCTCTTTGGACGCTCGAGCGTGAACCTGTGTCTGACGCTCGAGCGAGGTGTTGTACACTCGAGCGGACCTGTTTTATATCAGTCCGTGAAATCACTTTTTGAATCACTTTTCACTTTTCTTTTCTCTCTCTTACTTTCCCAAAATCGATTTTTGAGAGCTCCTCACTCTAAAACCTAACTTCTCTCTAGGGTTTGATCTAGTAGGAGTGTTTTCCTCACCTTGGGCCTTTGTAAAAAAGTGTGTTGATCATCGAGGGCTTCGTTTTGATCCAAGAAATTTAGGATTTGGAGCACTTCCGAGTTTTGCTCTTCTTCTCCTTGGGTTCTACATTTGAGGTAGGGATTTCCTTGTTCTTTTTCAATACTTCGTCTATAGATAGACATGTGGTAGTTTTGTATTGCATGAAAATCATATCCACGTTGGATTTGTTTGAAATCATGAGAAGGAACCTAGGGTTGGTTGTTTGAAAATGGTTATTTTATCATTGATGGTTGTTTTGGGCTAATTGGAGTGTAAATTAGCATGTTATAGTTGAAAGAAGAAAAAGCCCTACATTATATTTTGATTTGGTAAATTAAAATGGAGGGTAGTTAACCTATGTTGTAAATCTCTATTGTTAATGTGAGTTGGGTGAAGGTGCTAATGCCTAAGGGGTTAACTTTGGCTTTGGAATGGTTTTGAAATGAATGTAGTGGAGTAATGTGAGTTATGGCTTTATTATCAACGGAATTGGTTTTGTAAAACAACGGAATTGGTTTTGGAGCACTTTGAGTTTGGTCTTCTTCTCCGTTTGAGCTCTAACTTCGAGGTAGGGATTCCTACTCATTTTTATGTGTTTTAACATAGACATTGAGTTATTTGTATAGATAGGTTGATTTGGAAAGTTAGGGTTTGAAATGTGTTATTTTCAAAAGAGGGGTTTTGTTGTTTTTGACTCATATATGTATATTTTGGGTCTTAAAAGGAGATTATTGATGTTGTTGTTAATATTTGAGCCTTTGGGTCAATATTGAGAAAAAGGGAAAAATGCTATGTTTGGGTATATTTGGGTCATTTGTGTAATTAATGACAAATGTTGTGGAAATGTGAAATTGAATTGGAAACAATGGAATTGGCTCATTATGAGTTAAAATGGTGGAGTTGGATTTATTAATCACTCACTCTGGAAATGTTAAGAATTTATATCTGTTGAGGCATTTATTATCTGTTTAGAAATAACTATTTTGGGCTATCGGTGGAGGATAGTCTTGATTGTTGTAAACAATGCATGATGATTAGGCAAACTAAAACTAATCAATTGAATATGTCATCGAATATGACGGTTGGAATAATACATTGAATGTATGTATTGATTGATTATGTATATGATATGTGTTTATATACATTGTATTGTGTTAGAGGAGATAGGAGATGTACTCCACGGTTTAGGGGAAGATAGGGGATGGACTCCTAAACCAGATGTTATATGGGAGGAGATAGGGGATGGACTCCATTGATATAGTAAATACGTGTATCTACTGAATTATTGATACAGCAAATCTGCGTATCATTTGTGAAGTATGGAAGTGTTTTATGTGTTATTGATACAGCGAATCTGTGTATCTATTGTGGCTTATGGAAGTGTTTTGATATGAATTGTTATCTCATTTAAATTGTTGAAATGGAAGAATTATGGATGTGAGATATATACTCATTTAAAGTATATGGCCAGGTTCTGAGCCAGGGTTATGAATTGAGAAATTGGATAAGTATTGATAACGAAATGAAACATGGACACATTTGTCATGTAATTGAAATGGGTTATGAATTGATTCATGTGAGTTAAACATTTATCAAATGCTAATGTTTTAGTTATTGCCCATATTATGTTTAGCATATCTCTACTGGGCGTTGGCTCACCCTATATGGGACATCATTTTCAGGTACAGGTAGTATGTCACCTCCAAGGACGTAGCTTGGGAGGCTTGAGGCTGTTGGATTCCTTTTTGTTATTTTTGATTGTATTACATGTATATCAAGCCAATGACTTATTTTGTGAAGAGTTAGTACTCTCTTTTGTAACCAAGTGCTGACTTGAAAAGTTGTAAACCTATAGGACATTTACTTTTGTTATCAACATGTAATACATTCTGTAATGAATACTCTAATGAAATGTAATTATGCTTCATTCTTTTATATCTAAGCATGTCATGAATGTATGATTTATGGGTTTATTTTGAGGGCGTTACATCAACTATTGTAAGTTTTCATCCACAAGTAATTCCAAACTACATAATCGTCCAATTAAAAGTCATGTAATCTATATAATCATCCAAAATATAACTAGTAGTCTATCCAAATATTTTCTGTATACATTTATCCAAAAATATATAATCCTTCAAAAAATGTAACAAGTGCCAACTAGTCCTGTACAATTCAACTTCATGCACGAATTCATCCATCTGTAGCAAAGAAAAAGAGATAGTCAGGTAATTTTTTTATGAAAATATTTGCACATCAAATGATTATTAAATTGGACAAAAAATGAAAAATGCTAATGGAAAGTAAAGGTAACATGAACAAATTAAATGACTATCAATACCATTTTGTAAATAAAACAACATTCATATGTATATATCCTATCAACATTACAATTTTATCAATATTTTTGATAAATAAGCAACCTTTATTAGAAAGCATCAAGACAATGCAAAGAATATAGAATTAAGACCCACAAAAGGCCAAAAAAACTACCAAATCAAATCCTCCACAAAATCAACAAAAACCAAAACATTTGGATCGACTGTACCCTAAACCCAACTATGTAACACCAACAATGATCTACTTTCTAACCATGAAACGGGATGACACTCATCTTGAAACACGCGCCTATTCCGTTCCAACCAAACCAACCAAAGCAAACAATGGGAAGAAAGCACCCAAGCCTTTCTACGCCTCTTTCCCACCCGAGCGCCCCCCTACCCCAACTTTGTAATACGCCTAACACCGAGGCCGATTGCACCCACACCAAACCAAACAAAGCAACAACAAAATTCCAAAGCCTAGACGCAAATGGACAATGAAGAAGCAAGTGATCCACCGTTTCCGCATCCCTACAACACATACAACACCAATTGACCAACACGTGTTGTCATCGAATCAAATTATCAATAATAAGAATACAACCCAAAGCCGCTGTCCAAACGAAAAAAGCCACCTTCGTTGGAGAACCCGACACCCAGACCTCCTACCAAGGAAACCCACCAATAGTATCCCCTACAAGCGCCGTATAAAATGAAGACACAGAGAAAATGCCTTTAGACTTTCGAACATCCCACACTACAGAATCCACCTCTTCCCTCCCCTGCAGCAACCCATATAAGAAGCCCATATTACAATTCTATTAATATCATCATTTCCAATGTTGTTTGGCGTCTAGTTTTAATACCATCCACATTGGCCTCATCCCCAGACTTTTTCATTTGTGGTCTTTACTCAAATAAGGCTTCTTTTTATTGTTCTTTATAGAAATGTCTATTTTTGTTACTATTTCAGGAACTATTTCAAAAAGGTGGTGTTTTGTTGCTCTCACAAGTTTATTTAATCTAGGCCGATGTGACCGTGATGATCTCGGGATTGTTTGGGAGCTGTTTCAAATTTTCGCCCCCACACAGCCCATTTTTGCCATTTTCTCACATTTTTTTTTGTCTAAATCTCTAACCGTGTGTCCTATCAATGCGCCGCTTGCTCTCACAAGTTTTTTTAATCGAGGCCGAGGTGATCGTTATGATCTCAAGACGATTTGGGGGCTGTTTCCAATTTTCACCCCCAAACAACC